>JAJJWM010000058.1:0-339483 GCA_021655865.1 Fusarium guadeloupense
AGGGGCGGATTAGTAGTTGGGTCGGTGACGACCAGCGAATCCCCGCTGTTGTATGTTTTTTGTGTATCTAATGGACTATCTGTTTTGCTTCTCTTACTTTCTACCTGGATGATTCAGAAACAGCCGTTGATAATCGTAGCTCCCTCGCCGGTCTCGGCAATTAGGGCGTTCTTCATCCCATATCCCACAGCCGTACTTTCGATGGTATCTGAGGTGGAGCATTAGCAGTTTATCTTAGAATTTTCAGGGTCGTAATTAAATACCAATAGCTGCAGGAAGAGCAATTGTTCCATTTTCATCGAGTGCTACAAGAACATCCTTAACCCATATGCGGCAAGTGAAAGACTCCCCTGTTCGCCGAGAGGGGTTGCCATCCGCCGGCAGTCTTTGGATAATCTGTTTCGCTCGCGAAACACTTTGAAGACTGGCCACTCTGACGAGGACGATCAATGTCAGAGAAGCTTCGCAATTTGCTTGTCTCTCTTCGTATATCCATGGTCCTCTGAGGTTGGACGCGTGGTGAAAGACAGACGTGCCATCAGAGTCCGTAAGAATAAGTCCCCAATGCTTGACCGGTCAGTTTTGACTGATTAGGAAGGAATTGAGGGGAAAACAACGTATTCTCCTGACTTTGGGCGACTCTCTAAGCTGATGTAGATAGAGTCGTTGTCAAGGCTTCCGTTGAGAGGCATAGTGACAGTTGTAAGTCGTGAGTAGATGGATAAAGAGGAAATGCGATGTACTTGTGCTAAGATACAAAGATGTTGTAACCCCACTACCCATCAGCTGACACATGTGCTGATCAACAGTCACCGTGCCCTTAACGTATCTCGTCTAGGTCCAACATTTATACAATCGGATACCACCGCAAAACAGAGAAGGCGATGAGCAACACTTCGAATTTATTAAATAAAGCTCTTGCGGCCATTCAAAACTCTTCTATTCGGTATCTAGACGATCAACTGCTTGAATGTTTCCCTTACGAAGCAGCCAACCCCGAAGTTGCCGCGCGCTACATATTTCAAAGATGCTGGGGAGGAGGAAACGGTGTCGATTTGGCGCCACTGCTATCTGACTGAAAACGGTTGATTGCTTGTTGTATGTACCCTTGAACCTGCCCTCAAATAGCGCGGTGCTTATGTTAATAGTCACAAATGGACCCCTGCCACAGCCAACGCCAAACAGAAGCGTCATGGCTGCTGTCAAGAAAAAAGACGGCGGCAAGTGTTGCATCAGCAATCTGGAAGGTTCCAAGATTGACCCATTGATTGTCGCTCCTATAAACCCCATACCTCAGTCAATTGACCATGTAACTAACCTTCTTCCTGTCGCTCCTTGGATCATCTTAGCTAACAGCATACCGTCTTAGTCTCTGCACGAGCTGCTAGGCGTCTTCATAGGCGACGAAATGCGGCAACGCCTACTCTTCAATCATGAGTCACTGGACGGTCTTGGAAATTATTGGCTTGTCCGAAAATCCGCGGCGGTAGCGCTTTCGTAGGGATACTTTCGGCTCACCCTCACCCAAGGCTCCCAGGTGTGTTTCACTTGTCACTGGTCGAAGCCACTCTCGCTTACACAGACACAGTATTGCCTCGCTATGGTTCTGGTTAGGGGTCCAGTGCAGCCTCCCATTCTAGACAGTATGGAGGTGGTTCGAATGGGTCATCTCATTGACCACTCAGGTTCCAACTTGGATACTACATATGTGTCTGTATTACAAGTCGTATCTCGATTTGCAAAACCTGCGAAATAGACTTTCATCGTTCAAGAGATTGAAGCCAAACCGTCTCAGCCAGCATTCACTACGTCACGCTCATCAATATGGCGCCTCCACCGCCGTGACTTTCGCGACCATTTGCTCTCTGTTGCCCGCTTCCCTCCGCACACAAGTCTACCGCTACCTGGGGCTTGTGGGAGCCATGTCCGGATCATCCTCTAGTCTCAAGGTTCAACGACTTCCATTCGGAATCTACCTCAAGACGGCAAGCGAACAAGACCATGAGGCGCTGGCAAACGTGTACGGCGACTTACAAATAGTGCGACGTCATAGTCATATACCTGTTCCAGGTCCATTGGATCTGGTAACAAGCCGAGGTAGGTGTTATTTGGTGACGTCTCGGCTTCCGGGCCTCCCTCTGAGAATCTGTATAGATACGCTCAATAAAGTCGAGGTGAATGCATTAGTTCATGACTTACAAGAGAGTTTGGCAGAGCTGCGAGCAATGCCGAGGGAAGACCACCCAAACCATTCTATCAGTAATGCCCTCGGCAGGTCGTGCTTCGGCTTCCGACTTGTCATTGCTTTGAGTTATGACAAGGAAAGGGGGGATTTCATTGGACCATTCAAAAACGAGGACGAGTTCAACCAGACCCTCAAGACTAAAGCATTGCCAGGTGTTTCTCAATCCACTGGACACAAAATTGTCTGTACACATGGAGATGTGGATATGAGAAACGTTGTTGTACACAACGGCAGGTTCTCAGGTCTCGTAGACTGAAAAATTTCAGGATGGTTTCCTGAATATTGGGACTTCACCAAGGCGCATTACATCACGAAGCTGCATAAGCGGTGGTAGAGAATTGTGGACGACGTGTTTGTAAAGTCTGGGACTTTCAGAATGAGCTGGCAACCGAATGCCAGTTTTGGGAGTACTGTTGGTAGTGTCATTGTAGTGAGGCTCGCTTGTTTCAGCTTTGTTTTCTGGGAAAATTGGGCGCAGAGATAAAAATGGGACATGCGAAACAAGAGGTAAATATCACATGCATTATTGGGTGTCTACAAAGCAGCAAAAGGTTTCTCTCGTGCAGCTCCTGCGCTAAGAAGTCACAGGCGATGATTAAATAGGGTTCAATGTGTTCTTTTGAATTCTAGCTAAGTAATGTTAGCTAAGCTCGTCGAATTTCAAGAATAAGCATTAATAAGGTACTGGTAATCTGAATGCCAGGCGCAAATGTTTGATATGAGTAACACCGCATCAACCTCTTGGCGGTAACATGTGGTGACCTAGTGAGGCTTAGGCTGAGGGGAGGGCGAGGGGCAGGATCGGGCTGCGGACAAGGATGAGGACGTGGGCGAGGCCGAGCTGGCCCGACCTGGATTACGCCATTGTTCTCCAACATTTTTTCGAGACTGGGTGGTTGAGTGTCAGTTGGTTCGTGCAGAACGTACAAGGCAGGCATGTTGTAAGGTTGTGAACTTGTGAGGTTGGAAATGTTGAGTGTATTGAAAGCTGGTCAATTGCTTGAAGTCAAGTGTGGATGTAGTTGAGATGGGTGAGGATGTGGTTTGAGAGGTGCTGGGTTCAAGTGGCTGGGCTCGAAATATATATAGGTGCTGAAGAAGCTCGCAGGCTGCTGATATCTGTCGTGATTGTAGTAGTGATCAACCTGTGATTTGACCTCTATTCATTGACGTGAGTAGGATTAGTGCTCGGGGTTGTATATCCCTACTGAATAAGAGACATCTGGCTATCAATAATGTGACAGTGTCGCTGACAGAAACAATACAGCAGTCAATGCAAGCTAAACTGTTCTACAATCAATGCCAGGCCTTGGCTCATTCATTGCCAATGAGTTCTTTGTTATCGTATGTACCTTTTCCCTGAGCTTCAGGTTGAAGTATATAGCCAGCAAATCACATGAGAGAGATCGTTGGCAAGTACAAAAAGGAAAAGATTGTTTTAGAGAGAGATTTGAAGCATCTCAAGGAGACAATCCACACATAAATTGATGATCTCTATGCATTGCATCAATTCGAGTTATCTAACCTCGTACATTAAACTCAGGTTGACAGGGTGAACCATCTAGGCGCTCGCTGCAGCTGCTTACAGTGTTTTATGTATGGCTATTCGCCAGAAAGGCAGGCTGTCAAGGATCTCGCCACCCTGCCTCCTCTCTTTATCCCGAAAGTCCATATCGATAATGAAGTTATAAGAGGGAGAACATCAACGGGGATCTCACTTTCAAACACAAGAAGAACGCGAGGTTGACCAATTACATGTTTTCTGACAAAGCTGTTCGCAATTTGAATTATAGTGTCGAGTTGTTGAGGTAGTTGCGGGTGGATGGGCATGTCTGCAACAGATATCGAAGTGTCTTGAGTGATGGGCGTGTCGTCCGAGAGGGAGACAGTATACTCGCCAGGTCCCAATCTCGGGAGTAGCCGCTGGGAAAGAACATCATTGTAGGACAGAATGTACAGTTGTGGGTTTAACTTAACAGACCAGCTTTCTCCAAGAAGTGTCGGAGCGAGTCGGCTCCAACGTTCCTGTGGTAGTCATGGAAACCCCTTCGATATCCTTGCGGGGATCTATCATTCTCCTGAAGGCCGTTTCACCAAAAGATTATGAGTTGTATACAGCCATCGCCAGGACGTCTGGATTGGCATTGTAGTCAGAATTTCTGACTACATCATTCACATCTGGAGATACCACGATACTAGTCAAGTCGGGGTAGAGCTGAATGTATTTTTAGACACAAGCAGAGGATTTCAGCTTGAGTTCATACCTCTTGCACAATACTTTCTCTTATACGGTTGAAGCACTTTGATTCAGCTTCCTTGTCAGAGTTGCAGAAAATAATAATCTTGGACATATTGAAGGGAGATGATATGAAGAAAGAGGGGTTGCTGCATTGTCTTACGAGTTGTGAGAATTTATAGACATTCCGTTGAGTGACACGCATCTGTTGGCAGGTTGAAGCATATTTAGCCGAGACATTGTACGAACGTCGAATTGATAGCAGATCTCTCCCTATGTAAGTTCTAAGATATGCTGTCCCACGGTCGGTTGGGGATAGCTGACGATGTCTCCCTCAAAGACGTGTCTTTATGAATATCTCGAGGCTAAACTGTAGACATTTCGAGTATCTCGAAATTGGCCACAAGATGTAAATCACGATGGAGATAATATCCTGAGCGTAAGAATTGTAGCGACTCGGACACGGGCACCTCGACAGAGAAGGGTCGAATTGTTTGGTTATAATCAAGAATGGGGTGAGTTGTAAGTTGTGAACAAAACCAACCGCAGCAAGTATAATAATTACCATGATACCCGGGTGTTCCAAGGTCGGTTCAGCAAGTAGTAATTAACTACGTAACCGCTATATGGCAGGGTGGAGATCGAACAAAGTTTCATGCATTATATGACTTTCAGTCAGGCGATTGGTACCAGTCTTGAGGTTCATAAGACAAGATAGGCGCTAAGAAACTGGGTGTTCGGCTGTAATGCACTCAGAGGTGTGCTCGCTTTGTTCTCTCGGCGGCCAACATAGTGAAAGCTACGTATGGATGCGAAATGTATTTCACTCAAGCGAGGAGGCTACTACGCTGGCTCAAGTGATTAATGAGCTCATGAGGCTGGGAAGGCTTGCGATTGCGAGAGGATATGAGATTTTGGACTAGTAAAAATTAAAAACAGGCAAAGATTTAGAAATAGTCTTGTTGATACAGATATTTTTGATGCTAAAACTGTATTTCTACTTATAACCTAACCTCATGTCTTTTATCTTTATCCTTGTCTTCTGTCCTCTTTCACCTCATTGCAATATATGCACTTGATGTTGAAATATATGGGCTGTACCAGCTCGATGACGTAGTACAAGTGACGTCCCAATACGTATAAATGACGATTGCCGACAAGATATATGCAGGCGTCATTTTCTCAATAATGCTTGAGACCAGATCCTTCATCATCAACATCTTTCATTTCTTGTAGTGGGCAAAATGGTCAACAAGACGGCTATTGTCAGTGGTGGTGCTCGAGGCATCGGACGTACCATCGCCCGTTACTTCCTCGAACAGGGATATCGCATATTCATCCTCGACATTGACGAGAAAGAATTGACACACACGACACGCACTCATCTCAAATCATACTACGACTCCAAAGCTGTCAGCTCTGCCCTCTGCAACTTGCGTGACACAGACGATATCCACGACAAGATTCAGCAAGCAGCCGAGTTTCTGGGCGGTCGTATTGACGTGGTGATCAACAATGGAGGCATCGCAGCGCCTCATTGGAAAGACGGCCAGACAATGTTTGACCGTGGAACGCTTGATCAGTGGCGCGCCTATCTCGAGACAAATCTGACGGCACCTTTTGCTGTATCGCAAGCATGTATCCCTTTCATGAAAAATGAAAAGGATACTGAACCAGTCACCGAGGATGTGCACAGCGCCGCAGGCCCGTGTATCATCCATGTTGGTTCTTTTCGCGCACAACAAAGCGACCCCAACCAGGAAGGATACGCATCAACCAAAGCAGGCCTGCTGGGTCTCACTCACAGTATGGCTGTGAGTCTAAAGCCGTTCGGTATCCGTGTGAATCTCGTCGCTCCTGGAAGAATCAAGGTTGACCACGAGTGTAAGGATGGTGATGAGAAGGGCGTAGAATGGGCGCATTTGAATGAGGACAAGGATGTGGAAGACCATCTCACCAATCGGGCGGGAAGACCGTTGGATATCGCACAAGCGGTAGAATACATGGTAAACGCTGGGTTTGTGACGGGCCAGGACATTACTGTTGATGGAGGTGCGGTTATGATAAAATAGGGGACGTGAGAATGTAGTCAGAAGACAAAGCTAGACAATAAAGATTTAAATATTTTATGTTACTATACGTATCCATGTAAAAAAGAACTTTACCTCCTAAGCACTGTGCTTTGTATCTACAAGGTAGGGTGGGTGTTAAGACACTCCAAAAATACAAGATATAATGAGGAGAACCGGACTTGAACCGATAACCTTCAGGAATCTCCAACATCAGCAGGTTATAAACTTGCTTTACTGGAATCTGACGCGCTACCAATTGCGCCATCCCCCCATCATTAATTGAGTTATGAGTTTTTTTCTTAACTAGAGATTATATTGTAAAGTCTGCAGGACTGCTCCGTACAACTAAACCTATATTGATTTTCATTAAAAGGATTATATTCTTAGTTATTATATAATTGTTAGAGTTTGTACTTACTCTAAAGACTTATAGTTACCTTCAGCCTTCCTTAGAGTTAAGATTTATGACAATATAGTTCTTATTATCTGCTATTGTAGTATAAATATAAACTATACACTCATCTATCAAGACTATTTACAAGAAAGACTTATAACCTATCAGCTTGTAATCATACGTTTTGTATCACATGGCTTTAGCAGTGTTTCTATCTTTAATCGGGTTGCCGCTTTAGTACTCTGGTTTAAAATGATACAGTTGAGCTGGAAAGATATTACTCCCCGAACCTTCTACAGATAACTAATCAAAGAATACTGTACCAGTCCATCAGTGTTTCCCTGAATGTCTTATGTAGCTTGCCACCAAGCTCGGTACTTTTTTGCATCAGTTGCTCAATGTGTTTGACTTCCGGAACTTTTTGGCGACATTTAAACACATGCGTGTAGCTCGAGTGTTAACCGCGGCTACCTCCGAGATCAATATTTCTCTTTTAACTATGTTCAAGACTATCCCTCAGTAGCAATGGAATCGTGGGGATACCGAAATGTCAATGTAGAAGGAAGGAATGAGGATTCAAATAGACTTTCTGACAAATACATCTTGTAGTAATCCTTTTTCGGTTACTGCCACTTGGACTGGTTCAGACCCTGAATAGAGCTGTCTGTGTCCCTACTCTACGTACCAGAAATGAAGGCATACAGGACGAATCGTATTGTATATGTGTGACCCCAATTCAGATTCTTGAGCTCAAGATCTAGACTCAACGACTTGACGTTGTTTTCTAATTTAACTTCCTCTTCCTGGGGATTTTGACTATCACTGGACAATATGACGTCTGGTGTTAGAAATGACCTCGTCGGGTCTGATACAGCGGCGTTGTAAGTGCCATGCGGACAGGAAACCCCGCTCACCTGTTGTTCTACCCCCATCACTCAAGTTGCCCATCCTTCTCAAGTTCACGCGCCAATTGTTCTCTCAGTATAACAATCATAATGATTGGTATATCGGGAGATGTAAGAAGCCATTTGAGTTCATCTTACGTTTAAACCTATTCAGCCAAAGAACGACTAAAGTATTTATGCCTTCTTCCAGTAACGTTTACGCCGTTATCGTTTCACTCATTGAAAATCCTGCATGGGACACTGAACTCGGACATCTCATACTTCCCTACTATGAATCGTTCAAAAGTCTCACTGCAGGAGGAAGTCATGCCGGGAGACTAGACAAGTTACTAGCTACCAATCATCCGGATCTGGACTCGAATCACTTGCGAAAATAATGCCATTGAGAACTGAGTGGCTTCATAGCTATCCTAATTAACTCCATGCTATCTATTCGCTTTCTATGCAATAAAGCAAGTCAACATTCAAAGAGTATGGCGGTCTGTGTATTTACACTAAGCGTTGCCCAAAAGTTTGTTTACCAAATCAGTCACAGTTTGCACAACGGGATATTTAAGAAAGTTGGGCTTATAGACCTATGAGTTGTTAGCTTATGGTGGTTGCAAAGGCATAAAACGGGTTGAAACACTTACCGATTGGCAAACAGAGTTAAATTCACTTCTCTCAGCCTTTAGCAGAGACAGCTCATCGCCAGGTACTCCAAGCTTGACAAGCTCACCAGACAGAGCGACGGTATCCCAACCAGGTCCAGCAGTAGGGTTCTTGATCCACTCAACGAACCAACCGTGAATGGAATCGGCGAGAGCCTGTTGGGCAGTGGTAACGCCCCTCAGCGATTTAAAGCACTCGTTACCGCCGTGGAAGAAGGGGACTTCAGTGCCGTGGGTGGGAGCAGTGTTGGGTGGGCCAACAACATTGTCATAAGCGCCAAAGAAGCGGTACACCCATGTGTCCTGTTTGGCGCTGCGTAGGTCAAGCAGGTAGTCAACAGGGCAGTTGAAGCGAGCGTCGCCATACTGTGCACCACTGCGAAGAGACTCGCTTGCGTAGTCCGAGGCCTTGTATGCGTCAAGAAGAGCACTGTCGGGGATGTGCGCGCTATCAGCGTCAAAGGTGTTGATCCAAGAGCTAAAGTCACCGTTCTGGGCGCCATAGACCAGGCTGAAGATGGTTCCCTCACCGTCAGACGTGCCAGTTAACAACGGGACTTGGGAGGCATAACGCCCAGCAGAGAATCTGGCAGGGTAGTCTGAGAATCGGGTGATGTCGTCAACCACAGGTGTGAACCACGTGTTGAAGGTCGAGTTGAAGTTGGCTGTCTGGAAATCGTAGATGTTAAGGTCACGGAGGCAGTCGAGTTGACCGTTGCCACCCTTGGGGCAGCCAACTTCTTCAGCGACAGCATTGAGAGCCTCATCGACGGGTGCATAAGCGGGGCCAGACAAGGCATTCGCACTCATCTGAACGGCGCCCTTGAGGAAGGTGTCGGGGTGGTTCCAAAGGTAGTGATCGACCTGAACACTACCCGAGGAGTGACCGCCGAAGACGATATGTTCGGGGTTACCTCCGAAAGCTGAACAGTGTTAGCAACCGTTTGGCTGAATACCTTTGACACGAGATCTTGCTTACCTCGGATGTTCTTGTGAACCCAGTCAAGAGCCTTCTCGACATCAAGAATGCTAAAGTTTTGCGACTCATCAGGATTGGCATCCTTCAGCTCGGACGAGTGAGGCGAAGCAAAGATGCTCTCTCGGGTGTTGAAGTTGACATAGACGACTCCATTCTTGGCAAAGTTGGTTCCCTGGATCTGGGGGTTGCTGTTTGAGCCAGTGACCATAGCACCACCGTACATGTAAACAAATACCTGAGTCCATGTTAGTTCTCCGCTGCCCGCTGAACGATAACCGGGGAAAGACATGACTCACAGGCAGGTTTTCACCACTGGATGGGGCCCAGATGTTCAGGTTCAAGCAGTCTTCATCTTGGCGAGTAAAGGCATCGTTCGAGATTGCCTGAGGACATGTCGGACCATAGGATTCAGCGTTGAATGTTGACTTGGAGTTGGGAAGATCCTGGGGAGCCTTCCATCTGTCATGTTGTCAGTCTCGCGAGCTCGTAGCCGAAATGAAGCTCTCTGTGGTCAACTGACCGGTTCTGCCCACCCGTGGACGCGGCGAACGGGATACCCAAATAGACCTCGTTGCAATGGTCGTCGTAGAACCCCTTGATTGTGCCTTGAGAGATGACAACATCTGGCCTAGCTGTACATGGTGTCTTTGCCGTCACAGGAGCCAGGAACGAGGCAGCCAGGATTACTCCCTTGGTTTTTGAAAACATATTAACGAGGCCCATTGTGATTGATGGCTGAAACGTGAGAAGCAAGATCGACTCAGGGTGTGATGGATGGGTGGATGTTGTAGCGTTCTTTTTCTACAAAGTCAAGTTGTTATTGATGGATATTGCATAATCAATGTTTACAAAAAGGTTAACAGCTCCGAGGCGCGGCCCTCTAACTCAATGCAGGTGCATGAACGGTCTCGGCGGTGGAGTGAAGCAGGGGATGCCATGCCACGAGCACCTCCGGCCCTCCGCTTGGTCCGGTTCCAACTAGCCGGATATAGCTGGGCTGACGGCCACACTCTATGATAGGGTTTAGCGGACAGCGGTCCGATGCCACTTGGCCTTATCCATGAGTCATAAAATTGCAATAATTTTTTTTTTGAAATCTCAAACACCTCGTGGTTCCCATGTCTCGAGAAAGGAGAAGCTGAACCAGCCCCTGCATGAACAGGCTGGACAAGCCGGATATACGGTAGATAAATAAATTACGCGCCAAGATCTATCTATACGATATATCCATACGATATCCTTTTAGGTCGGGTCATTTAGCCCTGTCGGGCTTTTTCTGCAAGAGCTTACTCACGTAGACACTACAAGTCCTCCTAGTTCCATGGTATGATTTAACGTCGTATCAATACGATTAACATCGTGGGCGGGAGGGTAGTCCATCCCAATACCAGCCGGCCTGCCCGGCGAACTGAGACTGCGTCTGGATGCGTACGTAGCAGATCAAGCATTATATACATGTATAGCTATAAAATATGTCACCATTAATAGGAATGTGGCAAGTACCTATACTATACATCGCATAAGAACAAGGAAATTTCTACGCTGGTCCTCGCAATTGTTTCTGGAAAAAGGGTAGTGCAGCCAAGACGGCGGAGGCGAGGAAATTTCACCTTCAAGTGGATCATTACAAACCCTTACGGCAGTGTATGTCTCAAAGGTTCATTTTCTAGATTGTCTAGTCTAGTCTAGATCGTCAGCCCACACTCGTGTGGCATCCTGGGCACTTAGGCATTAGCCTTGACTCAGGCCTTCTCCTTGCTAGCTTTTGTTGTTTATTTCCACTTTCTACAGCGCCTGCATGTATCCGAACCAGAGTTCCCCGTCAATTGACTGCTCGAACGACACATGGAACATATGACACAGTCTAGCTTGATCGGTAAATGGATGGATTTTGGTGGGGTTAGGCTTACTCGACCGCCAAGTTTCATGATACCGCGAGCAGTAACGTTGTTGAGGGGACGCTTCTGTCCTTTTAGTCTGTTAGCAAATTTCATCATCCTTCTTTGAACCACATAGGGTCGGGTTTGTCTTCGACCAAATGAAAATTACTAAGAAACCACTTATTATTCAACGTCGGAACATTCGGACCTAAAGTACATACCGAGGCACCATTTTGCTCTCGCGTCATAGTTCAGGTGCATATACCGTGGGTCTCGATAGTTTGAGACATTATAGGATATATGATTGGACTAAGTATCATATCACCCACTTGGTGGTGTGAAGCCAGCCACTAAATCGCCTTCTCTTCCACATGCTTTGCCGGATCAGGGTATCTAAGGAAGGGTATGGAGGCATCAGGCTCACGCTACCATCGTTCCCCGATGAACGGATACCAAGCCCCGAGCAGACGGTCAACTAATGCAGTGCCCCCTGTTCTCCATTCCAACCTCAGGGGCATTGACCCAAACCACCGGTAGCAATAAGACACGGGCATCCTCCCTCCCACTCGGTTGATGGGCATTTGATTCACCTTGCACATCCACGTCGCAATGGCAGAGGGTCTAGGTCAAGTGGTATGTGCGGCAAACATCCTGAGAACGCGTGGTATTAACTTTCGGTTAGATATCTTGGTACATCTGTACTGTCGTCCCTTGTTTGTTTGTCGCCCTGCGTCTGTGGGTCCGCATCCGTAAATTCGGGACTCTGTCGATTGACGACGGCTTCATTCTTTTCGCATTGGCCTGTTTGATAGGAGATCTGATCATTCAGCAATACATGTGGAATCTAGGCATGGCAGAGATGGGAAAAGCCAGCCAGGAGGAGTTTGTTATGATCATGAAGGCAAGCTTGCCTATCTCTAAATTGATGGATTCTATTTACTAACATGACTAAGATGATTGTTCCAGGTTCGATCCTTTACGTCTCGTCATTATGGGCTATCAAAATTGCCCTGGTCTTGTTCTATAAGCGACTGGCAGCCCCCGGAACAAAGCTTCAGGTCATTTACAATGTCGTATTGGGATGTTTGGTAGCTTTTTGGATCACTATTTTCTTCCACATCATCTTCCAATGTTTTCCCCACGACAAGCGATGGTCCCAAGACCCAGAATGTCAGTCTTATGTATTATGGGAGGTAGAATGAAGCTGACATCTAAACACAGACCAATGCGACAAAAAGGATCAAGATGACAACTATTGGTTGACTGTTATATGTAAGTGTTGTTCCAACTCTCTTACAATTTGAACCAAGCTGACTCTAGAAAAGCAAACATTGGTACTGATCTTATTAGTAAGTACATGAGAATAAACAATCGTCTTGTGTCATGACTAACACCTTCTAGTCATCACTTTGCCCATATCCATGGTCCTCAAACTCCAAATGAAGCCGAAGCAAAAGTTTGGTGTAGCAGCTATCTTTGCACTCGGCTTCTTCGTCGTTGTTGCGAGTGGTGAGTACTTGCTTTCCCATCCCTAACGCAAGAGTTGTACTGACAACAAAAGTCATCCGAGCCTATTACTCGAAGACCCACGAGACTATGTTAACATGCACTGTCTCCATGGTCGAGACAGCTGTTGCAATCATCGCTACATGTCTCCCTCGTGCGTCACCCCGATATTGCTCTAAACATCTCGAGTACTAATTAGCATTTCAACCAGCGCTTCGAACACTTTTCCTTGGACAAATGTCGTCGGCTCATACAGGTTCCAACTACGGACACTACGAACTCTCATCGGCCGGACAAAACCGCTCTCGACGAACGAACCAAAGCCGAATCACTACAAATGTCATGGGCGGAACACAGAACCTGGATAATGACTCGCAAGATGAGCTGTTCAAGGAACCAACCCAGTCTTATTCTATCGCTGGACGAAGTGTAGCGAGTGATAAGAACCCTGGCATTACCGTGAACACCACGATTCACATGCGGCATGACACAGAAGAGGAGGCGAGAAAATCGCAGGCAAGGCTGGATGATTTTGCTTAGACATCTACATACTATAACTTCCTTAATAATTAATAATGACACAAAACAGTCCTGGGCTGCTTTATAACGTTGTGACCCATTCAGCAGAGTCTCTCGTTCAGTCACGTCCAGTAACAATCATCAGCTGGCGACACACAAAGCATATATGCACTCCGAGAATAATGTATTTTACCAACATCTAAGTTGATATAGTCAAATAATGTCGATTGTTCAAGCTTCCTACTACCTTTGTCGATCAAAGGAAGCTTAGTGGAGTGGTCACAGGCTATCTCAGCCCTAGTTGCAACATTGTCGTCAGGGATGTGTTCCGCTGATCGCAGTCCGCGGCCCCCGCTGCGTCTCGGGTTCCAAAAACTCGACACAACCGGAATTTTCGGTCACCTACGGTGACCTGATCCTAGCGGTCGAACAGCCGCGTCCTCGACTCGGCCTTAACTACGTTTAGGACAATCAGACGCTCTTTCTGCATTGTTACCCTGTAGTGAGCAAACAATCCTACGAATGGATTACAAATAATAAGGGAATAACATGCTTACGTAAGAGATTGCAACCTTAGTGGAGTTTGGGATTTTTGTATTGCCAATGAAAGTCGAAGACGATGACGGAAATAGACAATGAGACTGCAGCAATGAGGCACATGTTTCAGACGGCGGGGATATATGAGCGCGTAGATTTATTCAAATAGTAGAGAACAAAGCGAAGTCTGCACCCAATCACGCTCAATTATCTACAGCGCTCATACTCATCATTAAATGGCTCCTCTTGACAACCTTGCCATACCCAAAGGATCTCTTGTCCTGGTGACTGGTGCCAACGGGCTTCTTGGCTCTCATATCGCCAAACAATTTCTCGAGTATGGGTACAAGGTTCGCGGAACTGTACGGAGCCCAGAGAAGAATTCTTGGCTCTCAGATGTATTCAATAATGAATATGGAAAAGGCAGTTTTGAGCTTATCAAGGTGGAAGATATGGCTGCGGATGGTGCCTTTAACGAAGCCGCCAAAGGTACGATACACGCTTCTGACTTGAGGTTTACTACGTGAACTGTGAAAACTGACTGCAACTTTATTCTAGATGTCGCAGCGATAGCCCACACTGCCTCCATCATGAGCCTCGACCCTAATCCCAACAATGTCATTCCTATCGCCATCGAGGGAGCTGTTAACGCGCTGAAAGCCGCATATGTAGAGCCCAGTGTCAAGCGGTTTATATTTACCTCATCATCCGCTGCAGCTGTATTCTCAACTCGTGGCGCGCCTGGTGTTGCGGTAAAGGAAGATAGTTGGAGTGAAGACGCTGTCAAAACAGCATGGGCAGACCCTCCCTATTCACTCGAGAGAGCTGGCTCTGTCTACGCCGCAAGCAAGGTCCAGTCAGAACAGGCTGTTTGGAAATATCACAAAGAACACCGCAGTGAGCGACCGGATTTGGTCGTTAATACCGGTAAGCTATGGCCCTTGGGCAAATCTGAAGCTATTGTATCTGACCAAGTCTAGTGCTGCCAAATTATAACTGGGGAAAGGCCATTGATCCTGTCAACCAGGGGTTCCCAAGCACTGCTGCGCTTCCCGTTCTTCTCTATCAGGGCAAGATAGCTGCTGTACATAGAATGATCCCTCCAAGTATGTCTGACACCCTCACATAACCAGATTCCTGTACTAATCTGGTAATAGAGTACTTTATCGATGTCGATGATACAGGAAGACTTCATGTTGCTGCAGCCATCTTCGAGCACGTCAAAGATCAACGAATCTTTGGATTTGCGGCTCGTTACAATTGGGATGAGATTTTAGATATACTCCGAAAACAGAACCCCGGCAAAGAGTTTCCTGAAAACTTCGATTCGGGCCGTGATCCCAACGAGATTGAGCCAAGTGGCAAGGCGGAGCAATTGCTGAAAGACCTCGGCCGACCTGGCTGGACAAGCCTGGAGGACTCTGTTGCAAGTATCTATGAAGGGATACGCGAGGGTGGGGATAAGCTCAAATTCCACGACTATGCAGAGCTCGAGGGCTTATTCTGAGGAACTACATATACTAGATGAGAATTTAGAATGAATGAATTATGACGAAACGGTATCGGGTCGACCCGGTGACAAGCCTGTACAGTTTGTGCATCTACCATTAGTTACAGCCTACTCACTAGTTCCCTCTCTCTTTCAATAAACCAGTCTATCGTTATAGAAACTCCATCTTCTAGCGAAACCCTTGGTTTCCATCCGAGGACCTTTTCCGCAAGCTCGATATCCGGCTTTCGTCGAATAGGATCGTCTTCCCTCTTTGGAAGCAAATGAACAGGCACGGGGTCTTGCTGTCCCATCTTCGACGCGACCACCTGAGAGATAATCTCGGCCATGTAACTTATCTCGATCTCAAAGTCGCTGCCGATGTTGACGGGGCCGTGATAGTCACTGTTCATAAGCGCTTCCAAGCCTTGAACGCAGTCCTTTGCAAACTGAAAACAGCGAGTTGCATGCCCATCCCCGAATATGGTGATTGGTTCCCTTTTTAGAGCCGCCATGATAAAGTTGGGAACGGCGCGACCGTCGTCAACAGCCATGAATGGGCCGTAAGCATTAAAGATGCGTGCGATGCGGACCTCGAGGCCATGTTCGACTTGGTAGGCATATCCAAGGGCTTCCATTACCCTCTTTCCTTCGTCGTAACAGGAACGGGGACCAAAACAGTTAACGTTGCCTCGGTAGTCTTCTGATTGACAAGGGACTTGAGAGTCTCCATAGACTTCTGTTACTCTGTGATTAGCCAACGGTAGGTTATAGCAAGGCACTGCAAGGGTTACCTGACGTGCTGGCAAGAAGTACTCGAGCATTGTGCTTTAATGCATATTCTAGTACATTGCTTGCGCCGATAAAGCACGTTTGTAGGATATCGATTGGTCGAGTCTCAAAATGCACAGGGCTTGCAGGACAGGCGAGATGATATATCTGTTCCACTCCATTGACCCATGGCAATTCATCTCGTACATCAGACCTGAGGCATGTAAGTATGCTATCAACAGGATGAATACAATCTGAATTACTGGATGTATCGCAGCCTCTTGTCCGATCGAAAACGGTCGAGGCTGCTTCGTGACCCGGTCCATAATGAATCAATGACGACCACTTCTTGATTTTTATCGAGGAGTAGCTGTACCAGATTACAGCCAAGAAAACCTGCTCCCTGAAAAACAAGGTTAGTTATGTCCTGACAGTAGTAGTTGTCAAACTTACACCGGTAACTAGGATCACCATGTCGGATGTTTATGCAGAATCGATTGAAGAACTAGATTTAAAAGAAAGACCGTACTGGAGCGCGATCTAAGATCTAATTTATCTATCTCTGTGGGTAAACGCATTTTTTATTTCGCATGAAACCTAACACTGAGTATTGAGGCTTGATAAACATCATCAGACAGGGAAATGGTGAGACATGTCTTTCCGCTTGGGGAGTACAGTCGAAGATCTTTCCCTTGAAGTAACACGGGAAAGAAACTCTATCGTCGATTGAGTCTAGTAAGCATCGCCGACGTCACTTGGACACATGTCAATGCCAATCAAGGATCAATACTGTGCTAGTGTGTATTGTAGAACGCATGTGACGTGGGCGGCGTCGATTGGAGGTGCAGGTGCCTAGGTGACGAAAATCACTGAGTAGCTGAGCTATATTCTGTCAGGTTACGGAATGGCTACCTGGAGACTGGTCCCAGTATGGTCTCATTATGTACGTCGTATGTAATCAACTCACGTTGTCCATAACTCTACGCGAAAAAGGTCTCGTTATGTCGTCCTGTGGTCAGTCAAGAGACTAATGATCGTCTGTTGTCCAAAAGACGCCAATGCTTGCTTGGCGTATTCCCGGATGATCATGTTTAGATCTGCCTATGTAGCTGAAGTGTCAGGCCAATCATTAATTTTGTTTGAATACTAATTATTTCAGCCAGCGTGCCGATACGCTATCAAGGCCCTTTATAGCCGACTGACGAAGCTGGGCGACTAGATCACACATCGTTAATGTCTTTAAGCGCATCATCCGGTAGTGGACATGTTTTGAGTGGCTTTGTAAGCCTGAAATCACGCGTTTGCTATAAAATATTTATAACTACTGGGAAAGGGTTGTCATATATTTTTCTCTTGTGGTTCAACTGTTGATGCAGCCGGATATAACTGGCCATAAGAGCCCAGCCAACTCAATGCTGGCAGAAGAAATAGCCGGAGTGAATTCTTCAAGGTATTCGTGGCCATTCCTAACTTAACAGCACGAATATTCAACTTTGCGCAAGCAAATATTTTAGAGGTCGAGAGACAAACGACGCAAGTTTGCAACTCAATTGTAAAAGGTCCGATTTAGCTGGCACAACGTAGCAGTGATTCTACTCAGGTGGTTAAGATAGTTTAAAGCTCACTTCGCCCGCTCTGTCCGCTCTGCGTGTCCGCTCCGTCCACCCCGTCAGCTCTGCGACGTATCGGCATCGTCCGCTCCGTCCGCTCCGTCCGCTCGGGGCCACGCTATCGCTGACTGACATAGAGAATTACAACCAAACCTTCCATGACTTCACTGTCTTCCTAAAAATATATAAGGCGCAGTGGTTTGCTGCTCATTGCTTTCATCACTTTTTTTTTCCACATACATTTCCTTATTTCATGCCCACAATGACCCAACTTGTCTGGCTGGTCACTGGCTGCTCCTCAGGCTTTGGTGCTGAGTTTGTACGCCAGATCCTCGCCCGCGGCGACAAGGTCATTGCAACAGCTCGCAACATTGAAAATATCGAGCCATTGGCAGCAAAGGGTGCAGCGATCCTCAAGTTGGATGTCACGCACTCGCAAAATGCTATTGATAACGTCGTCTCTCACGCTATTGCCGTCTACGGCCACATTGACGTGTTGGTGAACAACGCTGGTTTCGTAACTGGTGGTTCATGGGAGGATCTTCAGTACGATCTCGCTGATGAAACTGATGATTCACCTAATGACCAACACTCTAACACACATCTAGATATCAAGACCTTCTTGCCTCATTCGAGACGAACGTCTTTGGGCCTGTTAAAGTCACACGCGCTGTCCTCCCGCATCTAAGACAGAGGAAGTCGGGTACCATAGTGTTCATCAGCTCCTTGTCCGGCTGGGTGGGGCACAAGTTCACCGGAGCGTATGCGGGATCCAAGTTTGCTCTCGAAGGTAGGCTCATTTACATATTCAGTCCATGTTGTTGCTGTAACCATGCTAACATGAGATTAGGCCTCGTAGAGAGTCTTTACAACGAAACAAGTCCACTTGGTCTTCGAACTCTTCTCATGGAGCCAGGCCGCTTCCGAACACCCCTTCTCTCAGCAACGAATCTCAAACTTAGTCAAAGTCGGATCTCTGACTACGAAGCAGCCTCAAAATCCTATGGTGATAACCTTCGTAGCGCTGACTTCAAGCAGCCCGGAGACCCAGAAAGGTTCGTCAAAATTGTCCTTGACCTCGTAAGAGAGGAGGGTTGTGCAGAAGGGAAGAAAGTCCCATTTCGTTTGCCCGTTGGGAAGGATGCGGTGGAAGAAATTGGAGCAAAGTTGAAAGAGGTGACAGAAGTGATGCGGGAGTGGGATCCTATCATCACAAGCACGGATTATTGATGTATGAATGTGTGTGATGTTCGCCATTCTTGACGACATAAGGACACTTCTGCTTGCAGTATACACATCGATCACTAGTCTAGTCAAACAGAAAATTAACCAAGTTTTATTTCTCAGTCCTTGTATTCCCCTGTCGTTAAAACCAAAATTTCATACTCCCTTTCCTCAAAATCGTCGGCAAGATCATGAAGTCCAGCTGAGTGAGCGAAGTTTGCACACCATTCAAACGCAACACCAAGTTGTTCGACCAGTCCTTCATCCTGAAGCAGCGTGATCATCTCCTCGCCGAGTCCCAACGCCTCCAAGTCCGTTTTAGGTACTTGGGCAAATATGGGCTTCTCTCCGCTCTCGCCAGCATCTCGATAGAGTTCGAGTAATCCCCTGAGCTGTGCGATCCTACGTCTTCGTTCGTCATGTTTGTCGGCATCGGGTCCCGCACAGGCAAGACAGCTGCATGTAAACCCCCAGTTTGACAATTCCTTTGCCCTAGCCTGGCGAGAACAGGCAACCTCGGTATATGAGTTGGTGATCTCCTCGTTTTTATAGATGTCCTTGACTGCATAAACCTCCATCATTTCAGATGGCTCATCATATACCCAGCACGTGTTGGGCGTACAGGAGTGGTTCATGCGACAGAACAGTGCAAAAACTCCACATTCAAGACCCTTTGATGAGATGCTCGCGGCGTTGGTGTAGAATTTTGCCAAAACAAGGCTAGAATCGAGGTCTGTTCCAGGACATAGTTGGCCTTGCATGAATGAAAATTCGTTCAGCTTTTTTTGGTTGTGGTACAAGGACATGAGTCGACGTCGATCATCGGGGCTTAGTTGTGAAGCGTGAGAGATTACACACTTGTATTCAGGTTTGTCTCGAGCTTCTTGTTGAGACACTGAGATGATTGATCGCTCCCTGATAATAAGTGAACCAGCCTTGATGTGACTGCTTGCGAACAGTCCGTGCCCGTCGTCTGTCTCCTTCATCACGTATAAACGGTCTGATTCCTCCATCATGATAGTTACGTCTTTTCTGTTCTATAAGATGAATGATGACATAGAAAAGCCGCTTCGGGCGTGAACTCGTTGATGATGTGTCGCAGCGAGCCCCGCATCAAGGGTGTGAATAAACGGATTTGAGAAGAGGGAGGCTTGAAATCAAGCAAAATACTTTTTGCATTATGCGTTGCTAAGCCATTGACCTTCAAAACGCATCGCAGCCTCCATCATTCAGAATGAAAAATTGGTGGTAGTTTTTACCAGAGAGGTGGAGAAGACGTATGCTATCGCGAATTTATCTCAGTTCCTGGCCAATCAAAAGAAAGTATTTGAGAGGCTGATCAGACGTTCCAAATGATATATTGAGAGGCATAATTCGATGAAAAGACCTGAAGTGAATGTCATAAAGCTCAGGTTCACTTTGAAAGCCCACGAATATAGCCCTTTTCTCTTCTGCTGTCGAATACTTGTCGTTGCGAAACGGACAATTTGATACGATGGCTTTTACGGGATTAGCGCAACTTGAAAATTGGACAACTTCCCCCCCTGCGCTTCCGGACCAAGACTGATGTCGGAAAGACAAGTCAATATAGTCGGCAGAGTCACGTCTTTTTGTAAAAAGACTACTGCTCTGTATAGATGTTCCAGTCAACATAAAAAGGTCAATCATCATGTTAAAGAAAAAGGAGGTTGGCTTGACAAACGCCGCGGAACGGGCCCTGAGATGGCTTTAACCGTGCTTGTTCAAATCCAAAGCCCATGAATTGATCAATCAGATGCTTGCTAACCCCGGCCAGCGTTTTAACCCTTGGCACAAAGATATCATCAACTTATCGTGCCATGGACTATAGCCGCAAAACATGCGCACATTTCCTGTCAACCCCATTAACCTCGCGCTTTGACTCCTCTCCTCGAATTGTACTGGAAACATTACGCTCCAACCCAGAAACTACATCCTCAACACATCAATATAGTTGTCTAGCCCTCCAAGCCTGTCGGTGAAGAGCAATGGCTGAAGCTACCCCACCCACCAACACTGTATCTCTCGAAGTCGATGAAGCTGAGGCAAACCATACCGACACTGACCCTGTTCTCGGCAGCGATGAGGGAAGCTCCACTTCGTCTATAAGCTCGAGTATTCTTCGCTACCGTCAGGAAAACGGCCGAACGTACCATGCCTATAAAGACGGCCAGTATGTGATGCCAAACGATGAACGCGAGCAAGACAGACTCGACTTGCAGCATCATTTATTTCTCACCACTTTCGACAACAAGCTGTATCTTTCTCCCGCCGGTAGAAACGGTCGCCAGCTACACAATGTTCTCGACGTTGGAACAGGGACTGGTATCTGGGCCATGGACTTTGCCGACGAGCATCCCAGCGCGTTAATTATTGGGGTAGACCTGAGTCCCATCCAGACTCCCTTTGTCCCACCTAACGTGAGCTTCCAGGTGGACGACATCGAAGAACCATGGACGTTCAACATCAAGTTTGACTTTATCTACAGCCGTATGATGACGGCTTCGCTCGCCGACTGGCCGGGCTTCTTCGCAAAGGCGTATGAAAACCTCGCTCCTGGTGGATGGGTTGAAGTAGCCGACATCTACCCCATCACTAGTGATGATGGAACTCTTAAGCAAGACTCAGCAACCCATGAGTGGGTAACCCAGCTGTTGGAGGGCACAAGGCTAATCGGTAGGCCATGGGATGGAGCCGACAAGTACAAAGAGCAGCTTGAGGCTCAGGGATTCCAAAATGTGCAACAAGTAGTTTTCAAGTGGCCTCAGAACACTTGGCCGAAGGATGCCAAGTACAAAGAGCTTGGTAAGCAATCCGAGGAAAGGGTTCATATCACATTCATTGATACTAGCCAGCTTTAGGTGCATGGACTCTCGAAAACATCACTTCTGCACTCGATGCTCTAAGTTCTGCTGTCTATACGCGCGTTCTTGGATGGACCAAGGAAGAACTTGATTTGCTGCTCGCCCGGGTTCGGAACGAGCTCAAAGATAGGAGCATCCATTCATACTGGCCTATGTAAGTTAACCGCAGGCTACTTTTGCAATACCTACTGACTGATCCTGTAACAGATATGTTGTGTATGGTCAAAAACCTGAGTAATGAATGGTCTCTTTGGGTTATTTGCAGTGAGACACATTTTAATAGACGACGGAACGAAGTATTGCTCTTGATTTCCGATATAATGAGAGGGTCAATGCTTGATTACCCTCATGCCCATGTTTCACTGACGTGTCAATGAGGCTCCACGTAGCAGCATCCATGTAGTATTACTGGTGGATCGATATTAGCACTGCCATAGTCGATGACGAGCTTCGTGGTATGTTTAGCTGTTGAAGAGCAGTTAGTAGTGACCGCACTCAGCCCTGAATATATTGATCTGCGGGGGATTTCAATCCCTGGTTTTGAGTCTCTACGTTCTCTATCCATATATCCTTCTAGCCTTCTCTCAACCTGCAACTCGTGGCTTTGAGCCGAACCCTAAGACTGCGATTTAGAACATTGTACGCTTGGAAACCACCTCATACCGAAATACAACCTTCCATCTCTGTCGTGGCGCATGCTCTCGAAACTACAGTGTGGCATGTACAATCTCAAGCTGGTGTTCGATTAGAGCAAACCGCTAGCCTGGTAGGGAATGAATATAGTGTCGATATAGTGTGAGGTATTATTCATTCTTCAACCTTGTAGCTTGTCCTATATACCACTCGTTGCCCGGTACTAAAAGTTCATTTTTAGCCGAGGCGATGTGTAGGCAGAAGGAAAATGGAGTGGTTGTCATAATATTGTGAAATAGTCATCGCTAATAAGGATCGACAATGTATTGATGACTGCCGAGATACTATTAAATATCACATCTACTACTTGGATTATGAACCATGTTGCTCTATACCTGGATCCCAGAAGCATTCAAAGGTATAAGAAACTGCCATAGAGCCATCAACACCTCCCACATTCTCACAGTTATTGTACCAACCATTACAACAAGGTCATCACTCTTAATCGACTCTTTCAGCTCACAACACTACAATGCACTCTGCTCTTCGCCTCGCTGCCCTTATGGCACTTATTGGCTATTCACAAGCTGATTTTGCAGTTGGCACATCAGCCACTCAAAGTACGAAGTTTCAGCCCTCAACCTCTCAGCGCTATGGCTAACTTTGAGGAAGTGGGGATTGGGGAAATTGTCCCTGATACAGGCGGTGACATTTATAGCGATGCAGACGTTGCTGTGTCATATCCGGGTGGCTGCCTCGACAACGTCCAACAATTCGAGGTGCGTCATTTACTTGAAGTTTCAATATAGCTCCACAACTAACCGGTTCAAGTGTGTCTCCGAGAAATGTTTCACTGAAGGATTTTTCGAAATTCGTGGCAAAAAGACAGATGATCAGTACGGCTTCAACTGGAACGGCGAGGGATGGGAGTTTTCCCAACACAGCAAGAACCTGGGCTTTTGCACCAAGAATAAAGATGAGGGTTGCACTAAAACAGGCGTTAACTACTCGCTCGGATTTTTCTCTCGAATGCTTTGCACCGGCTCTATCAACTCTGGCTTTGACAACTGAGAAGACTTTGCCACAGCACAAACATTTTTAGATTCAAATAAATAGTAACATTTAATCGTCTCAAACCTTTTTTAGTAGCTTTCTATGGCACTGAACTAGTGCCCTCATCAATTTAAAGCATTGTAATTCTCCCAATTCGCTACGGGAAATGCAATAAAACCATTAGAAATAGGTATTCGGAAGAATGTTAAAGCAAGCGTTGTACATCAAATAGCTCAACTGTCTGCTCATTCGTCCTTTGCAGATTTATCCATCTCTGCTTGCTTCCTTGCGGCGGCAACTCTTAGCTTCTTAGCATAAGTGTTGAAGTAGGTACTGATGCATAGACCGAAAATGTTGAAGAAAACGGGTCGATACATGGGAGGGATAACATTCTCGGCAAATGCCGTGACAATGGGATGTACTACCCATGTAACTTTCATCATACCCAGAAGTTTGGCACGAAGTCCGATGCTTGCTTGTTGCAACGTATCTGCACCGGCGATGATAGCCATGGATGTTAGGTAGATGGCGTTTTGAACAGGAAGGACCTGAGAATGTTAGTGACGAGTAGGTCTAGGTAATTATAGAGCAATTACCAATAAATAGGTCAGCAAAGCCTGTAGCACCTTTGCCATCAAGCCCGTCTGACCTTTGAACATTTTTTGCAATGTAGTCATGAAGAAATGAGTCAAGGGGGCATTGATGAAGGCGCCATAGAAGGCCATCTTGGGAACGCGAGACGTGACAGTAGGACCGTAGCCAGGGCGGCCATACGCAAGGTAGGAAGCGATAAGCTCTGTTAGAGTTGACATTGTCGCTGAGGTTGCCATTTTGGTCCGTAGCGGGTTGAGCTGCAAGTGCTTCAGGTATGCCTAGGAATGATGTAAGTACTGAGTGGCAATTACAATAGAAAATGCTCGTACAGCTAGAAGCTCTTTAAGCCCATGGCGAAATGTTGCATTCTTGGTGATAAGCATTGTACTGGATACGGGTACGCCGCTTTTGTCTAGATGGCCAGACATGATGAAATATTAGTGTAAGAATATGGGTTTAACAAGATGATAATTCGAGGTTTGGTTAGAGTAAACAAGACGTTTACAAAGTACTGAAAGTCTCTAAATATTGGACAGATTTAAGGCAAGATAAGAAATGCTAGGGGTAAGTCAAAGAAGTCATTGCTGACCTTTAATTTCACTGCCAAGGAGGGGGGCTGAATTAGGTTCTGCCGAGCCGAGGTATGGCGGGGCTTAGTCAGGCAAATTACGTCTCGGCTGTCCAATGCGGCATCTGTACTTTGTACAGAGGACTCTCTACATATCTGAAGTATCAAAAGAAATCTTTGATGATATACTTACAATTTTTCACAAATTTATTACTCTTAGCTATTAGAGTTTGAAGTTATCTCTGCATCCACTACAAGTCCTCATCGGCTAATTGCAGCCACCGGTCTAGATAATTCGAGATAAGTTTACTATCTACATAAGTTCTGGTATCGAGTGTCTAAGAGCTCGGAGTAAAAATAAGGAAAGAAACACAACCCAGCCTAGAGAGTATACTGAGATAATTACAGAATATCACGCTTATTGACACTCCTTGATAACGCGTTTAACAGAACAAGACGCAGTTCGGCGCGTTCCGCTAAAAAATACAACGACGCGATTTCATCCAGTTATTATTCATTATGGAGCTGCCTAAAGCGGTTTAGTGCTCAACTGGCATCGTTGGCCACGGATTCGTGCGCTTATTATTAGAGGTAGAGATTCAACTGGCTTCACGAACAATAAAATATACTTAGAATATTACTATCTCGAAAATAAAGCCACCTCTACTTTTAGAGCTCTGGGTTACTATCATTAATAATACTGTTTTATATTAAGCAGATCGATCTTTACAGCATTTATTATGAATTATTATATAAATAATTAACAAATAAGTAAATGTTCTAGGGTAACTGTGTAAGTAAAATGTTTATTTGAAGGCATTAGGTTATATACTTAAAATATAGAAATAATTCTCTTTCTGCTTACTGATGCATACATTATACGAGAGACTCATAGTTATAGATTTAACTAAATTAGTTTGAAGGCAAATCAATCCTCTCTTAAAACACTGGCTACAAGGATTGCTGGACCATTTCGATGAACCTTTCTGCTGCCACAACTAGCTCATGATTCTTGTCATGGTCATTGTCCTGACTTTCCATAGAGATCTTAGGCACGTATCAAGCTGCTGGAATTTGACGTGAAGGTGTGTGTATGGTACATGTGCGAGGCAGTCAAGGAGTATCCCTCGCTGCAACGGGAAACACCACGCAGACACTCGATGGCTGAAGTTTCAGCGCCCTCTTGATCGCTTCCACCTCCTCTGGCGCTTGGTACCTGGTAAGAACTGCCGTTACATGCGATTCATCATTATTCAGACCAATGAGACATCGTGTGGACTCTCAACCTCTGTATACAATACCGCGCATCAGAACGAGGCACTGCTAGGGATCCTGGGAGTTCTCTCAGGGTCTATCTCAGATCAGGTGGCGGCAAGAAGCCTCAGTCTCCCAAAGAGGGATTATCACCGCAAGACTATCGCCGTTCTTACAAAGTCCGTCAGGCCTAGACCTTTATCCAAGTCAAACTATTAGTATATCCTGTCTCAGGCGCTTAACCAAGGCCTTGGAGCTGGAATATTGGTATTCTGGAGTAATGCGCCTCAGAGTCTCGATTAAGTGCGGAGAAAACGTTGCAGCTAACGGATTAGCTACTGCGGCACGGATCGCAAGGGTCTCGTTTAGTGGCGAGCTGAGCCGACGCCTCCAATGGCGGCAGGGTTTTCTCTCAGCTTGGACTAAGAACGCCTATCTCAGCCTTGTCGCCGGGGTGGATGGCTATTGCTGAGTTATACTGAGAGGCTGAAGTTTCAGGATTTACTTTTTGCTATTGTATGAGAGATTAGATGTTTCACAGCTCCATCAGTTGGTTACAGCCTTGATTTTTACTAGTACTGGGAGAGTGATTTGGTTTAGGTGAAGCTGACGAGAAAGAGGAAAGCAGCCAGCTAGCCACGACTTTTTGTTGCTTTTCATCGCCGGAAATATGCAGGAGATAGTTATCCAGAGCATTCAGTAGTGCCTGTGTGGTAGTTGTCTGAGTTGCGAAAGTCTTTCGTTGGATTCCAGAGCCAAACTGTCACAGAATTAAAGACACTTGTAGTAAGGTAACGCCGTTGACTATAAAGAGTCTTTGGGAGAACCCAAACATTTATCTCACAACTTCAAGCGACATCTTTTTCTGCTCACTTCTAAGTCACCCACTTCTTTTCATACACCACAATCCTGTCCTTTTTAACACTCCACAAGCACACTCAAAATGTTTGTCTACCAGGGAAAGCTCACATGGCACCCATACGCCAAGGATGAGACTTTCACTATCGTTTCCCCAAGGGTGTTGTCCGTCCCAATGATCTTGTCTACCTTTTCACTCAATGGACCGAGGATGCTCAGCGGAAGAAGAAAGAGAACTTCTTCCAGACTATCATTGTAAAGGACTTGAATCAACTTCCCACCAGCACCGATGCCACCTTCGTCCTTTCCGGCGCTTTGTACAACTTTGTCATCATCACTGAGCAAGGCTACAACAACATCAAGGTTGATATGTTGGACTCCACCGGCGCAGAGACAACTACCACTCTTGAACGCAAGTGGCTGCCACAAGGTGAGGCTGATCCCAAAGCTGATATTCGCATCTGGACTGGCAAGATCAACTGGCGTGAGAAGGCATGCAACGAACAAGCCATCTTCATTCTATCCAGCGGCTACAAGGATGGCGAATCTGTTATTTCCTCTTGGCAATGGACGAAAGATCAGACCGAGGACGACGTCAAAATAACTCGGGTGTCCCTCAACAGCACCAAGGAGGCGCTTGACAAGAACGTGAAGCAGCTGACCAAGACCGAAGCCAGAGCCATCGAGGCCGAGCGAGCCGCCTCAAAGCATAAGGAGATGTACGAAGCCGAGAAAAAGGGCTATAATCAAAAGGTCATGGAGCTTGCCGGAGGAACTTGCAGCAAAGGCGGCAAAAATTGCCAGTTTCGGGCTGGTTGTCAATGAATACGAGGAGTTTTGCTCCAATAAAGATCTACAAGCTAAGTCTGATAAGAACCTACTCCCACAATCAATGAGCTGCCGGCGCCGGCATGGACTCTACGATGGCTCTTTGGCCCTATCATTGCCTTTGTTTCGTTCGGTTTGTTCAGTTGAAACATAATTTACGCTAGCAGCATGGCTCTGTATTCATGCAGGATGTATGCTGGAGTCAAAACATTGGTGGAAATTTCTTTGTAGAATGAAATATTAACTATCTCTTACCACAACTTGCTTTACTGCTTGGTGCATTGGACCATTCCACCTGAGAGTGTTTGTGACCACGGTTAGTCAATCAAGTCATGCAAAATCCCTACGGTATCTTGACTTGTCAATTGGCGGATCTGAAGAATGCGAAGCTCCACTCTCAAACTGACACGTCGCGTTCTAGATCAAGGGGCGACGCTGTACAACCACAGGGCCTGTGTTGCCGTATATATTTCACGCACTTGAAGTGTCGTCATTCAATCGTCAAGGTCTCTGATGAATTAAGTTTCTAGTAAGTTTTTGATTAAATGATTTGTGTCACTGTGGGGTTGTCGTCGGAAGTTTAAAGCTCCAGTTGCACGCTTGCAGAGTCTAAATATGTGGACAATGTGATGGTCTGCCTTGGGATGCTTAAGCTGAGCCTATAGGAGCCCGAGATTCTCGAGCATTTTGTCCAGCTAAATTTACACTAAACGATTCCTGTACAGTGTCAATACCGATGGGGGAGGGGAGGGGGAGAGACATCACGCCGTAAGCAGAGGCGTTGCTTGTGAAACCAAAGAAACCAATCAATATGCTCCGAATCCGAGCAGACATGGAATGTTGGCTCATATCTAGCCCATATCTACCCCTCAAATGGTGTTTACTTTGCGACTTGATAAGTTGATCCCGACATCTTCTGCGTCTTGTCATCTTCACCTTCACCATGGCTGCTTATTTTGATGTAATTGGTGAGAGAGGCAGCGCGCCCAACCTCCCAGAGGGGGAGCAAGAGCAAGACAAAGAGAAAGAGCAGGAGCAAGACAAAGAGAAAGGGCAGGAGCAAGAGCAAGAACACGAGATTGCTACCAGCCTTTCCTCATCATCTAGAGATCCAATTGAGAGTAGCGAGGGCTCCCCTTTTGACGACCAGAGCCGACAGAAACCTCAACGCCCTCCATTCCTTCAGCGTCGATCAACAGTAATCGATGATGCAGACCGGAACGAGCTTGTCAGAATCGCTACTGCCCTCTCGCGTCGTCATTCAGTTGCAACTGGCGCACTGACCCGTACTCACACGCTCGCGACCTTGGATGAGGATGCGCCGGCGCTCGATCCTTCGAACAACCAATTCGACTTGTACCAGTGGCTCAAGAACTTTGTCAAGACACTTGGTGAACAGGGCATTACAGCCAAGAAGACAGGAGTCGTTTGGAAGAACCTGAACGTCTCGGGCTCAGGAGCAGCTCTCCAAGTCCAAGATACCGTTGCTTCTTTCTTCATGGCACCACTTCGCATAGGCGAGTTGTTCAGCATGGGCAAAAAAGAACCCAAGCGCATCTTGCAAAATTTCGATGGCCTCATTAGGAGCGGAGAACTGCTCATTGTGCTCGGAAGGCCGGGATCAGGATGCAGCACCTTGCTGAAAACGCTTTGTGGTGAATTGCATGGTCTTGCTGTCGACGACAATTCGACGATCCATTACAATGGCATTCCGCAAAAGATCATGAAGAAGGAGTTCAAGGGTGAAGCCATCTACAACCAAGAGGTATATTCTCAGGCCCAAAAATGAAACCTACATACTGACCATTTTGCCAGGTGGACAGACATTTCCCCCATCTGACTGTAGGGCAGACTCTGGAATTTGCTGCCTCTGTTAGAACACCATCCAATCGTATCCACGGCATGTCGCGTAAGGAATTCAGCGGTTACATCTCCCGAGTTGTAATGGCCACCTACGGTCTGAGCCATGCAGCTGATACGAAAGTGGGAAACGACTTCATCCGAGGCGTCTCTGGAGGCGAGAGGAAGCGTGTTAGTATCGCCGAGATGACCCTATCCGGATCTCCCCTGGCCGCATGGGATAACAGCACTCGAGGTCTCGACTCAGCTACCGCGTTGAAGTTCGTCCAAGCTCTGCGTATGGCTTCTGACTTGGGAGGTGTTACGACAGCTGTTGCTATTTACCAAGCCAGTCAGGCCATCTACGACCTCTTCGACAGGGCTGTAGTACTCTACGAAGGTCGTCAGATTTACTTTGGTCCTGCCAATCAGGCAAAGTCATTCTTTGAGAGACAAGGATGGTTTTGTCCACCTCGACAGACGACGGGTGATTTCCTCACTTCTATCACGAATCCTATCGAGCGTAAAGCTATCGAGGGTATGGAGAACAAGGTTCCACGTACACCAGAAGACTTTGAGAGATACTGGAAACGATCGCCAGAGTTTGAGCTGCTACGCAAGGATATAGATTCATATGAGACAGAATACATGGTCGACAACCCAGATGAAAGCATTGCGCAAATGAGACAACAGAAGAACCTTCGCCAGTCCAAACACGCCAGGCCAGGGTCGCCATTTACTCTCAGCTTCGCGATGCAGATCAAGCTCTGCACGAAACGAGCGTATCAGAACATCTGGAACGACATTTCTGCCACTGCTACGCAATGTTTTGTACAGCTTGTCCTAGCTCTCATTATCGGTTCTATCTTCTTCGGCACACCTGATGCTACTGCTGGCTTCTACTCCAAGGGCTCGGTTCTGTTCATGGCTGTTCTTCTCAATGCTCTGAATGCCATCTCGGAGATCAGCAGTCTGTACGCGCAGCGAGACATCATTAGCAAGCAAGCTTCCTATGCCTTTTATCATCCTGCTGCCGAGGGTGCTGCAGGTATAGCAGCCGCTATTCCGATCAAGTTTGCAACAGCCATCATCTTCAATATTGTTCTATACTTCCTTGCAGGTCTTCGCCGCGAGCCTGGAAACTTCTTTCTCTACTTTCTCATCACCTACATCTGCACCTTTGTCTTCATTGCCTTCTTCCGAACTATGGCTGCAATCTCAAAAACGGTCTCACAAGCCATGGCTCTCGCGGGAGTTTCAGTACTACTCTTAGTTGTCTACGTCGGTTTCACCATCACAGTACCTCAGATGAAAGTGTGGTTCTCTTGGATTCGTTGGATCAACCCCATCTACTACGCTTTCGAGATCCTCATCGCGAACGAGTTTCATGGGAAACAGTTCACCTGCTCAGACATTTTCCCACCTTATTCCCCAAACATCGGAGATTCTTGGATATGCACCGTCACTGGAGCTGTCGCTGGTGAATGGACCGTTAGTGGTGACAGCTACATTTCGACCACCTACTCATACTACTACTCGCATGTATGGCGCAATTTCGGAATTCTCATGGCCTTCTTGATAGCCTTCACTATCATTTATCTAGTCGCGGTAGAGCTCAACTCAACTTCGACAAGCACTGCAGAAGCCTTGGTGTTCCAAAGAGGCCATATACCGCCTCATCTACTGCACAAGGGGTCCAAGCCACTCGACGATCATGGATCGGCCAAGGCTGCAACGAGTCATGAAGCTTCCAAGGGAGGCGATGTGGCTGCAATTGAGCCCCAGAAAGACATTTTTACTTGGCGAAACGTTGTTTACGATATCCCCGTCAAGGACGGTCAGCGTCGATTGCTTGACAATGTTGCCGGATGGGTCAAGCCTGGTACCTTGACAGCGCTGATGGGTGTCAGTGGTGCTGGTAAAACAACTCTTCTTGATGTTCTTGCTCAACGTACAACCATGGGAGTTATCACCGGAGACATGCTTGTCAACGGCAAGCCTTTGGACGCAAGCTTCCAGCGCAAGACTGGTTATGTACAACAGCAGGGTTTGTGAATTCTCTATGCTTGTAGAACCCAACTAACATAAAGCAGATCTTCACCTGCAGACGGCTACAGTTCGCGAAAGTCTTCGCTTCAGTGCCATGCTGAGACAGCCCAAGTCCGTGAGCAAACAGGAAAAGTACGATTTCGTTGAAGAAGTCATCAAGATGCTCAACATGGAAGAATACGCAGATGCTGTTGTGGGTGTACCGGGTGAGGGCCTGAACGTTGAACAGCGCAAGCTTCTTACTATTGGCGTCGAGTTAGCAGCCAAACCCAAGCTTCTTCTTTTCCTCGACGAACCTACCAGTGGACTTGACTCTCAGAGTTCGTGGGCCATTTGCGCCTTCCTGAGAAAGCTTGCCAACTCTGGCCAAGCAGTTCTTTGTACAGTCCATCAGCCAAGCGCCATCCTCTTCCAGGAGTTCGATCGTCTACTTTTCCTTGCAAAAGGTGGAAAGACTGTGTATTTTGGCAACATTGGAAAGGACTCGCGCACACTTCTTGACTACTTCGAAGCCAATGGAGGCCGAAGGTGTGACGGGGAAGAGAACCCAGCCGAATACATCCTGGAAGTCATCAGCAATGTCACCAACGACAAGGGAGAAAACTGGCATGACGTTTGGAAGCAAAGCAAAGAAGCCCATGCAGTCGACGCTGAGATTGACAGGATACATGCTGAAAAGAAGAACGAAAAGACGGCTGGACAAGATGAGCCCACGTCTCAGAATGAGTTTGCCATGCCTTTTGGATCACAGCTGGGGGCTGTTACACACCGCGTTTTCCAGCAATACTGGAGAATGCCAAGCTACGTCTTTGCTAAGTTTATGCTCGGCATTGTTGCGGGCCTGTTCATTGGTTTCTCCTTTTACCAAACCTCGCAGTCTCAAGCTGGAATGCAAAGTACCATCTTTTCCGTCTTCCTGTTGACTACCATTTTCTCGACTTTGGTCCAGCAGGTGAGTTAACACAAACACCTTGGAGCTGACTATGATGCTGACCTTGGACAGATCCAACCGCATTTCATGACCCAACGGTCTCTCTACGAAGTCAGGGAACGGCCTAGCAAAGCGTATTCGTGGCAGGCTTTTATGTTCGCCAACATCATTGTCGAGATCCCTTACCAGATCTTCACTGGTGTTCTCATCTGGGCCTGCTTCTACTATCCTGTCGTTGGAGTCCAGAGCTCGGATCGTCAGGTTCTTGTGCTTCTGTTCGTCATACAGCTCTTCATCTATGCGAGCTCTTTTGCCCAGATGACCATCGCGGCGATGCCGAATGCCGAGACAGCGGCCAGCATCGTTACAGTGCTCGTCATGATGAGCACAATATTTAATGGCGTACTACAGACACCTGATGCACTCCCCGGCTTTTGGATCTTCATGTACTATCTATCTCCATTTACGTACTGGGTCTCGGGTATTGTAGCAACTATGCTACACGGCCGGCCGGTGGTGTGCTCGTCTGTAGAGACATCCACGTTTGACCCTCCATCCGGCCAAACATGCCTAGAATATCTCGAGCCCATATTGTCGAGTGTTCCAGGTCAACTGCAAAACCCGCAGGCCACAGAGTCATGCCAGTACTGCGCAGTCAGCAACGCAGATCAGTACCTGGCTGGTCCGAGAATTTTCTGGTCCCAGAGATGGCGCAACTATGGGATTGTATGGGCCTTTATCATATTTAACATCATCGTGGCGATAACGACATACTATCTATTCAGAGTCAGGAAATGGACTAGAAAGTAACCAAAGAATGGGGAAATGGCTTTGTGTGAACGTCTTCTCAGTATACGATGGTGGCTGGGCTTTGTGGAACGGTGCACGCTTCTAATTTTTAACTCTTGGAAGTAGAAGCTATTTCTACCCCAGAGCACTATAATATTATAGTATAATCGAATCTTCTTTGCTGTTCTGAACATCCAGTTTGGTCTCAAGAGAAGATGATGAATAAAACCCGCCATGTTCCATCAACATATTCATCAACACGATGACATCTTCCACAGGTGACAAGTTACCTTAAAGCTCCTCGGACTCAGAGTCGTTCTCTCCGTCATTGCCACAGCCTGGTTTCTTCTTGGCCAGCTCCGATGCATCCAGCGCTTTCAAATGTCCATTTTCCAAATAATCATTCACGGTGATACCCTCTCCTAGGAAGAACTGCACCCCAAAGCCAGGCTGACCAAACCAAGGCCTGATGGGTCCCGACTGAACAGTGAACGTCTTCAACACTTTGTAGACGTGGTAGTTGTTGGGAAACTCTATGTTCTGCCCCAAGTTCAGATTCGCAGGGTGGAGAGCTCGTTGCGCGAATGGAGCAGTAGCAGGTGAAATGTATCGTCCTGCGCATGTCAGTTCTACTTAAATAATTTTTGAGAGGATTATGTCGAGCTCCTACCCCATTTCTCTCCAAAACGGTCAACGAGGGTGCCAGGCGTCAAAATGACATTTCCCTTGATGGGTAGGTCGTCCTCATTGAGATCAAATCCATATTTCTCGGGATACCTATATCCTTCCTCTCTGCCACTGCCGTCGTTTTTGATCGTATCATTCCACCATTCTTTAAGGAACTCATTCGGAGTCAAGCCTCCGAATCGATTGTAGCCCGTGACGAAGGTGGACAAAGGGAGCTTGGTGGGGAGTTTAACAGGCCCGAGTCGCCAATCTCCGCAAATGAACTCGTGCTCTAGTGATTTATTCCAGCGTACGTAATCGCCCTTGCAATCGCATCCTTTGTCATCGGATGGCTTGTCTAGAGTGATCTCTAGAGAGATGGACGCCGCAAGCGAAGTGGTCAACAAAGAGGAGAGAAGTAGAGTTTTGAGAAGCATCTTGGTGGTGTTTGACGATGTAGAAGCGATAGAGCAATGATGAGATGATGATGGTTTTCCTACAAGAGAACCTAACGACCTCTTCCCTTATATACGCAGATGCTCAAGGGCGTCCTGTGAATCACTTCCTTCCCAAGTGGCTTGACTCCATCCCCTCTTCTTCTTTTGCCGCCTCTTGGCGAGCCACATGAATTTCTGATCAGCAAAGCATTTTCTTTAAAAGAACGAGTGGTCAGCTTCAGCACCGCCGTGCTTCTCAAACCCGATTTTGGCAAGCTGAGATGGCGCCTCTTGTAAGATCGAGCTGAAAGTTGTTGAGTGAACACTGTCGTTCCGTGCCGTGGTTTGTCTCACATGGAGGTTTCAGGGGTTACAAAACTAGCAGAAGACTCGTGAGTAGACTATTGACTTGACCGAAAGGCATTGCATCCTACTGGTCGATTTCAGCGCCATTTTCTTAATCCTTGAACAATATTGGAATGTGGCCAAGCGATATTGACTGTATTTGGGGGGTTATTCCCCGCGTGATTCCCATCTGGGCAGAAAAGTGGCTAGCTGAAATGTCAGGGTGGCTTGCATCGTTGCATGCCGCTGTCATCCCTTGCGGTCAAGGGACTTCTCAATAATCTGGGCTGACGCAAAATGGCCTGCCAGTGCCAGTTTTTGAAGAAGAAGTATTTTTTGTTATTGTGTATACAGTTAATTTGCTTTTGACAAGTATGGGCTCGTCACTCAGTCTTCTTATGCGTCATGCTTTGCTCGAACTGTTGTATGCGTCGCTATACGCCCTGTCAAACGGTATATCTCTAATAGACAAACTTCAAACCCTTCCATATTAATCGATCCAGAATTGTTTACAAGAAACTGTTCAATTCTTTACCAGTAGCATTGCTGGACTCTCAGACATGGGCAGCTAGAACTCATCTGCTAGTAGTCATCCCTCTTAGTTGATATTCATCTTCTGTCTGAAGGTTCAGTAACAGATTATGACAATTGTCATCGATGAAGGTATTGCAGATACTTGATAAGCTATACCTGAGGTCTTGGGTTAATACCACAACGATGAACCTCATTACCTAGGTTTAAGATCGTTCAAGGACCAGATCCCCTACACATTAATAATTTAGGTCTCTCTAGTCCCTTTGCCCTTAGAGATCAGTGTTAACTCCCCAGGAACTAGTTATTGCCCAAGGTTATCACCAGGTCCTCGGCTCGCTTCCTGTTCATATTTTTAACAGCTTCGCGTTCTTAGATCCTTTCCTATCCATGCCTAACCTTCAGGCAAGACTGGCTGACCGAGTTTCGTTTACTGCAACCTGACACATCAAGCCATACGGCGCAATCAACCGCAAGCGCCTAGAGTCCAATGCCTCTGGCAAGTTCGTTATCGTTACTGGCGGTCATACAAGCTTTGGCAAATCGATTACATCGCTTTCGCACAAGCCGGCGCTAGGATCATCGCTATCATCAGAAGGCGACCTGAGAGGCTCAAGTCTGTAGCAGGTGAGATTACTCAGAATGCCAGCGCTGATGACTTCAGTGTGCTGTTTGAGAGTGTCGCTATAAGCCGACGCACCAGTTTGAATGCCGCAGTGGCAAGCTTGGCAAGCTCTTCATCTAGAGCGACCGATCGAGAGTCACTAATCTGGCACCGTCGCACTTAGCCTGTTCCTACTGGCTCGCCACCGCCTAGCCAGGCTCATATATGAGAACCTGTTGTTTATGCTCGGAGCATTCATTTACCGCAGCCGGATCTCGGCTTCATTACTTGCTATGTTTCCGGGTGCTGCGGTGGTTGCACAACTGTAATGAAGATCCTGAGTGGGTAATAAACGAAACTTGCGAGCTAATTTGCGCTGATCTTCCAAGAAATCTCCTCTTTCACGTGGAGTTGTACTAGCCAGCACCGAATCATGATCGTGGACTCTGATTTAGCCGCCAAAATGCCTGTCTAGTTACTCAACCCCTGAATCCATCACGTGTCAAAAAGACCCATAATGTTCCCCTCTTTCTTAGGTTTTCCTTTCTCACGTCCCATTGAAACTTAGTTGTTGGTTCCCAACAACTGTTTGTCAACTACCATGTCAGATCAACCTGCTGCTAGTCAACCTGCAACGGCTGAGGTGTCCACGCCTCAGCCTGTGGCTCAGCACGAATCCTCTCCGCCGCCACAAACTGAGCTTATTGCCGCAGACGAAGATCGTGTAGGTTGCACTAAAACGACTCATCAAAAACCCTACTCGATGGCTTATCCTTGTCTAGGATCAACAAACTGATGATGATGCGGATTCAACCCTCGGTTCAGATGCGTTAGTTTCCGTCCTCTCCCTCTTGTCTAATTTGTCCAATATCTTACACGTTTTATTACAGACAAAGCTCTACTGCCTCCGTCTCTTCCAGTATCCTTGAATATCGTCGCAGTCAAGGGCGCACTTATCACAGCGAGAAATTCACTACCAATTATTTTCTTCCCAATGATGATCAACAGTTAGAGTCTGTGGACTTGACGTAAGTTTTCTTTCACCGACTCGTAACAATCTGAGGCCTCTAACGCTTGTCAAGCCACCACTATTTGACTATTCTATTGGATGACAAGCTGTTCCTTGCTCCTGTTGAGGAGGACAAGATGAAGGTAAGCTCTTCTCTTTTGAGCAAGTCCCTTATATCTCGTAACTAATGGTTGCATGCATCATTTAGAAAGTACTCGATGTTGGCACTGGCACTGGTGAGTAATCAACTATTCTATCCTCCAAGCTCTTACTTACATATTCTATTAGGTATCTGGGCGATGTATGTCAAACGAATAACCTCACCTAGCTCCCTTGCTTACCAGTTGCAGTGAATTCGCCGATCGCTATCCCGAAGTCGATATTACCGGTACCGATCTTTCCCCCTGTCAGCCCGACTGGGTTCCACCAAATGTCCGCTTTGAAATTGACGATGCAGTCCATGAGTGGACGTGGGAGCCTAATGTGTTTGATTTCATCCATATCCGTTATCTGTTTGGCGCTATCAAAGATTGGACCGCCCTCTTCAAGCAAGCCTATCGTTGCGTTGTTCCAGGAGGCTGGGTACAGTCGGCCGAGGCCGATGTCGAGTTCCGCAGTGATGATGGGACTATAGACAAGGAACCTAACCTCAAGCTGTACAAGAAGCTTTTTGTCGAAGGAGGTAAGATTCTGGGAAATAACTTCTTCGTCTATGATGATCAGGTAAAGGGCATGGAAGAAGCTGGCTTTGCGGATATCAAGACAGTTGATTATAAGGTATGTGTCTTGAAATTGCATGTTTTAATACATGTACTAACAAGAGTCGCCTAGATCCCCGTTGGCGAATGGCCCAAGGACCCCAAGCTCTCTGAGGTCGGTAAATATGTTCGGGCTTGTCTGGAAAATGATATCGAGGGTAATCAACCACTCAACTCTACTTTGACTGCTGCATGGATGCTGACTCGATCCCAGGTTATACTGTTATGATGTGGCGAGATGTTCTTCAATGGCCCAAGGACGAATATCAAATGTTTTTGATGAGCATTCGCAAGGCCATCAGAAACCCCAAGATTCACACCTACATGCGAGTGCGCTACGTTTACGGACGCAAGCCTCAGTAGAAGTAGGGCGACAGAGCCTTTTGATGTCAATTTATATACAGAGTACATTTCGAGAACAACACACTTTCGTTTGGAGTCGAACATCCCACATGTAGATAGAATTCCAGTTCATCTTTGGACTGGGTTCAGTTGTATCCATCATTTTCAGGTCTAGGTTTTAGCGTGTGTTGCGGGAGGCTGGCTTTGTCTACAAATGAAGATATCCCTTCTCATCTGCGCGAGTTGCCGTTCGTTTAGAAGTGGCTGGTCATAAACTAGGATGGCTTACCACCAGATAACCCTGAAGGCCATATTCTTGGACGCACAAAGGGATTACGTAGTATATGCTTACAATATCGATGAGACGTGCGTTCATATTGATTTGTCAGGCAGTCCTTCCATGCGAACAGTGATTATCAATATACAAGTTATATTGAGACAACTGAACATTCTTGAGTGATTAGTTAATTTTATACCGTCTTCCACATTAAACATCGCCGCCAGAATGGCTTCTGCACATCCGCTTCCAGACTTTCGCCTGCTTTAACTGACGCTGTCTGCCCAATCTTCCATCCTCGCAAAAGACCTATACAAGCTGCGGCGGCGATATACACTAACCCAGTAAACAGCTGCGTCCCGAGATAGGTTCCAGTGCCAGTAACAATCTGGAGGGCGATAGGCTCGCTGAAAGTTGATGGTAACACGATGCTCAACCACATCATGTTGAGTGCTGCGGGAACTTGATCTAAGCCAACGACTTCGGCCATCAACGGTGCAATAGTCGCCCAGAAGTTCCCAGCGACAAGCCCCTCGCTAATAGTGTAAAACAGTAGCATGCCATAACTATGGGCATTGATCCATACAGTAAGGGATAGTACACCAGCTAAAAATGTCATGGATCCTGCTATGTTCATCCGGCCCATGCTATCACTAAAGAAGCCAACAAGCGGTCGCCCTATTGCTTGACCACCGTTGAAGAGTGCGCTGATGATCGAGGCCTTTGAAGAGTCGAGGCCAATTTCGTTTGCGTAATTAGCCAATGTCAAGATGAGGATAAAGTATCCAAACATAGTGAAAATGCTGAAGCCAAGCAAGAGCAGGTACTCGTATCTCTTGAGCAGAGAGAAGCTGAAAGTGGATTGCCGTACACCACATGTCTTAGCCCGGTCTCTGATGAGAAGGACACAACTAGTATTGACCACAAAAGCGAGTGTGCCAAGAATCCTAAACGCATATGCAAGTCCGAGAGTTCGAATCATGGCCCCTGTCGCAAGTGAATAAACAAAACCTCCCAAGCCTGCACCAGCGAGTGAGACACCACTAGCTAACGATCGTTTTGTGGTAAACCATTGTGGAACGACCGCTGCAGTAGGAATGAATAGAAGACCTAAACCCAAGCCGAAAACAACACCTTGTGTAAGGAAAAGATGCCATAGCTTGGTCGCTAGACTCGCACAGAGTAAACTTGCTGTCTCGAGAATAACTCCGCAGAACATGGTTGGCCTGATGCCAACTTCTCTAACAGCAATTGTAGCGAGAGGCGAGACCAGCAGCAAGAAAGTCAGACTCAGAGATGCGACGAAGGCGTACTGAAGGGGTGTTGAGCCGGGGAAGGAGTCGGTTTTTAGGTAATAGGCGAGAAAGACGGCATAAGCTGAGTTGAAGCCCCAAGAGTGTGCGTTGATGACGGCTGCTGCGGCCGTGCAGACCCAGCCATAGCCACCGTTTGGCGGTTCATCCAGTTGAGGTGTCTCTGGGCAATTCTGGGTGATGATTGTGCTGTCATTGACAGATGCAGTTGATGGATTGTGTATTGGTAGAGACTGGGTCATTGTGGCAGACTCTTGTTTCTACATTTCATCGCTCCTGAGCGTAGTATGAAGAATCATCATGGATTTGAGAACAAGCCGACATTTTAAATTGAATGATTTGACAATATTTGTCGGACGACATTCTATGGTCCGATGAACATACATTTACTTGGCGGCTGAACCAACTTCAGTAAGCGCCGGGGATATTTGTAAAAGCTCCGATGGAAGTCGGTCATGAGCTAGGACAGATTCGACTTAGCAGGCCGGTTCGTCGGAGTGTCGGAAGAGGCACTATCACATCCGACTTGAGAAATAGATTATGTTATCATTACAGTGATTGAAAAGGTTGTCTCTTCAGTATAGGGTTGGAGACTTGCAAAGCGTTAGTGAGTCAAACAGCCTCGCGTGGGTTAAACTTGGGGGCGTAATTCTGAGCGTATCCACCCTTCGGGTTTAGTTTCCGGCGTCGAAGATCGAATGAAAGTTATATCTTCATCGAGAATTCATCTTGTGTTTGATGGACGACGAAGACCAAGAACTCTTATGTCGTGAAACCGGCCTGTGGGCTCGATACGCATCCCATCTCTGCTTCATATAAAAAAGCCACTCATTGCTGTCTCTGAGACACCTCAGGACCCATTAAATTCAGGTTCGGCACGTGTATTCAGCTTCGTGGTCATGTGTGCCAAGCATGCACATGTGTTTGTCTTAATTAGAGACACTTAAATCTGTCAGCTGGCTTAAAAAAGCCAAGTTCTGTGGCTTACTGCAGTTTATCGCTCTGTCAGAGAGAGTGTGAGACATCATTCCTCAGAAGCAACTGATATCCCTGAAATGCTGGTGTAGGTATCTTCCGTATGCTGCTATCTCAGAGCCTGATACGCGACGAGATCGGCTTCTTATGGTCTGCACGAAACTCACATACAATCATGTTTAAAGAGGCGCCATGGGTAATTACTGTGGTCAAGGACATGAGTCTGTTATTATATATCCCTGTGTGCAAAATGACATTTTTAACCGCTTCAAGAACCTGAAAATAAGATCTGGGAAGTTAGCTACAAGAGCACGCGACCTGTAGCCACTTTGTTTCGTAAAGAGGGGTAAAATCATGACGTAGCACAAGTGGAAGGCCTCAAATTATCACGGATTCGAAATTTTGAACTTTTGGTATATATTTATTCTACACCCACACGTAATTACCAAGTTTAATAAGACATATCCTACAAAGACTATCGACTTTCAACAATCAGGCTAGTCACCACTTGAGTATGCACTTCCTATTCCTTACATGAGCAGACGCATGTATATAAATAGCAAGCATACGCACTAACATCTGAACCAATAAGAAGTCATGTTACAGAGATGAAACCCGGCTTACTTAATCTTTTTATCGTCAGGTGACCATCTCGAGCTAATTTTCTCATCTCACTATCACCTGTTCACCGAATCACTCCCTAATAAACAATTGTCGACTCGCCGAACAGCCCACCTCACAAGCCCGCGCACTCACCGCAGACTCTCTCCGCCATGTCAGTAATTTCCGAGTCAACCGTCCAAGTTCCCGAGAGCGTAAGGACAACTGAGACGGTCGGCGCAGGTCTCTCGTCGCGAGTGCATCGTCTCAACGCCGTAGCAAAGTGCTACACTGGAAATGCCGCCATCGAAAAAAAGACTGAGATCGCCGTCTATGAGCGACTCAGATACCGCGCTCCCTGGCACAAGGGTATCATGCAGTACTATGGCCTTATGGACGGATCCGTCATTCTCCAGTTTGCTCAGAATGGCACAGTGAGGCAATATCTGGGTTCATCCTCGAGCATTCACATCTCCAAGAAGCTTCGCTGGGCACAGCAGGCCACTGATGCCATCGCCTTTCTCCACTCTCACGGCATTCTTCACTCGGATATATCTTGCAACAACATCTTTCTCGACGAGGAGCTCAATGCTCTTGTTGGCGACTTTGGAGGATCGTCGCTTGACGGGGAGGAAAACTCATCGTGGTATGAGATTGGTCACTGCCACCCTGACGCCGAGGATTCAACCATCATGAGCGAGATCTTCGCCCTGGGCTCGACCTACTATGAGATGATGTCGGGGCAAAAGCCGTTTGAAGGGTTGGACGACGACGCAATCGAGGACGCCATCAGACGCGGAGAGTTTCCTAGTCTCGAGACACTTCCTGCTCTTCAGGCTCCCATAGCTAAGTGCTGGCACCAAGAATACGAGAGCGTCGATGAGCTATTGGACGATGTCAAAGAAGAAGGTCAGTTTTTCTCATTCCCTACACTTGCATCTTCCGCGTGATTAACATGAGCTAGCTCGGTCTGCTCCCCCAGAACCAGCCCCATCTTCTGCTTCCAACGGGGGGATGGCGTTTGGCATAGTCGGCGTCACTGTCGCTGTTTTGGTTCCTTTGGCCTGGTGGATGAAGTCAGCTAGATTCATGACCAAGGCTTAGATGATCCTTGCGCCGGAATGGGAGAGGCGATTTTGAGGATAGGATAATTGCTACGCCGTATAGATGAGTTCAGATGTACTTGGTTTCTGATTGTATCTTTTTGGTCATGTGTTGCAGCAGTGGTGATCACTCTACATGTATTTCTCGCGTACTTGGTGGGTTTGGTTGATAAACGTGTATTCTAGCTCAGCCTGGTAGTATCCATGGAGATATAAAGGATAAATATAATCCATGTCTGTAGAATGGCGTAAAACTGGTGCTGGCACGTCATGATGTAGTTAGAGGACTGCTTTCTCACTCTAGCAGCACAGGATTCAGCTCCTCATCGCAACAACCAACAACCGCATAACCTGCCGCAATACACATAACATTAAACATAATGTTACTCGCCATATCAATGAAATAACAAGAACTGAACATTCAGGTACTAAAGGCCCTATTTAGACATAAGGTGCGTTGACTGCTTTTGACCGACTTCATCTTGGGAATCTACCGAATGTTGTCGCGCGGCAGAAGTGAGTTTTCTCTTCAACAACATAGGACACAGTTTATATGAAGAGTATGGCTCATGGTTAGGTAGAATATATTGAATAAAACATTTGAAATAAAGCTGCTCCAATACTAGTCTAGACACAATAACCGCGCTTCGATTACCTGACTCTCTACAAAAGTGATTTGGCCTTGGAGGGTGTGGACTTTGATTTCAACGCAGTAATTGACTTGATCCTCAGTTCAAATTCCCCATCCTGCTCAGCAAAGAAGCTAAATTTTATTAGTCGATTGTCCAACATGAATACTCTTGTGACTTACCTTCGGATCATAATACTAGCTCTTAGAATATTGGCCAGGTCAAGGGGCTCAGTGTCGTTCACAACTCTGCCTCTATAAGTAGGCACTAGGTCTGCAAACTTGATAGTAACTTGGCTGCCAGATGCGTCGCCCTGCTTTGCCTCGGAAGCAGGAAGCTGAAAGTCGTATCCCCAGCTTGTAGTGGCCTGCTCCATGCCATTTTCCAATGGTGGCAGGATCGTGTCCTTGAGATTGAAGGTGTACGTCTTTCCATCGCTGTAAGGTATGTCCAAGACAATGCGATCATAGTCGGATAAATCGAGGCCGGGCCAGTCATCAACGGTTCGCTGGGAAGCAAAGCCTGCTCCTCCTAGGGTAGCGTAGTCTAAGTTCCCATGGAACCGGGCAATCGGTTTCGAAAAAGGGTTATCAGACGTTCGAGGTTGCAGGATGTCCAAAGATGAATGGCTTTTTCCACCCCGAAGAGTGTCATCTTGCGCGACCCATTGCCTATTGTCCCATGGACTGAATAGAGCCAAGAAAGGAGCGGCTTTTCGGGCAATGTTGGCAAGATACATGTTGGCGAGAGAAGTAGTAGATGCAAATTCACCACGAGAAACTCCGAGTCAGCGAACTAGTCCTTTATCAACCAATTGCCGGACTGTCGTCATCTGACCTACGGAAGCTTCGGTGCAGGCAGGCTAAGGGGAAACCATCCCACTTGGTTACCGGGCAGCTAATAAGGGCAGCGACTGATTTCCATGAGTCATGGATGCCTTTTTGTACAACGCATTGTGGTGTGTAGAGAACAAATCATGTGGCCATGGGTTACACTACAGAGGCCACTTACTTAGATCTCGCCAAATCTAATCGCTACTGCTACCGTGGCATATGGCAGCAACCAGAACAGAATGAAAAGCAAGCAGCATCATAGTTAGAGTGGGATAGTAGACGTCAAGCAGGTCAACGTAAAACCACTAACAGGAACTAAGAATAATGCAGTGCTAAACAAGGTTCAGTGCCAAGAGTGGTCGTAATCTCTTATGTCAATCTATTACTGAATGAGTTTATTGCCGAAAGCTTAAAGCTACCAAGGTTTAAGCTTTTCTGCCAAGGGGAGCTTTTTGGTTGCCATCGGCAGTTTGACATTTGCAAATGCTACGCTAGAACCAACTACTTCCGTACTCTCCGTTTAACGAATAGAGCACTAAACTAGACAACACCCGTCTAGTCTGCAGGCTATTTTCTGGCTTAGAAAGAAGAAGGCAAAGAGCAAAAAGTAACCTTACCAGACACAAGAGCTTCATGAAGTATGCATAGAAAGATAGCAACATCAATGTCTGACATAATCAATTATAACTCTCTTGATGGACATACCGGGCTCGTAAATATGTAGACTGACCACACGCGTCCGCCGCTGTCATGATTGTACTCAAATCTTCAAGTATTGGGCAGCACCGACCGTTTTTTGGAGGGGTTGATCATTCTTGAGCCTTACCTAACTGCACTCGTTCTACAGCCTTTTCTAGAAATTGCTACAACCCATCTTTCCCCCGGCTTTGGCAGCTGCATCTAAGGAACCGGGGGATACGATACGCCATCGGTGGCGCATCCAAGGCTGTCAAGCCTCTACCCTTGTACATTGCTGACCGATATATGTATAACGAAGTCGCAGTTGTTTACAGTCATACTTAGGTTTAACAAGATCTCTTCTGCTTCGCTTAACATTCCTTGCTGGTTGCGCCTTGGTCGTAGATCCTCAAAATGGGGCCCAAGTGTACTGCCAATCATATCACATCGTGATACCTGGTGAGTGGCGATCCTAAAAGCGCCAGACCAGGTTCAGATGCTTTCTTAGAGTAACAGCTGCCATGCTGGCTATTATGTCAGGACCTACCTCTATCGTTACTTTCAGGGTTGGTCTGTTTTGAATACTTCATAGATCGCTACCCAAGGGTTTTGACTGTTCGAAGGATGTTCAGGATTTTAGATGCCACTGGGCCACGCCACGCCGTCTTCTTCTGTAAACTGAACGCATATCTTCCATACTATCAGTTCACACAACTTTTCACGATTGATCTAGGTCCAGATCTATAGCCATGCAATTCTGTGTCTTGCCATCTGAAGTATAGTATGTCTCGCAGCTCTTATACATCTTGGTAGCGGAATCGTGCATCGGGTTACTATGCATGAATCGTGGGAAAGGAGAATATTGTTTGATATTGTATATGTAGTCAGTACGCTTCCAAGAGACTGCAGGTTACTTAGCCCAAATTCCCTCAAGCTCATTGTTGCAAAATGCCTTATGAAAGACCGCGGTACTGTTTTCTTGTTCCTGTCTTTCGCAATCAACATGACAGATTATATGAGTCCTTCCTTTCTTGGTACGACTACGGCTACCCCAAGGTCGCTGTCGCAATGTTCTGGTTCGCTTTCAATCTGGACACTTGGCTTGGTGAAGTTTCGACAAGCCATAGCCTAGACTTTTTATTACCTCTTGGTAAGGCTGGAGGCTGTCATTATTGACAGCTAACCAAAACATTCGACTTGGTACCCTTACAGTGTCAAGACGTAGGCGAGACAAGAACGGTTTACTCAATGTTAAAGACGTATTGCAAAGATGACAGTTAATTCTTTTGCGTTTCTCAATTACTTGCCCCCAGAACGGAGATTGAGATGTGTTTATGCAAATCGCCTCATCATCAACTTGCGTTTACCCTGGTAGAGAGTTCGCAAATGGTATTACCTCTTGGCTGAACGGCATGAAAAGCATCCGACAGCATGGACTGCTCAAGATCACTGGGGTGCATGATGCTTGAAAAACGTGATATGATAGTACGAGACTTGGAAAAAAAAAAGAAAAAGGAAAAGCAAAAAAAAAAAAAAAGCTTTTGCCCGCCTATTCGCGGGTTTGAAACTTGCCAGTAAGCAAGAAAATCAGATTCCTAGACCTTTGATACATTATGCGGCCATGCCATGATTCGATCACCTTATACCAGTAATAAAGTAAAAATTCGTTCAAGTTACAGCATACTCGTTCAAGTGCCATCGCGCTTCTACCCAGGACGCTATCGGAGTAGCTCCCCAATCACAGCAAATGAATCAGTGAAGCATATGTGCAATATCGTTTTCAAATCCTTATCATACAGTCTGGTCTAGATCTATTATTTCCAGTGGTATCATACCCTCAACATGCACCGGCCATGCAATTCCTTCCATGATCCCATAAACGTAGCCCATGCTAAGCTTTTGGTTTCGAGACTGGTCTATACCGGCTTGGAAGACCAACATTACTACGTTCTGAGGGTGGGATAGACTGTGCATAGCCCATGCCATTTCCATAAGGCATGGCGTGTTTTAATCCCCCAGGACCCATGCCACCTGTTGTGTGTTGCGGGTGAAAGTGCAATGAGTTACTGGTCTTGTGCTGAGATGCAGAGTTCATGAGTTGCAAGAGCTGTATGTGTTCTTGCAGACTTTGAGCCATCTGTTGGGGTTGTAGTTGAGGCTGTAGTTGATGAACAGAGTTTGGAGTTTGAGGTCTTGATGCTTGTTGCATCATAGGCATTCCATAAGGAGAAGCCATTTGATGGGCTCCATTCATCCATCCAAAGCTATTGTCGTTGGGTGAAGGAGTAGGTTGAAAGCCACCGCTTGGGCTCCCTCGCCGCGCGGCCTTCGCGCGCTCCTCACTCGCAATCACACCAACTAGACCACCCCCGAAGAGCTGTCGCTGATTTGTTTGGAATGGGTCTTGCGGAAGATTGCTGGCAAAGGTTGGCAATTGCAGGTGTGATCCGGTATTCATTGGCCTTCCTTGTGCAGATCCAGGTCTCAAGAGCTGTTGTTGCGCAGCCGCGTAAAGGTTCGGATTTGATCTCACGCCAGCTAACCTCGACATTCCGTCTTTCTGATTGCGACTTCGTAGCACCGCCAAAGGAACATCGTCATCGTCATCGTCTTCATCTGGAATGTCTGTCCAGGGCCCTTGCAGAGATGGGATTCGTGAGTGATCGATACCGCTGGTGGTCTTCATCATTTGTTGTCGGTAGCCAGCGATGTGAGCTTCTTGGTGTTTTCTCTGGTCGGTCTGCTTCTTGGGCGCGTCGTTCTCATCGTCAGAATCATAATTGATATCCTCGTCATCGCTGTGATCGGATTGCTTTTCTGCCCTCTCTTCGTCTTTTTGTTTTCGGTATGCTTCTAGTTCTGCTGATGTCATGACATTTTTGCCAGGAGAAGCAGGGGCCTGCATCTTGTGTGTTTTGGGGTGGTCAAGGTATAAAGTTTTTAGGCGAAAGATGCGTGTGCAATTGATGAGAATGAAATGAAGTGATGCAGTCTTGTTGATCGTAATCGAAAGGTAGGCCGTGGCAGATGCGGATCTTGTTCAAACTCTGAAAAGATTTGCAGTAGGAATGTTGACTCGCTGTAAGGTCGCGTACATAGTTGTCCTTTTGTATAAAGTTCATTCTGCGACAGCCAATGCCATAGAGGCTGGGGCTGTTGACAAGGGCGCCCTTGTTGTTTTCAGGTACTAGCGCGATAACTAACAATAGCCACGGAGCTTGTGGGCGGCTTACCCCTTTCACAGGGAGAAAGACCACGACCAAGCATCCTCACGGTTGCCAAGAATCATGGAATGTTGACAAGATGAGTAGTGAGGCGAAACTCAAATTTAGGGCGCCTGCGCAGTGGTTACATGTTAGTTATATAGACATGATCACTCACGTCCTTATCAGGTTCAAGCAAAGAGAAGCAGAATCTATATATGCTGCGGAGACGCCATGTTGGCCCAAGGTCTGATGACGTGACTGGCTTCGGCCAGGCCGTTATGTGGATGTTCAACTGGCCCATCCCTTGTTTCTATCTTTATACCTAACCTTGTCAAGCCCCAATATTTGGGCACCAAATAGGACGTTCAGCTGCGCCGGGCACAAAGAGACTGATCTTTAGACAAATCCAAGCTGTTACTGATATCACTTCAAGATTCCGTGATTGCGTGGCCCGGCACTCAGTTGGACGCGAAATACATAGCTGTAACGGGAAAAGTGAGAAAAGGCCGGATGTAATATGGAAAGTCTATTTCGCGTTCTAGAATCACGGCTAACGACTCATGATTAATTTGGACTCGCCTCGTATTCCTGTCACGGTCCAATGTATTTCCGCTTGTCTTGCTCGGTTTCGTTCTTGGCAAGCTATTTTAAGTTCTGTATGACAAACCGTTAATTTATTTCTAACTTTAGCTCGTGTCGAAATTCGCATCTCCTTTGCATCCCCTGTGCAGATTGGATGATATATTCTGTCTCTTTCCAGACGCGCTGTCTTATCAGATGATGTCCTTCAATTGCTTGATTCAAAGTCGTAATCTCTGAGACCAATGCTGTCTAACATTCCTTTACGCTCCACATGGATCTTACGATCTATCCTTATGTGTTATAACTCACACATTTTATGTGAAATGGCCTGACAAATCTCACCACCATGCTGTGTGATTTCTTAATGTCGTTTTACCCAATCATTCTCTGAGTCCTGAGATGTGGAACATATTATGAATGCACCTGAGCTTGAAATAAGAATCATTTGCAAACACGACATATAGTAATATTCTGGAATAAGTCAACGTAAACCAGCCACCGCTAAAGAAACAAGGAAAGAAAAGGGCCTCAGATGTAGTTTTCTTCTTCTTTTTTTTTTTTTTTAAAAAAAAAAAAAACCACAGGTAACAAGGAGCAAGCTTAATAAGCACGAAAAGCCTGCCAGCTTGACTCAAGTACGCCCGCGGGAATATCAACTCTCTAATACTTCTACGTTCTTCCCGTTACTAATGCTACCTAGTGATACTACAATTAACTTACCGGTGAAGATATCAGTTCTAAGCTGAAGAAACCTATTACAGTACTGATAAAATTAGTACTTCCGAAATAACCATTAAACACATATTCTAAATAGTTAATTGAACATGTAGCTCACCAGGGCTGAAACCTTGCTTAGTTGACACTATTTGCGTAATTGCATCACTCGACTCAATTGACTCTAGCTACTACATAACCATTGTTATCATGAGTTCCACAATTTAAAGAAGAAGAGATGAAATATATGTCTAGATAATTATCTTTGTTAGACTGTAATCTAAGTGCTCCAGTCGATTGAAGATTCTTTGTCTCTAAGAACATATATATATCTTATAGCCTAAATTCAAAACCAATAAGGTCGTCACTGGAAGCCTAACTAGAGGATATATTTTGTCTCTATGAAAGTACCTAGAAATCATAAAACACTAGTTAACTATTCGTACTGGGATATGCTGGTCCTCGTACCCGCTGAAGGAAAAGTAGATGATGTAATATAATCTGAACACATCAATCTTAGCTTGATTCTAAATCATATCTTCTGGCTTTTATGTATAACTTTCGACATCCAATTTCTACAAAATGGGAGACTAGAATATAGTAATGCCACTATACATCAGCTTTGAGAAAGAATATATTTTTTGTCACTCTTTATCTCACTATACTTCTGTCAAGTATCTTCAGGTTACCCAGAGATAGAGTAAAAGGTGTTTCTGTTCCTCTCTTCTATAAAACATAGGATCTCCTGATGTTGCAAGAGGCATTATAGATGCATCACATCTGCTAAGTAGATTTTATAACTTAAGACAATTTGTTGAGATGTTAATGTGTGTTTATTACAGTTGAGAAAGTCTGTTGCTAAAAGTAATTGTGTTATATGGCAGGGCTGCCTCTTGTTATGTTTTTTTTTAAAGAACAAACAAACTGATGTATTATGACTATTGGGCTGCCCTGATCATGGTTTTAAAGAGTATGTTATATTGAATGCCTTTAAATACAGTACTGCCATAGAATATCAATGGGCTAGACATGCCTTGCGAAAAAGGGAACACTGGGAGATTCACCCGTTACTTGCCAATGAAGCTTTAGGTGTAGTGCCAGTAAGAATGCCAGCTCTATCGTCAAAGATTCACAGTTCGAACGCCACCCTCTAGCCATTTCACAGCCAGTTTAATCAGTGACTAGAAGTTATTAGTATTTTTGTAAGTATAACTTGGTAACGAAAATGATAGTCTAGACCTAGAAATAGGTTATCTTTTGAGTACTGCATTAAGTCGGGGGAGCTGATATATCGCTTAACCATCTTTGTTAACCTTCTGCTAACGGCCAGACTCGCAGTTTTGTTCTTTTGCTGGACTAGACTCATCCAATATTGCGCTCTGTAGTTCCTCACCTTCAAGCCAATACATGACACCATGACAAATCACTCAGCAAAATTGCACCCTTTTGTTACCCTTGGAAAGCCGAAAGAACTAATGAGTCGTATAGTTTAGTCTAAGTGAGGTACCGCTGACTATGCATAAGAAGGTTTTATTACTAGAGCTTACAAAGTCTATTTGGTATTGTTGGTGACATGTCAAATCCAGATCTGGCGAATCATTGTTTAGCGCCTAGAAGTCAAGACAAAAGGTTACTTCCGCTAATGAACCCGGCAGATTTGAGTAGTAACGATAGCTTATCGAGTCGGGAGAGTTTGGAAAAGGAAGGATAGGCGCGGTCAACAGACCCTACTCTGGTGCTAGTCACAAATTTAACCTTATCTAATAGTTTCAAGGGGTACGACACGTCAAATGCAGGGATATAGCGAAATAGTTAGCGGGATGCCCGGATACTCGGTAAATGTCACGACGAGGCATGTAAAAGACTTACTTATATGATATGCTCTCCAATTTTTCCCTGGTAGTAGCTCTCCACATCGTCACTCTTTAGTCTTTCCTTCACTTATCTGATCAAATATCCAACTATGCGCTCCAACTTGCTTCTAGGCTCCGCCTTGTTTGCCGCAGGCGGCAATGCTGTTAACCTCTTTGTTGCTGACCCAAGTGGTAACCTGACTACGCTTGCTCTGACCCAGTCAGGTGAGCAGTACGATCTCTCCGTTCTTTCGAGGTCGGTTGATTGTGGCCCGAACCCTTCGTGGCTCACCCTTGACAACCCCAACCGTGTGCTCTACTGCCTCGATCGCGGTGCATCCCGGTCAACAACAGGCTCCCTCAACTCCTTCTCTATTCAGGCTGATGGTTCTCTCACCCGTGTCGGACGAGCGAACGCGCCTCTGAGCGGTGTGGCTGGTGAGATTGTTACTACTCCCAGCGGCGCCCGTGGCTATGTCACTTCTTCATAGTAAGTCAAAGTCATCTTGCAACTCTATAATAGAGAGATACCTAACAACATATAGCAACAGAAGTGCAGCTGCTGTCATTGGTCTCGGCGAGAATGGTGCTCTCGTAGGAACTGAGCCTCTGCAAACCATCTTCCCCAACATTAGCGAGACTGGCCCAGTCCCTTCTCGACAAGACGCCAGCTATCTTCACCATGTCGTCCTCGACCCTACTGGAAAGTACATTCTCATGCCTGACCTCGGTGGTGACCGAGTCCGCGTGTACACCTACGATCAGCAGAATGTTGCCCCTATTGTCGAGGTGGGCAGCCTGCGAGCTGAACCCGGCAGTGGACCTCGTCACGGCTTCTTCAGAGTCAATAAGAAAGGAGAGACATTCTTCTTCTTCAACGGTGAAATTGACCAGAAGGTTTACTCTTACCGTGTCAGGTACCAGCGCACTGGACTTGCGTTTACCAAGGTTTACGAAATCTCTTCTCTTGAGGAGGTCTTCCCCTCGGGCACTGCTCCTACTAGCGGTATTGTCATGAGTGTGAGTGCAACTGAACACTGAGCCACGTGGGATAATGATACTAACATTCTTCCAGCCCGACCAGCGTTTCCTTGTTGTCTCTAACCGCGAGCTTTCTTTCCGCGATTCTCCTAAGCTAGGCGCTGGCCCTAGTGACCACTTCTCGGTCTTCAAGATCCAGGAGAACGGCAAGCTCAAGCGTGTCCAGGAGGCTCCCACTGGCGGCTGGCTTCCTCGCCAGTTTACTTTCAACAAGGCTGGAGACAAGATTGCAGTTGGTCATCAGAACAACCAGACTGTGGTTATCTGGAAGCGAGATGTTCAGTCGGGCAAGATCATCACTGAAGAGGAGGGTGGTAAGCTTGCCCAGGTTACCCTCAGCGGACGTGTGTCGGCTACCATTTGGGACGAGTAAGTTGGGGCTGGATAATGATGGTTCGTTTTACTTCTGCGATGAGATAAGGTCGCTACTTGCGGTGTTGTAATTCTCCAAGGTACTATAGCTAAGCAAGCTTTAACATGCATATGGTTTTTTCCATCTGCTCGGATTCGTCTACTGATTTTGGCGACCATGTTAGTATGGGGGTGGGCTTATGTCAAAGTTGGGAAAATATTGCAGGCTCGCGGCATAAAGACAGTCATGAAAAACGAGACTCAGGACAGAAGCGCCACTAATGATGAATTTGTTAGTTAATGTGAAAGTTTGTACGAATCTTGAGCTTTTAGATCACGTCAGACGGCATCTTCCCGCCAGTGGCCATGCTACGCGATGGACCACTTCTGCTTACGATCAACGGAACGTTTCATTTGACTAGGGGTTTTGATGTAGTCTTTACAGGATACCTTCGTCGCCAGTGAGTATCACCAACCTACATTGCAGATAAATTGACTGACACTGCCTGATTGCAAATGGTTTGTTTCACGTACATGTCTTTTCATATTTGTGATATCATTGCCAGACGATATCTTTCCACTCCGTAGACTTTGTACTCTTACTTACTCTATAATATCGTTACTCTTCTTTCTCCATCTCATCTCTTCACGTCAGTCATCATCATGGGTAGCCTCGATATCAGTCTCCCTCCGTTCCCTGATGATGTACCAATAGTGCCTATCACCCGCATCTCGTACGCGAGCCTCGTATCCTCTGATGAGAGTGAGAAACAGAAACTCATGAAAGCTGTTGAAGTCGATGGGTTCTTTTACCTAGATCTTACAGATCATCTTGTTGGACGATCACTTTTCGATGAGGCTCATCGCATTCTCGAGGCCTCTAAAGAAGCGCTGAATATTCCTCTCGAAAAGAAAATGCAGTTTCTAGGCGAAAGAGGCAAGAACATGTTTGGCTACAAACCTGCGGGAGCAGTGAAGAAAACAGACAAAGACTCACGACGAGACACGACAGAATTCTATAATATTGCAAAAGACCACCTCTTAGGTAACTCTGAGTCACGACACTACCCTTTGGAAATCACTCAACACTGGAGAGAACTCCAGGCGTTTGTCCAGGCATCACATTCTTTGGGTCTGGTGATACTTCGTATCCTGGCTGAGCAACTTGATCTGCCGTCTAACATCTTTGTGGACCAAAACAAGATCCAGTCGCTCTCGGGAGACCATATCCGAATGACTAGAATGCCAGCTCTTGAAACCTCAAGAGCTGACGTGATTGGTCTTCCTTCCCACACGGACTTCGGAAGTGTAACGATCTTGTTCAACTGGCTCGGTGGGCGTCAGATCCAGAGCCGCGACCTCGAGAAGCACGGACAGTGGGCATATGTCAAGCCTATACCGGGACACGCTATTATCAACTTGGGGGATGCGATGGTCAAGTTCAGCAATGGTCGTCTCAAGTCAGGAAAACACCGTGTAATCCCCGCCCCTGGAGCTCAAGGCAAACTCAACAGATATAGTTTGGTCTATTTTCTTCGACCAAACGATGAAGTACTGATGGAACCTGTTCAAAGATATCGACATGAGCCTGCCGTATCTGTTGGTGGTAAGGTTGGTGAAGAGAGGGTCTATACTGTTGGAGAATGGATGTCACGTAGATTGGCGCAAATGTCCAAATGATACAGGTATTAGTACTTAAGCTCGTGAGGCTAAGTCGTAAACCTCTGTCAATCGAAAGTGGAAGATTTCAACAACTGAATTTATTATAAGCGAGTAGATTTTCGGATTACGTTGAAACCCCTTTCTTCTAAACGACACATAACTGCAATTAAGTCAGTATCACTCCTATTGCTTTTTTTACTTTCAGACCATGCGTCGTCTTCTGAGTTGTTCTGTCGTCGAGAATCTCCCTCCAGACTACCCTGGAAAATAGGAACTGGCTCATTAATAATCTCAAAGTCTGATGTTGTTGGTGTTCTGGAAGATGCGGGGACCTGACTGGCAGAATGATTTCCATACCCGCGCGATATGTTTGTCGATGGGCCTCCAATACCGTGTCGAAGATACGGACGTACCGAGGGCAGCCATGCAATAATTAAGGCTATCTATATATTAGTATAATGTTGTCTTCTTTGTTGTAATGATACTAAAAAGATTAGTTACTTAATTAGTGTTTTAAGTATAAGGCTGGTAAGTAGTATTGCTTTAGGAGGGTATTCTGTTTGTTACTACAGCATTGGCGCTGTGGCCGGATTAGAGTCTGGACAAGAGAAAGAGAGCATAGCCCCTTACCAGGATAACTTGAGTTGCATACCCGCAAGGTAGTCCCTTGTTACATAAGTAGTAAGGTAAATCTGCAAATTGGGCGATATAACGCCGTGTTGGTCGAACTATGCTGGTGCTGGATAGAGCGCACAGAGGTTCTCTGCCACCGGTGTTACTGCCGATTTGCCAACCTCGTTCGCGGACGCGGGTCTCAATTGCCTACAATCATCCCCGAAAGACTTGGAACCACTGCGGATGACACTGTGTTGGTAATGTCTCTCGTATTGGCCTTTTTCGCTTTCCTCCCTTGCTGTTACGTATTTGCCCCGTTGTCGCAAAGTCCCTTACCCCCATTCCAGGGACAAGGCCTTCGATGTTGGTTTCCGCCACAGCGCGGTCCGATTGTACAGGGAGTTATGCTAGGATAGAGAGCAAATAAGCGAATCATGAAGATGATGCTACCGCTCTGGACGACGCTGGGCTCTTTCCTATTCGAGTTTGATTTTCATAATCCTCTAACTCAGGCAATTGGCATTTCCGTGCATTTGTCCGTATCTGGTTCACGCTTATAGCTGAAAGAATCAATGTTATGGCGCCGTCAATGTGCGCTGCAGATCGCCTTGTCAAAATAACTAAGAATTCACTAAGAGTAGGGAAAATCCGAATCATCGTATGTACTCTTGCTCGTAAACATCTGATGTCACGAATGTGAAGAACTTTCCATGACTAGTAATTTGCAACTTCGCCTCCACCTATGCCCTGTATCAAGGGATTTCAAGACACCATGCCAAGACAAGCCCAGGTTCTTCTACCAGGTCTCTCCATCGCATGCCCTTGCTCTCTTCATGTCTACTGGGGAACAGATAAGCTCGACGTCAGTTTCCTTTCTAACATCGGTCGGTCGGGCAGGTATAATATTTTCTTGGCTGTCGGCATCGGATATGTTTCTGTCTTCAAGTCGATAAGCGGGCCCTTTGTTGTGAGGGTCGTTGCCAAAAGTATTGAAGGAGCCGAGGCCACTTGGTTTAGAATGACCATCCGAAGTAACGTCGCCGAAGCAGGGAACCTTCTTCAATAACGGTCGGAGCGCGGTCAACGAGGCGGCCAGGATACTCAGGCCAATTTCGAGGATAGAACTAAAGAGATTTCGAGTCATCAGAATACGGCTTGTTCTCTTCCGGGATTCCGTGCAGGACCAACGTACTAGACGGTTCCTTCGAGTGTGGTTTCAACGGCATCTTGTGTTGCGAGACCACCAGAGGCTGAAGTCAGCCTGCTCAGATCAACGAGGTACTTGAGGCGAATGATGATTGCTATGGAGCTCCTGTATTGGTGTTAGAAATCTCCGCATCACAATGATTGGGCAGGATAGTTGACGTACACGGCACCCAGTCCGAGTAGAACCATGACCATGATCTTGAGCTTGAGGCGGAGCTGAGTCTTGTAAAGCATGTAGATGGGCAGAAGCTACACCTCGTTGTCAGCCAGTCAGTGCGTGAGACGGAGGTATCGTGCAATGAGGAGAGGGCTTCCATACCGCATAGAACCAACTAATGGTCACATCCATACCAGATAGAGCAAGTCCAGTGGTTCCAAGAACTGCTGTAGAAAGGCATGAGCCTTTCCCAACACCCCACGCCACCGACAATGGACGGCATTGTAGGCCAAATATCAAGGCCGTAACCAAGCACCACAGCGTGACGATGATCATTGAGATGATGAGAATCATTCGGACTATTCTCATGTCGGCGCCGTTAGCGAGTCGGAAGAGGACCAGTCCAACACCAAGCTTCGAGATTCCAGTGGTGAGAATGTAGACGATCTGAGCGGTTGTGAAGAACTGCAATCGTGTTAGCGCACTGGTTTTACCATCAGGGGGACAAAGACGTACCATGGCTGCTTTGACAGGGTTGAAGCCGGCCTCCATCGTCGTTGCTCCAATACCGTATCGTATAGCCTGAAGCTCCATTGCGCAGAAGACGATGAAACCAATCTAGCCCTATATCAGCCTTGCCGAGGCAGATAGCAACAGACCAGGAGGACTATTTACCATAGAGAAGGTCATAGCAACATCGTCGTAACCCATCGCCTTCTTGATACTTCGGGCCCAGAGCCTTAAGCCAACGGCAACGCCGTCAACGACCAAGCAGGCGATCACCAACGGATAGTAAGTGTCCCTTACACCCATTTTGGCCGGGAAAGACAAAATGAAGATGAGAGAGAAGAAGAAGAATAAGAATAAGAAGACACCTGATAACCTTCAACCCTGCTGCGTGAATAAACTCATTTATTTAGGCTCTGGAGATCAATCCACTTAAAGGTTTGGATCATCTCCTGCCGAGCGACAGAGACTTACGGCAGCTAGGATAGCAAGGAAAACATGCAACGGGCTATCTTAGGGCAACTAGGGTCCCCCGGGAACCGTTTTAGAACTTGATATTCCAGGACTTTCCTTGTTTTCAGTTGTGAGATAATATGTAGTATACGCTTTTGCGCCGTGAGCTTCCACCCCTAGTCTACAGGGACTACCCAAGGGACGAACCAACGAATCCACCGCAAACTACTAATAGCTCCGTGGTATGATGCTCACTAACCTTGTCATTACCCCTGGGTAAGCTTCTATTCTTGACTCAGGTACATGTTCATAGCATTATCTAATCCTACCATAGGGAGGCTTAATTTTACTCCCCGGCCTTTATACTACAGACGATGGGCAAGTCATTCGCGGATCTTTTAACGTACGATAATTTCCCTCAGGGATTTGAGTAACAATGTACAACAACTCGACCAATGTATACAGGGACCTAGAGTGGATCACAGCCAGAGTTTATCATGCCTGGACCTTTGTGGGTTTGAGAGATGGGCTTCTACTTCTGCACAAGGCGAAACGTCTGCTGCGCTACCTGTACTTGTACTGTCTTATCCAGCGAACTCGGATGGAGTCGAATCCTACTCAGGGACCTTGGCGAACGCTTACCCACCCCTGGTACAGAACCAACAGCGTTGGCATGTCTACGGTAGACTACAGGGTTCACTAGCCTGGACATGGCGATGCCTCCCCAAGTAGGCGGGTTGACTGGTATATAAGAACAATTGCATGGAAACCCTAGTGCCCACTGGTGTAACACTTACTCGCGTTTATTTTTTTCATTCTTTTGAAATGACTGCATCCGATATATATCCGCTTCCCACCCTCTCCGGACAAGTCACAGCCGCTTGGCTTGGTAATGTGCTGGGTCAGAAGGTCAAGTCTGTAGAGCTCACTCACAGTGTGCTGAACGCCACGGCCAGCAAACTTTTCTTCACCATTGGGTACCAGGATGACAAGAGTGAGGAAGATCGGCCAAAGTACTTGTGCCTCAAGGGAGGATTCAATCCTGCCATGCTGGCGGTCGAGAGCTACAAAGAGCTCCTGATAGCCGCGTACACCAATGAGGCTAGGTTCTTCAGCCTCGTTGCGCCGACCCTGAGCCATATGTCTCTCCCCAAAGTATGGTGGGTGGGGATTGAGGATGAGCAAGGTATTCTTGTCATGGACGACTTAAACCACACCGGATTCACATTTGGAAACCCTCAAGATGTCTGGTCTGTCGAGCGGGTCAAAACTGGCGTCCAACAGCTGGCCGCGCTGCACGCCAGCACCTGGGGCTATTCATCCACCGACTACCCCTGGATCACGCCTTCATACGAGGGTATGATGATAGGCCTCACGTTGATGTGGGATGCCCAGATCCTCGGTGCTGATCGACCTCCATGCCCTGATGTTATCAAGAGTTCCCAAGAGCGCACGGTGGCTGCCATGAAAAAGCACTTTGCCACCAAGAACCCAAAGTTCATGTCTCTGATACATGGAGATCCGCACACGGGCAACACATATCTCGATAAGGCCGGCAACCCGCGCTTCCTCGACTGGCAGACCTTTCACATTGGGTCGCCGTTCCACGACCTGGCTTACTTCGTGGTAGGCGCTTTGTCTGTGGAGGACCGCAGGGCCCACGAGGTGGTCATCATCGACCATTATCTTGACGCTCTTGCCAGATTTGGTGGCCCGTCTCTCTCAACTAAGGATCAAGATGTTATGAAGGAGTATTCAAAGTCGACAATGGCGGGCATGGGGTGGATTCTCACTCCTTATGACCTGCAACCCAGGGAACGCGTGTTTCCCATGTGTGAGCGTTACGGTGCTGCAATTGTGGATCACAAGGCGATTGAGATTGTTGAGTCTCTACCGGATCCCAAGTGGCTGATTTAAATTGTCTGGAGTTTGCGGTTCTGATAAGTTAGACTCTATAGAGCTCTTTAGTCGCCCTTATCGTTGGGTACAGTGCAATATACGACCTTATTCTTGTGAATGATGCGTCAATGCCGGCATACGATTAGATGGGTGACCGAAATACGAGGATTCCGGCTGCAGGTGGAGCAGTTATATTGGTTACCCGATAGATTGTGACAGTGATATGAAAGAAAGGTCGATGAATGAGGGATTGGATAACAATATTGTGACGAAGAAAGGGTTGTGGCTGACACGGATTCTTGAACTCTACACGGGAACATTTACAAACCACGAGGTAGATTGAAATACAATTGATGAAGTGATTCTGCTTGAGTAAACATAAAATTATACAGGAAAATTGCTTACATTTACTAGGGAGCTGTGTTGTTGGTTATGAGCCTTGTTGGCACTAGGAAGAACTAATGCAGGGGCCATCTTCAACTTGTTCAGCCACCATTGACAGAAGCTTCTTGGATCCACTAACGGTGACATCCATGTATGATATCCTGGGGCTATATGGAGGCGAGCCGGATGAGGCGGGCTTTTGGGTGATGAGTTGTTGGCTCATCTATTTGTGGGACCTACAGTGGAAATCAGTTGCCGAAAGGTGCAATGCAACGTTCTGTTGATCATTCTGCATCGGCACCGTTAACCATGAATGGTATAACTTGACCATGGGCTGGTTTCTGAAGACAAACAAAGCTTGTGGTGGATCAAAACAGGGATTGATCCTCAAGGTTGAGCTGTGGATATTGCGTTGTTGGTTCTGATTTCTCATCAAACTTCCATATCATCAATATGATATACTCGAGCGGAACCAGAAAGAGAGGCGAACTTTTGAAAAACCACCTCCTTCATATCGTACTGCTACAAGGGCCCCATCTCCAAACCCTGCACAGCCGGCCATTCTGTGCAGGAAGTTCATCCATCTGCCCCTGAACATACCAGTCTTCGCTTCCAACTCCAAGTTGTGTGTAAAGCAAACACCCAGGATCGTACTTCTTCTTGATCTGTTGCAAGCGCTTGTAGTTACTACCATAGAAAGACTTCTGGAAATCAGGTTCTGTGACATCGCCCTCACTCGCATACGCCCCCAAATCTGGCGCTGCATCGCGCCACGGTTGCATCCAGACATCCGTAAGATCTTTACTCAGCTCAGCTATGTGTTTCAAAGGCGCATCAGCTGCCCAAGTCACCCACGAAATAACAAACATCGCTGTGTCGCGCCATGCCGGGTTGACGGCGTTGTCGGGGTGGGGACCGGGGCCGCCTGTGATGCTGAAGCAGATGAGCGTACCGCCGCGGTCTGAAAGGCTCTTTAGAGCTTCGAAAGTAGCGTTGAACTTATCGGGGTCTTTGATATTCTCGTTAGGAAAGAGACGAGAAGCCCCTACAATCTATCACTTAAAGTGCACCAAGGATGAGCCATCACGCACCTTTCAGATAAGAACCTTTTCTGCGGGGGAGTTGCGATGCGCTCGCTATGCAACCAGTCGCGACAAATTGTGAAGGATACAGTCTTGGAAATCTGGGCTTGGCGAAGACCGCATGTAAAATTTCTTTATCATTGGCATTAAAGTTGCATCATCTAACTTTATTCATAACCTCTCTCACGATCTAGGGTTGTATCACCTGCCATATCACTAAATGCAATCCTGCCAACAAGGTCATCCGGTTTTACATCCTGTATTCTTACCCACTTATCCTTCAATAGTCTCACTCTATCCATGCCGCTCAGCATACTTCCGCCACCAGGAAGCGTGATATACGCAGAGTCTCGAGTCAGAGTTGAGACACTGCTGAGTATGTCTGGACCACGAATCTTGAACTGCAAGGCAATGTGCCCAATAGTGAAAACCACCATAGCAAAGGTAGACACAGCATAAATACCCATCCAGACCCAGTTCACTTTATACACTGGATCAGCAAACTCTGTCCAGGATCCGGTACTATTCCCCCAGTTCGTAAGAGGCGTAACAACGAAGCCTGTGGCGTCGTCGGCAACGATTTCTTCGAATGGTGATATCCCATCGGCGCCAACAATAATAGACTGCTCAAAAGACGCTCTTATTAGTGTGTTCAGGACAGCACCTAGTCTGGCTTCAAAGGTTCCCATTGAGAACCCTTCAAAGGATGGCGGCCTAGAGAACTCGGTATACTTGTAGAACTCGCCAATGGGACGTGCCAGGGTGGGACCCCGTAGAAAAAGATTGATAATGTCGTTTTGGCCTCCTTCAGGGTCCGGAAGAAGTCGAGCAAGCCAAGAAAGTACAGGTAGATTTTCTGCGAAAGAGAAAACGGTGGCATTTGCTTTGACACGTTGCCCTTTCGTATGTCGAAGCTTTTCCGTAGAACAAGAGAGAAATCCGAACATGGATGTCCTCGAGCACCGTACCATGGCATCCACGTATGAGGTGCCGGGAGTGCATATAGTCATGTTCCATAGGAAGTCGTCGCTAGAACTCCGCATAGAGTTTGAGACGAAGACAAGACTCTGTGCCGATGGTCGATCCTGGCCCTGGGCAAGACTGAAGTTTCCCCCTCTCCATATCGTGGCGTTGAGAAATTCGTCTTTAATCAAGTCGAGCTGGATAGGGGGGGTGATGTTGGCTTCGCCAAAGGCACCTTCTCTATCTGCACGTTCAGCAGAAAAGAAGGAGTAGTTATTGTATTTAATACTAATCTTGTTTTCAGCGGCTACAGGTCCGGCTAGAATTAGCTGGGAGATGTTGTCCTGAAGCCATGATGTACCGTTGATCCACGGTTTGCACTTTTAGGTGCCAAGTCAGTACACATAACAACACAAAGAAGAGGAAGCGTTACAGAGAAAGCGGAATACTTAGGGAGCAACTTACCGACAAGGAGATGTATGAAGTCTGTATCATCATACTGGCGTTGCCGGCTCGCGTATTTGGTACACCACGAATTGGGACACCGATAAGAGACTCATAGGGTGGAACAGTGCCAGTGGGAACATCAACCCAAGTGTAAGGATCACTTGAGTTGTACCTGCCAAGTAATTCCAGAAATGTAACGCGCACATTTCCCCAGATATCCTGTTGCGAAAGCCTTCGCGCCTCCAGAATTCCTCCAACTTGCTCCAGCGTGTCGTAATAGTTGGGACTTGACCCATACGAGAACATAAGACGCGTAGTCGAAGAAGAAAATGCGGCTCCAAAGACTGTTCGAAGACTAAATGGCAAAGCGAACAAAACAGGCAGCTTGCTGAATCCAGCGGTAAAGTTGGTTGATGGGTAGGATACGATAGGGAAATTAGAAGACAGGACTTCGGCATCTAAAGCCACAGCGCGGAGGACACTTTGACCGCCAAGAGGGCTTAAGATCCAGGCCAGGATGAGGATTGGCGACCAGAAACTGACAAGTCGTACCCAAAAGAGTAATTTTAAAGTACTGGTCATTGTGAGGCTGCCAAGTAAGATCTCGAGTGTCTGTAGAATACTTGCGATCAGTATTGAATCTTCAGACAAAAGGTGACCACTTGCTAGGTCAGAAAGTGTGAATACTTACACCAAGTGTTGTCCCCTTTTCACAACAAAAAAGGGCGGCACTCCTCAAAGCCGTGCCAAGCACCGCGGCAAAAGCAATCGGCCATAGTGTTGCCGCAATGTTTGCAGCCTCAAGGACACGGCTTCCGAGCTCTGAGTCAGGCTGTTGATGTAGCGAGACTAAGTAGACCGCGAGAACTAGAGACAAGGGTGTAAGCATGGAGAGTTGGAAATTCATGCTGTACTGACCGATAAAGGGCGCTGGTATAAGCACCAAGCTACTTGATAACAAGAAGTGCTGCCATGTTGCTAGGGAAGAGTCTCGTAATGTTGTCGGGTTGCTAGGCCAGCCGTGAGGTATTGAAGCATCCCGGTCGTTTTTCTGAAGGACATGATTCTCCATGATTAGTGGTGTTTCTCTACCGACTCTTTGCGATTACGGTCGAAACAGAAGGTCTGGGGACAAGTAAAAGAGCGGCTATCATTTTGTCGTTGACCGGGTTTCATTTATGTGGTAAGAAGGCCAAGAAACTTCAGTCAATCAAGCGCTTATCGCACCTATTAGTTGACATCTCTTCGAGCCACAACATGTTTGAAGCGCGGAGCGCTTTGCTCGATCAATTTTCGGGTCAACAGTGGGCACCTGCAAATGGCAAGGACTCTTGGGATGAGACGTTTGGCCGCGAACAAAACGACCCGTTCCTTCGGTAGGGCGTTTAAGTCAAATGCTCCTGATAGGTGTTGACAGTGAACCAGCCTGAGAGAATAGCGAGTAAAAACTTGCAAAGAGCCGCTGGCGCTGACATTGTTTCAGCTCCAAACACTTTGCCAAGAGCTGGTGCCAACACGTAGGACATCCCCAAGTCATGCTAGACCTTGATGGAATTTTTAATGGCATATCTCGCGTGAGATCTAATGAAATCTATCTGTAATATATTTGAGAAATTATTTCCAGGAATGAATCGACTTGACATCGGTTGTGGTGATTGCACAAAGAAACGAACTCCAATAAGCAGATGATTTAACTCGAGCCGCAGAATGTACAGTTTAAGCAGGGGGCGGGAAATATCGTGGACTTCCTATCTTGAGAGACCTATCAGCAAGCTTCAATTGCAAGAAAATGTGTTTGAGTGTTCCACAACAATCCCCAAACAAAGAAACTACCCCCTTAGCTGTAGTCACAACCAACCGCTGTCGTGCCTGATAGAAGAACTGCGACACAGTGGATATGCACACGAATTGTATGTGCAGGTGTAGGGTAAAAAGCTCAGGAACGAGGATGAAAGAAGAATTGGTAATATCCTTCGTATATGTCAACCAATTAGCTATTAAACAGATGAACATATATTTGGCATAATCTCGATTATTAGAGGATTGTTTGAGTAACACTTTGTTCCAAGGATTTGCCAAGAAGTGGCCACACTTTCATATTATGAACACTGTAAAGCCGAAGATTTACACACGATTGAGGGTACACTCAAAATAGGGCAGGGTTGCCAAAAGTAGCAAGCCGCAGCACGTCAGCTCACATGTCTATTTCGGTAGCACCGTCGTCAGACTACTCCGCTCACTTGGCAATCTTCTGGACTACGGAGTACGGAATACAAAGTTTCGGAAGACGCGTTGTGTCCTTCAACTTTTGAGAGTATTCCGTGCATGGTGATGAGCAATGCTATGTAATGCCTATTGTATTGAGTTTACCTAATTGGCTCGGTCGCCCCGCATGAGCCAACTGGTTAGCACCAGGGTTCTCTTTTCTTCGGCTGGAGTAGGTTGAGAGAGACACTTGACTAAGATACCAGAGGCTTGTAATCTTGCTCCTAGCCAAGTCCAGATCAATTTTAACACTGATGAATATCTGTGAACATGGAATAACTCCTCTGTGCTTGCCATTCTGTGTAGTCTCTAAGTTGACTCGTGAGAAAAGGCATTTCTCCAAGTTTGGCATTCTTTTCTGGGTTGAATCACTTTGAGCCACTTGCGGGCATTCCTTTGATCCACACCTTCGTTCAGGCCTCTTATTGATCAATTTTGCCAAAGTACTCACCAGTCACCTCAGGCGCGGTGGCAGAGTGGTCTAATGCGATAGACTAGAAATCTATTCTCTTCGGAGGCGTCTGTTCGAATCAGGCCCGCGTCGACTGTATATCCCAGTCGGACTCTTCAAGAGTTCACATACCTTTTTTTTTCCTTCGCTCTCTCTCTTTCATCTTGAACTTCGGAGTACTCCAAGATCGTACCCTTCAACTCAGTACTTTCTTTTTACCCCAGTCCAAGGTTTAGAATGGCAGTAGTACAAGCGAGCGGAGGCAGCCTGTGTTTGACAAATATCTAGGATCCTGCGAGTACAGGTCGATGCAAGGGAATGTAGTGACACGCCGAGTCTTTCCTAGAGCCGAGTTGATCCTCCATATACTGTCTGTAAACGAGACACTCGCTTCTCATTAACACCTCGGTAGTAGATGCCGAACTAGATGGTGTTTTCATACGCAGGGAAATGCATAGAATGGCAGTTTGTGGCTTTGCAAAAAGCATTTTAGAGTTCTTTAAGGTTATTTCTAGGATTAATACATCTTACTCAATCCCACATAAGCGTTTTAAACGTTTATAGCGTTACTTCTTTATCGGCTATCCATAGGGCTCTTGCTGCAGGATCATGGAATTAGTTCCCGTGGAAATAGGTGTTGCCTCCAACCGGTTTTTCGCGCTGCCCGACATGACAACGAATTCTCGATCTAGACTGACTTAGGTCAAGGGTGACATCCTAACAACAAAGCTTTACCCCGTGGGGTTATCTAGGCTTGCGCGGGGAAGCTTTAGATGGCGATCTCACTCTTGGCGATGCATGATGCTAGGAATAGGATTTTCGCATATATCTGAGCCGTCTTCAGCTTCAGGATAATTCTCATCAGAATCAAAGCAACTCAGCATCGTCTCAAAGATTCACCATGGCAGACCGAGCTTCAGTAAAGGCAGAGTCGATTGACGTCGCTCATCTCGAGAAGAATCGAGTCAACGGCAACAATGTACGACCTATCATGAATATCTGTCTGAAACTTGCTAACGGAAGGCCAGGACCTTGGCATAGACGAAGCGCAGGCCAAGGCACTCACTCGAAAAATCGACTGGCGTGTCATTCCTCCTCTGACAGTCCTCTACATCCTATCCTTCATCGACAGAGCCAACATTGGAAATGCCAAAGTCGCAGGCATGAACGATGATCTGGGGCTCACAGGTGCTCAGTACAACATGGCGCTTACAGTCTTTTTCTTCCCATACGCGTTATTTGAGGTGCCGAGCAACATCATCCTCAAGCTCATGAGACCATCGCTATGGATAACAATCCTTGTTATCTCCTGGGGAACTGTAAGCAACTTACTCTGTTTAGCAAGCATTGCTGACCCATATAGGTTGTCACACTTCAAGGGATCGTCCGAAACTACCATGACCTTCTCGTGACCCGTACTCTTCTCGGCTTTACCGAAGCTGGCTTCTTTCCCGCCGCAACCTACCTCCTGACAACATGGTACCGTCGCTGGGAGCTCCAAACACGCATGGCAATCTTCTTCTCAGCAGCTGCTCTGGCGGGAAGCTTTTCCGGTCTGCTTGCTTTCGGTATACAGCAGATGGATGGCATCGCAGGGCTGGGCGGCTGGCGATGGATCTTTATTCTCGAAGGTATCTTGACTGTATGCGTTGGCGTCACGATCCCGTGGATGCTACCAGATTCTGCCGAAAAGGCAACCTTTTTGTCTGAAGAGGAGAAGATTATCCTCATCGAGAGGTTGCGGCGCGATATGGGAGTTTCTGGAGAGGGTCACGAAGATCCTGAGGGCAACAAGTTCCAGTGGCGATATCTTAAAGAGGCTTTGACGGACTGGAAGATTTACCTCGCTGTGATTATCTACTGGGGTAACAGGTATGTGTTTCCCCCAAGCTCTAGTTGTTCTTGCTGACCCGTCTATAGTATCAGCACCTACGGCTTCAACTTTGCTTCACCAACCATCATCAAAGAACTCGGCTATAGTGCTGAGCAAGCCCAGCTCCTCACCATCCCCATCTACTTTGTTGGCGCCTGTTCAACCATAATCTTTGCTCGAATGGCCGACCATCGTCGCAAGCGCTGGATATTCATCGTCATCCCCTTCTGCATTGCCATCACTGGCTTCGTTGCCATTCTCGCCATTCCACATCCCAGACTGCCCGGTCTCACATACTTTTTCCTCTTCTTTATTACCGCCGGATTGTACCCGTCTATCATTGGCTGCATTTCATGGGTGGGAAATAACCTGGCTCCTTCGTTCAAGCGTGCTATCGGCATGGCTATTCTCATCTCGATTGGCAACTTGGGAGGAGCTGTTGGATCCAATATCTTCTTGCAACACCAGGCGCCCAACTACTGGCTTGGCTATGGTTTCTCGGTGGGAATCATGAGTGCGGCGATCATTGCTACGGTCATTCTCCATGTTGCTACTCAAAGAATCAACAAAAAGCGGGACATGATGTCTGAGGAAGAGATCCGGTCTAGATACACCGATGGTAAGTTGAAAGACTTTGTTTATACAGGACCACGCTAACATTCTGCAGCCCAACTGGATGCTATGGGAGATAAGTCACCCTTGTTTAGATACGTCTCTTGAACAACTTTATGAGCGACGGCATCAATGACCTTTGGTATGGGCTGAGGGCTGGATTAGTTTATATACCAAATCAATCTTGGCAGTGTACTGCATAGTTTCCGATCGTTAATGAATCCTATTGACGACTTTGTGTCTTTTTATCCCATCAGCTTTCTCCTTTTTGTGCTCTCATCGACAAGCCCACAAGCATGGCCCTTATCGCCTCTTGGCGACCATAAGTTTCTCAACTTCCATTAGCTGCACGTTTTCGTGATTATGTGCTCTACTAATCGCTTCCTTTGAACACGCATGGAACACTCAGGCGTTGTTCCGTCCGATGACAGGCTGCCACTCTAAACTTGAGCAACTTAGCTCAGAGCTCGGTAGTGGGAGTACCGAGGTTCATTAACATGGCTATATTATGCAGTTCACTTCAAGTAACAACAATGTCCATGTGCATGAAGTTTCCCCTGGATATAACATACGCGTCACCAGTCAATCGTTCAGTCTCAATGAGCGAATGCATGGCACTATGTGAGATAGTAAAAAGTCACCTCAGCAATCATTGTCCTCGCCGGAACAGTGATGGAAATGGGAAAGCCACCATAATCAGGATCCTCGTTGGGCATCATAGCCAAGGTACCACTTCTAGTCTCGTCTCCGTTGAGAATACGCACTGTCCTCAAACGGCCAGTCTCCTCATCGTCGACAGCCTTTTCCTCAAACTTCAAGATACCAGTAAATGTGCTGTTCTTGGCTATAGCCTTGGCACTCACATGAAAACCCCAGCCAATGAGTAAAAACTTGCCATTGCCGCGGTCAATTATCATGCCTGCGCCCGGCCCAGGCTTACCAAAGACGAAGCATCGTTCGACTGTGAGTTCAAAGTTTCCCCAGGTTCTCTTGACCATAGAGCTTGAACGATTAGAAGATCCTGTCTCTGGTAACTCATCAAAGCAGAAGCCGACGGATGAGTTGGGACGACGTTGAGCTTCAAGGACAATGGTAGACACAGACTTGAGCAGGCGGCAGTATCAACCCCAAAAGGCGCTACGCCTATGGCAGCATATGTCCCGTAGGCGATCCAGATGCGTCGAGCACCATAGTCGTCTCGTCTCTGCTCAGGTACGAAGAGAGGCTGATTGCGGTGTCGATATTTGGCACAGGATGTTTCATAATCATTGAGATAGATATCCGGTCCAAGGAAGTCCAGCTGGGGTGCAAAGCGCATCCATATATCCATGACATTGCTGACTGCACCACCAGAAGGATAGTCTCCCGGCATTCCGCCTCCACCAACAACGATGGGAAAGTCACTGTCGGAGTCTCCTCCAACGTAGTTCATCCATAGGTTGGTGTAGAGCGGGATAGGATATTCTTTCTTGCCATCCATTGCAACTTCATTGACGTAGCGTGCATAGTAATAGGCCATGAACAACTCATCGGTTCGCGGACTTGATCCGAACACAGTTTCCCAATTTCCGGAAGAGCTACTACCAAGCTTAAACTCAGTCAAATTCTGCTCCTTCATATCCTTGTGTAGGTAGGTTATCCCAATTAGACGATATGAAGTCCACCACCTCGTATGGAACTTCATCATAAAACATTGCATCGGCAAGCTCGGACCCTTCTCGAGAGTCACCGAGCAGACCGCTTTCGTTTTCGACTTGGACCATGACGACAGTGGAATGAGGCTCGTCAAACTCTTTCAGATGATTCATGAGGGTACGAAAAGCCTTTGCGTCTGCTTTGTGATTATTTGGTTCAAACACCGAGAGAACATCTGCAGTCTCAAGACGGCCGCCCGCTTTTCGCAGTTGGGCTCGAGGAATCGTTTTGGGTTTTGTTTCACCCAAGATGGAACGTATGTTGATAATCCTGTGACATTGTTAGATGGAGGCAAATACTAAATTACTGAGGGTTTTACCGTTCTTGAATGAACCGAACCAGAGCAAGACAAGATGCATAGAATGCTTTCGTACCGCCAGTATGATCTCATTGAGAACAGAAAAGTCAAAGAGATCTTCTTCAGGCTCGATCATTTCCCAAGTGACACAGCCGAGCAAGGTATTGATATTCGTGTCTATCATCTTTTTCCAGATGGGCTCCATGTACTCGACAGACGTCAAGGAGGAATTTCGGAGTTCCCCCGTTCTCATTAGGAATGGACGCCCTTTGACGATGAGCTGCTTTGAGTTTTCATTTTCAGTCAGGTGAGGAATAGTAGTATGTGTTTCTTCAGAGGATGCCATGTCAAAAAAAGACATTACGAGTATTTTGATAGAGTGAGCAACTTGATTAATCGAAAGAAGGAAAGAAAGACCGCAGACTTACCTTTTTAAGAGGGCATTCGAAAACGCGGGGAAAACTCAAGGTATGTTGTACAGAAGACCAACATTGAGTAATGTTGATTGGCTCTGCTATAACGTCGATCACTACTGCAGAATACGAGCTGCCAAGTCCGGAACTTTTGCAAGAGGCCATAACGCCTGTTAAGCTTGTGGATGGTTCGAAGTCAAAAGTTGCTTATGGGAAATGACACGAAGATTCGTCTGTACCATTCTATTGGGGTTGAAGACTCTTTGCGTCTGTCTTCGCCGGCGCACCAATACTGGAGGACATGATACTACCAGTGTATTTAAATAAGACTGTAAAGTGCCTCGAAATATCCGAAAACAAAGAAAGAGAGCTTGCTTGTAAGACAGTACTTGAGCTTCATCAGCCAAGAGGGATTCCGGGATCCACTTGTTTATATTAGCAAGATGCCTCAACTGACCCTTTTGCCCAGCTTCACGCTTGTCTGTAAAACACCCAACCTAGAGCTTGTTTCTTCCGAATCGTTTCTTCGCATCAAGCACTAGAATGACCTGTCGAGCATGACAGACAAGGTCCATTTCCTCATCACAAATAGTGACATCCAAATCCATCCTACCATCAGTCAAGCGCTTGGTTGCTGCTCGAATAAAGACCCACTGGATCCCATCTTCAGGTACCTTCCTTTTGAATTCGATCGTCATGGATAATGTGTTGTTGAATATGCTTCCCCGTGCTGCTTCAGCTAGAGACTTGGTCAACTTGCAGACTTGCCCTGGATTCTTCTCTGCAAAAGCCTCTATTACTTGATGACTCCTGTGCGCGTCGTAGACGCCGCCATTTCTTAAGAGTGTATCAGACATGGAGGGAATCATATCCGCCATGAGCGCTATAGTTGTCGCATCCATTGGGTCATCAATAAAAGTATTCCAGGTGTCGCAAACTCCAGCAACTGGAAAGCCTCCTCTTGGGTCAAGGAACATCATGTGTCGTGTCAACGGAATAATGTCGCCATCGGCATAAGTGGGAAGCCAATTGTTATCAGGCTCACGGGCGAGGACTTTGGCGAAGTCGGGTGCAGGTTTGGGCGGGGGATGGAGAGCCCAGTCTGTCTTTGCACTAGAGCCCAGAGATTGGTCGAAATTGGTCGACGTTGCCAAAGCCGTGACTTTCGTTTGGCCATCTTGTACAAGCTGAAGCTGAATGGTACATGAAGTTGCACCACACTTAAGATCAGTTACAGTGATAATGGAACTCTTGGGTGCGCAATATCGCAAGAACTCAAGATGGAGAGTCAGCACATGTGGCTGCTTGAACTTCTTGAGTGTCGTCCGAAAGTGCGTCTCAGCCACGAGGTGCATAATCGCAACTATGCAACCACCATGCAAAGCTGGGACGCCTGTATCAGAAAAATTTATATAGTTGGGGTATCCTGTCAACACTCACTTGGGCCGATAGTCCAGTCTCTATGGCAAGATGCCGTGTACGCATGAGGGCCCGTCTGCTCCAACTTAGCTTGTTGCTTAAGTATGGCTGCCATGTTGGTGTTGGGTTTTAGTCAAAGCAGGTCTGCTTTGAGAAGGGAAAGTAAAAGATGTTTTATACCCTTACGAAGCACTTATGTCAGATTTTAGCTTACACAAGGATTCAGTCCTTTTGCCACTATGCTGCATGCTTGGTTGTGACTAGACTGGAAATGATCATCAGAAGGGCTCGTTTTCAGCCTATGTAAGACTCGGGCACAGCCTAAATAATAGATTGGTGACTAAACTCCATAAGAGGTCAACATATCGCAAGACACCATTGCTCTGAACAGTTTGGTTGGCCAAGTAAATATGTTTCTCTCTAATTACTGCATTACGAAAATGAAAGTCAATCTGAAAGGACCAATGCTTTGTTGAAAAAAGAGGAACCAGCGCTACAGTTCAGGACTTTTGCTAATAATCTATTCCTACAACTAAAATAAACACCCAGAATATGCACGGTAATGCCGGTCTAGAAGAAGGGTATGTCCATGACAATCCTTTGTGAGAGCACAACAGGAAGCCCTTAGGCAGGGCAGTTGTGAGCGCAGTAGGCACACTGGTTAGTACCCCAGTTTGAAATCTCACTCTTGCAACCGGTGCAACCGGTGCACTCACAAGTTGTGCTATGAGGGCACTGATAAAGAGGGAAACTCTGGCTTAGCCTCGGCAGGCGAAGCAGGAGCGAAAAGGATGTTGAAAGTAGAAGGGTTCATCTTGGTGATTGTGTTGGTTGGTATGTACAGTGATGCTGGTTGATTGACGATATGAGTGATTGCTGAATGAAAAGATGCTGATGAGCTTGATGATTTTCCTCCTGACTGGAGACGGTAGAGATGATTCTTATACTCAGGTCTCATGTTTGCTCAACTCCTAGCACGGGCATGATTCAGTGCCTGTTAGTGACAATGAAAGCTGTGGCTCGCTTTGTTGCGCTGCCTCTTAGTGCGTGGACCGTCATGTGTTTGGATGTCCACTTTGCTGTGTGACTTTTGTTCAGTGGGTCTCCAAACTTATGTGTATCCTAAATACCTTTCACAAATGCGTATGAACATGCTGATATCTTGAATAGGGTCAGCCCTATCTAAGCCTAGCCTGCAATGGAGAAACATATTAACATAATGACAAGTGATATGAATGCCTCTAATCCTGTGGAGCTGATTTTATAGCTAAGCAAATGCAACTATAAACGATTCATCAGGGATCGACTTGAATCATCTTGAATTTCTAGGCTTGAGGGTATATTCATTTCACCTATAGTCTCCCTGTCGATCATCACGCCTACAAACGACAACGATCCCAAGCAAAACATGCTGAACTACCAATTGGAAATATAGGCGTAGACGTCCGACCGATACCGGCACGTCACAATGGATTCCACCATAATTCTAATTCTTTCACCCGCCACTTGCTCTGCAATATCTGATCAAATCACCTCCAATTGCATGTCCCCCGAAGGTGCTTCCCTGTGCGTTTTTCTTATAAATCGGTCGATCCCAGGGCTGGTTGCGAAACCCTGTAAATTTAGCTTTTATGTTAGTATCTCGATGCTCTCAAGGAAGACAAACCGTGAAGAGGTTAGTTCAAGTATTTCACGTTAAATTTTCAACCTTGAACTTACGCTGTAGCTCTTGCATGGAATCAGAATGTCCTACGTTAGGAGTTCTTTCTTCGACCATACCATGTGAGGTACCCTCCTGGCGTAATGGGAAAGCGGCCCCGTTCAGCATCTCACGTGAAAAATTTTGGTTCACTTCAGCTTTGCTAATAGGACCGTGGGGATATATTTCAGCCTTTTAAATCCTAGAGTAGAACTTCTTGATGTCTGACAGGACAGTCTCAGCTGTGATGATAAGTGCATATGTTTTTTATTGCATTACTGCCAGTATTGATCCACAAAGTGCGCCAGAATACTTGTTAACTACCCAAGATCCCGAACTGCCTGCAGCTATGATAGGTCAATAGTTTTAGCTTTAGATGCAGTCCCTATCATCGTTTCAAGGTTGTATTGATGACATACCTAGGGACGCGCTGAGACAAAGTCTCCGCGTTGAAAAGATCGCACCTCTCACCATAAACGGAACTCTGGCTGGCAGTAGGGTTCCAGACGCAGGAAGTTCCCCAGCACCAACCAAAACAAGAACCTCACGCTCTCCTGGGGCCAATTCGTTGTCATTGATATATCCGGACACATGGTGAAAGTTCGTCGATATACCGCGATCCTCTTTCTTGAGGGTGGACGGGCAGAATGTTAAAGCAAAATCTGCAGTAATGGGCGAAAGATGTGAGTTCATCTTTACTACAGTACGCTCTGCAAGGTTGATATCCATCTGGTTGACGAAATTGATGGTTTTCCACAGTGAATTGGGTTGCCAGGATAGCACTTTTCCGAGATCAAAATGGCCCAACTCCCTCCTGAACATGGTGTAGATCAGCACCGCTGTTTTCAACCAACTCGGCTCCATCACAGATCTCTTCTTTTGAATCAAAATCTTCTCCTTCTGGATCTAGGATCTGACCAGACAACCACCCCAGCCAATTGGATACATGAGAAGCGAAAGTTGCTAGGAGGGATAGACGTGTCTTTACTCGACTATTAGATATGAAATAATCAAGTATGACGTGTCCGGACAACTCTGCTATGAAGCTTGTCTACGTTGTGTAACAGATCAGCACGGCAAGGCAGACTGTAGCAGTGCAGAATTGGTCATATGCAGTGAAAATAAGACCTTTTCACGGTTGTTCTCTCTCAACTATCACCTCACCTCCTCGTAATACGATGACTGCCAGCATGCAAGAGGATGAACGTACGAGATTCTCAGTCAAATATGGCCATGGATGACGCGAGCAGATTTTGACACATATGCAGGACTGTATCACTATTACTTTCTCTACCTCCGTGAATAAATGTCCTTGGTCCCGAAAAAGGTCAATCTTCACTCTGTGCATTCCGTCAAGGCATACACATCGCTCATCCACAACATTCGAGAACGCGGCTTCCAAAGGAAGGAGGGTTTGTTTCTGAATACCTCCAAAGAAACATTGAGATCGGCCGACATCGCGGTCGGAATTTGTTTGACGGCCCAGGCGAATCATTTTCCCTACGACTCTTCATCATCACTTTAGTGGGCTAATGATAAGTGTTTAGCCACGGCACTTCAAGATTGGTTAACATCTCGAGTGCCAGCTGTTTACAGTGGCAAAGAACGACAAATACCAAAACGATTTTCTCTAGCGAATTTAATTCACTACTACGGATTCCAAGTCAGCTGGACAAGTGACCTCGTCCATCATCTCCAAGTCGACTGGAAGTACAAACAAATTACAATTTTGAGCATGTTATCTGCATCCGAAACCACCTCGAGTACCCAGAAGGTTGCCCTTTGCCTATGGACGTGGTTGAGGAGGCAGTAGACACCATCAAGCTATTGTTCCCTGAAGATAGAGAAACCAGAGCGTTCTTGGCCAAGGTTAACAGGGACTTCTTAAAGATTCTCTACGGTCGGGAGCGATCTTGATCGTTAAACAACTACTGTTACTGGAGACAAAACATAGAGTTGCTTTTGGATGAATGGGAACAAGGCCCCCAAAGGCTGGTCGCAAATTCGTCTTAGCCCCGATCGGAGCAATTTCTTGGAATATCCCGCATCTTGGGCTGCTACTGTAGTCCTTGTGCTTACCATTATGAGCATTGTGTTCAGTGCAGCCATCCTAGCACTGGCTCAGCAAACACTGAATGTCAGCATACGGTCGCTCGAAGTGAGCATCAAGTCGTATGAACTCCCTCTAGCTGTGGCTTGCGCTGAAGCTGATGCGACGGATATGGTACCTTCCTTTGGTAAGCAGACATAAGTTGATGAGATAAGTGTGCTGTTAGCACATAACTTTTGAATAGAAAGATCAGACATGTCTTTGTATCACCAAGTCCCTGCCAACATTTTCGTAAATTGGCCTGCCTCGTTGGGTAAATCCCGGATGCGGAAGATAGTTAAACCCGCCCTCCGGGAGACCATGCTCCGATACATTAAACAACCACGTTAGGCTCACTGAAACAGCCATTTTGTAGCGAGTTTGAATTATCAGGCCATATGTTGCTAGGGTTTATTTATGGTATCTCCAGATGTGGAGGTAGGCAAGCCGTTATCAATAGCTCAGTTAGGCTATCTGCTTTAGGTATTCGGATGCTCCAATAACAGTCCTATGCAGTACATACAGTAACATTCCACTCTCCGTCGTTTCAAGTATAACCCAACATTTACCTGTCATCTTGGCTTCCGTAGCGTCGCACGGAGCTGAGTTACCCGGAGTCATCGCGTCGCGCTGCTTTTGACGCCAAGACGCTTATAAGTCATATGATGACGATCTCTCTCCTCTATTACCTCGGATTTCCACATTATTAGTTACTGATTGCCAAGTATTGTCAATAGCTTACTCCGCATTTGCTGGTAGGATTGTCTAAGCATTTGCCAGGCTTGTTTATTCCCTCCGACGATTGCCAAGGCCTTTTCGATTACGTCGAGTATCTCCGGAGCCTTAAAAGGCCGCATGATCTACATGAGCTGGATCTTCATTTTATGTTAAGGATAGTACTCAGCTCTATTGCATGAAGCTCACAGGCCGACAAAGGACTGAACAAGTTAAAATGGCGTTTCTATGAAGCGCCACGAGAAGCTAAGAAAAATATGCTTAAAATTGCGTGCTGTTGGCGAGTAATTAGTTTCCTGTTCTTCAGGCGTAACTTTAAATCACATGAGTCTAGCGTGTTTATGGTGCCTCAAGAAGTCGGCGTATACCACTAGTACAAAGCTGTTCCAACTGCTTTGAGAACCACGCGAGACAGGACTTCATCGACAACTCAAGTCGCAGCTCCCCCAGAAGTCGTGCAATGTCAAGTCGACGATGAATGTTTCGGAGCCATCTTGGGTCCCTCTAGAGCCGAATACTATATTTGTGAGAACAGCGTGTGTATACCTGATCCACGGAACGGTAAGAACGCCGCATGCTCGGCCGACTTGGACGGTCCAGCCTACCCTGGACTTTGTTTGAATGACGGTCGCAACTTGTGTGTCTGTGACGATGCCGTCTATTGGCGACTAGAATGATCTTGGATCGGCTTTTTGTCTTGACTCGAATTCAAGTCACGCATGATGATATGGCACGACGTTTCATGAAAGGTGGTTTATTCTTTTATTAGATATTGTGTTGGATCTAGATACATTACATCATAATCTTGGTTACTGTTCTACTTTATCATTTGCACACAGATTGAGTTGAGATCCTGTTGCAGCGCTCTCGACGGTACGGTACCACCTCGGTCCGGATAATGAAACTTGTTATTATAAAGAAACGCGGCGTTCCGTTCTATTCTTATATGACCCGTCCGTCCCTTTACCTCTCCCCTGCTCGTTAGATCATCACACTAAAGCGGCTAAACAACTCGTGGTCGGACCGTTCTAATGTAACCTCATGTTGCGACTAGGGTTTAGAAACAGGGTCTAGACCGTCGGCTACAGAAACTCAAATATTATGGCCTGATTTTCCTATAATTAACCTTACCTGGAACATGTTTGTTACCAGATTCTGTTGAAACGGATTAATGGTTAATGTTATCTTCTTTTGTGAATTTCAGTATAAGAAGAAAGCACTGATGAAGCTTTTTAATGGTCCCCATTCCATTTCTATCCTATAAAGTAGATGAATTTAATAAGCACAGTTTTTCGTATGCCGCATTCAACGTTGTAATCTCACAGTTATAAAGGTATAAGTCGGAACATCAAGTCCGGTAGCATCTGAGACGGGAAGAGTATCATGGTTGACACAACCGCCACCATCTGCGACGCGGCGGCTCATTGCAACCGTGATAAAACAATAAAGTTTATGTTTATAGTCAAGCATAATCGAATGAAGCAGAATCATTACTCGCGTGTTATTTTTGATCGAGACCTTTGTTGTTTTAGGATATTCGCTCTGATAAAGGAAATCTATACTCTAGACATCTTATAAATACTATTCAACTCTCCATGAAAACTGCTGATTCTTAGAAATCATCATTCGACTCTTTCCTTTCTTCACTTCTTATTCGCTCTCTTCTGTTTGAGGCTGGTTCCTCTTTGTCCGGAAGGTCCTACCTTGTTCAGTCATTATCCTTGCTCATCATTTCTTTCTTTTTTGAGACTGGTCTCTCATAGCCCGCAGTCATGGCTGGTTGTATCACTTTGCGACTTCTTCTACTCGGGGCATTCGCCTCTGAGGCAATGGCTTCTTGCGCCTACGGAACCTTGCTACATCCTAGAGCTGAGGATGGCACCGTTGAGGTTAATGACTTTGGTTACACGGGCAAGACGGTATGTTTATTGGTCTCTTTCTCGCACATGTCATTTTCTGTTTATACAGAGACTAATGATCTTTTAGGGCCCAACCAACTGGAACAATCTCGACGAAGCGAATGCTCTATGCTCCACCGGTGTAAACCAATCCCCCATTGACATGGTCTCCGGGTCCAATGCCATTATCCCCGCAGCCGAGCTGAGCTTATCGATCCCTGATATGCCAGAGGGAACGGAGTTCGAGAACCTCGGAACCACCGTCGAAGTGATTGCTGGAGAGGGCAGCATGACCTTTCGTAATGTCAGCTATACTCTTCAACAGTTTCACTTTCATCTACCCAGTGAGCACTTGGACGACGGTACTAGTATGGCTATGGAGATGCATATGGTCTGGGAGAGTGCCGATGGTCAGATTGCCGTCGTGGGTGTCTTTATCGACGTTGAGGACGATGCAGCTGGAGAAAGCGATGAAGAAAACTCGACACCACCACCAGCGCCTATTGCGACTCCAGAGGCTGGAAATCTGACGCGAAGAAACAGCGTTCTTAGCCGAGCACCCCGGAAGCAGAAGAAGCGACAACTTCCAGGCATTGGCGGATCCTTCTTCCTCGTCAGCTCGCCAACCGCCAGTGCCGTAACTTCTTCCGCCCTCCTCGAAACCGTCTTTAGCTCTGTTGAAGAGATTGCAGAGCCTGGAACCGTTACCGAGACCCAGCCGCTTGTTATGAGTGAGCTGGTTGATACTCTGGCAGCAGGCTCTTTCCAGACGTAAGACATTCCATATTGACGCCGCTTTGAACATATTGCTAATGATTGGTTAGTTATGAGGGTTCTTTGACAACTCCGCCTTGCAGCGAAGGTGTTCGATGGTTGGTCTCGAACCAGAAGCTCTCGATCCAGGCGTCGACGTTTCACAGCGCTCAGTCTGTCATCGGCTTCAACTCTAGGTTTCCACAGGGTCCACTTGGCGAGCCTAACGCTCTCGCAGGATCAGCCTAGCCAATTGGGATCACAGTAACAGAAGATAATTAGATAGTGAGATATTCTTGACGAAACATCTACGTATCAGCTTAGTGTAGACAGAGGAGTTTCGAGGTAGCTCTACTGTAGTAATTTTACTAGCCAGTTTGTCTTCGCCTACTTGTACCTTAAGAACAGCCATCCAATCACAACCCCCTCGCTACATTGATTGCTCACAATCATCATCTTCCGTAGTATAGTGGTCAGTATGCAAGCTTGTCACGCTTGAGACCCGGGTTCAATTCCCGGCGGGAGAGATCCAGCCACCTGCGGTACGCAGGTTCTTTTTTCTTTTTTCTATCGTTTTCTATAGTGTGTAGAAAGTACTAGAACTGGCCTTTTCTTTTTCTTTCGTTGAACAACAAGCCCATACTCCTGTATATATCTAAATTGTGATCTTAAAACTCTAGTCTATAATCTACCCTTCTGAGACACTTATATCGCATATACCTCCTTTGGGCACTATAAAGAACTCCCCGACCTGTGTCATCATTTCATCTGTCATCTCCTGATGCACTCGCAAGCCTTTACATTCACGAAAGAGTAAAGCGAGCGTAAGACCAAGCTCCATTCGGGCCAGATGCATGCCTATACAGCTTCTTGCACCTATGCTAAAAGGCGCGTGAGCCCTTTTCTGTTCTGGAGACGGGTTGAGAAAGCGGTTCGCGTCGAACCTAACTGGAGTTAATAACTGAACACGCCATCGTTCACTTAGAAGCGAGTCACTTACGTATCTGGATCAGGGAAAATCTCCTCCAAGCGAGAAATGAGCCAAGAAGTGGTGTAGACCATTGTGCCACCAGGGATATCCCAACCGTGGATAGAGATACCGCCTGGAGGCGCCAGTCTCTCAACGAGTGCTGCCGCAGGATTATATAATCTTAAGGCCTCTTCCAATGCACTGTTCAAGAGGGGTAGAGCCTCCACGTCTTTGGCTGTGAAGTCAGAACCGAGGCTGGCTACTTCATCCTCTATTTTCCGTCTCAGGTCCGGGTGTCGGATGATTTCCCACGTGGCATATGTCAAGGTAGCAGCTGTACTGTCGGAGCCGGCTACTAGCATCATGGACACCTCAGAACCCAGCTCCTCGTCACTCAAGACTGGTCTCCTGCTCTTCTCGTCTTCACTCAACATGTGACGGATCATACTGGGTTCGCATGTAGGTGAAAGGCGTAATTCACCCAGGGCAGCTATTGCACGGTTAAAGATTATCTCGGTAACCTGCGCCACATCCCGAAGCCAGGCGACGGGAGACCATTTGGCGATGGACAGGAGCCAGGCGGGTAATATCACCTGCAGAACGACGTTCGGGCCAGCATTCCCCAAGGCTTTGTAAACTGGTACGTCTTGTCCGCCTTGCTCCAGAAGCTCAAATGACTTCCCGAAAGCCATCTCGCTGATCACATCCACTGCTAAGCACCTCCACCACTTGTATACATCAGCCTTGCCGTTTTGGACCTCCTTCTTGATCTCGGACACGGCTAGCTTGGCTAATTGACGTATCTTGATCTCCTGGTCTACCTTCATAGCCGCGAAGCTGCGGCCTAGGACCCGTTTGCGTTGGGCGTGAAGCTGGGGATTGCGCATGGTAAACAGCATGGGCGAGTGGCTGAAGCGGATCTTGTCGAAGACGGGTGCCTTGAGGCAGTGACTACCCACCCCGTGGACTTTGTAATAACCATCGAGGCTGTTGACAGAAACTTCTTTAGGTCCAACTCTGACGACTGGACCATAGCGTTTGTGGATATGGCGAAGATGTCCACGACTGGTCCCAACTGCTCGGGTATAAAGCAGCGGAATGCCGGTGAAACGGGTATACCATGGCCCGGGGAAGGACGAAAGTGGCCCGCGGTAGTAGTCAAATATAACTTTAAGAGTGATTGATAATAAGACTAGGACAGCTGCTGATGTAATGGTGACAGACATTGTTGCAGCTGGTGCTTATCATGGGGGTCAATTTAGACCGAATGACTTATCGGGATTCAAATTTTGAAGACGAGCGAAAATACTGAAAACCTCATTGAAACAGATATGAAGATACGCATGGACTATATAGGCTACGCTAATTTACTTTACGGTTTTCACACAAGCCCTACCGGTTGAGGTAGGCCAACTCGCCTAACAGGCCTGGCCGATAGCGAGTATCTCGCGACTAGGGGCCCTTGTCCTTGGTGACTTTGTCTAAGCGCCAGCCTCCAAGAGTCATTCTTACGATGCAGCTGTAATGCAAGATAATAGTTAAAACAGGATACTGTGAGGGAATTAGGGTATAGTGCTGAAATTGAAGGAGAACGGCTATGTCTTTTATCATCTTACATCCGGCCAAAAGCTTCCGTATGTCCCTAAAGAGATTGCTGTGCCACAATGGCAGCCGGCAAACTTGCCCTATCTGATGCAGTTTTCAGTTTCGAGGTTCCATTGAAGCTTACGTGATTTCGCATTTGGAGATCTAGAACGAGATCTAGGCATCCTTCCGAGCCGCATATGTACTGCGCCTCATCCCCCTTGCAATTTGTTTTCATAGTCTTGGCCAATCCGCTAATAACATGTGAAAACGCTGACCTCAGAAGACTGAATAAGGCTCACCGACTTGAGCATCAGCACTTGACTGAGCACAAATGGCTCGTTGTCTATTGCTGCCCATTTCATCACAGGCTGCTCAAAAATCTGCACAAGTGGCGCTATTCTCGCACAGGCCAAGTCACCAGTACCGCTGCGTTCAGGATTCAATACCCTACGATACATCTATTACACACAAGGCAGGCTACAAAAAGTGGTGAGGTGGTGACTAATAAAAATATAAAAAGTGTGTTTACAAGTCGGTTGCGTTCTTAGCAGTCAGCCAAAGGGGTTACAATGTAGTGCTATAAATATTTATTTTGAAAGACATGCGGTTCAGTGTCCTCCGAGATCTAACACCCCCACGATCAACTAACTCTGACCTTCTTCAAGATAGGGTTGTGAATCTTGTCATGCACCCATTGAAGGACGGAAGAAGACAGAGTTAACAGTCCAGCTGATGCAGTAAAGATAGAAACACGCTGAAGAGCAGAAAATTGGTCCATCATCGGATAAGGGTACCTGGTTGCGTGTTAGCATATATAGGAAGCATCAGCAAGCGATTTATAAACTCACCAGCCGTTTTGGAAGAAGCACAACTCGATCCAGCACCAATATACCAAAGCCAAAACGGTACTCAAATACATCATGCTACGTGTAGTGATGGTCGCATGTGGACTCAACAGCACAAAGTCGAGAGCTAACAGCACCGCCGGCACAAGGTGAAAGCCAAGATCTGGCACAGGGTCTATGATAAGATCTTCGGGCATAAGTAAGGTTGGGTCGTGCGACCTTATAGACCAGTATAGAACCGAGATGAGAACTTCAAGAGGAGTCGCGAGGACTGAGATGGCGTTCTTTGCTTCTGAAAAGACATTGCTGAGCGTGAGATCGGCAACGAGTCCAAGGGAAAATGTGACCAGGGACGTGGCGAGGCCTATGACAGTAAGGAGCTGGAAGTACCACCCAAAAGAATTTGAGTAGATTGAGTCCCAGGTTGTAAGAAGGTAGAAGCTGTAAGTAAAGGAAAAAACCCCAAAAGCGTGGAGAAAGGCTCTGAAAGAGCGAGCCCGCAGACTCGCGCTTGTCGTTGAAGTGGCAGCCATATCAGAGCTTGAGCCAGATAGTCAAAGTGTAGAGATAAAGAGGTTATTGTGCGGTAAAAGTAAGACAATTTATTATATGGATAACCTTCTCTACGGAGTAAGTGTGCCGGTTTTAGCAGGGGGAGGATAAGCCTGTCTTGGCTGTGGCTTAGAGGCTTTAGGCTAGCTCATTTCCCGTGCAGATTCTATTTTAACTAGCTTACGTGGGCCTTGCAATCTCGGAGCCTGAGCGGGGCGGTCCTTGCATGGTTGCAGATGAATCGAGCGTATCGGCTGTATAACAGTATAAGGCTGACTTTAAAGCGGCGATAACAGCAGCCAGAAGGATCAGATGCATTATCACAAGGACCAGGGCTTTTATCCCTGCTTATGACACGTGTCTCTTATATAATGGAGGCATTACTAGCTCATCAGAGGATCATCGACAGTAAGGTATATTACTCCACTACTTTACTCGATAGTTGTAAATCTAATCATAGGATCCTGGAACTAATAGCCTTGATCCTTGCCACTTTAATGTAGGATGTCTTTAAAAGCTCTCTATTATTGTTAAGTAATTATTGATACCATTCATAATCACCTAGATTAGTTCAGCATCACGCCGTCCAGTATTTTGACTTGCGTTGCTGCACGTCCCAATCAGCTGGACTAAACAAATGCGCAAAGGAACGTTGTATCAATGAATGATAACCCAGAGTCATTATCTCCAAGACAGCCCCGCCAAAAATAATAGTGTCAACAGTCTCTCGCCAAAAGCTATTCTCAGTAGAGACTCCCACCTATGAGACCCCAGACAAAACAAGCCCTTCTACTCAATCACCCTGAATCTCGGGCCAGTCACTCCAATATCCCAGCGAACCTGAACGCGATCGCCAACGCCCACATACTCGACACCAATCAACTGACCAGCCGGGCAAGGAATCTTTGGCCACCCCTGGTATGACTGTTCCCACGTAGCGACTCCAGGCTTAGGGACTTTGATACGGCCAACGTGGTTGTCTCTGCTTTTCATAGACGCCCACTCAGCCGCATCTGCAGCGGAAAACGTTTGAGGTCCTGTTGGAGGATCCGAGTATGTGAATACGTCGAGGGTTTGGGTTCCTGTCGATACATCTCGATCCCAGAGTTCGAAGAGCAGCTCGCAAGTCTTGCCACGAGTAGTCTCATCAACCTCGAATGTCACAATTGTGGTCGTCTCATCTGCGGCTCTGCCGTTCTTGACAACGAGGAGCTGGTCTTGTGGGTCCCAAATAATTCTCCCGCTTTGAACCCAGTAGCGGTAGGTCCCAGCTGGGTAGAGGATGGTGTCAACAGCACGTGCATCTATTTCGTGCGTGTCAACCGTCGGCGCAGCCAAGGCGACACCGGCAACTGATGCCAGGAGAGCAACAAACTTCATGATGACTATTGAATTGGGTCTTGAGGTTGGGGTGACTGAGCACTTTCGGGTCAACGTGGATATGAACTGATATATATAGGCAGACGTGGCTAGCATCTAATTCTTGCTATAGCGCATCGACGGAAGAGTATTAATAGCTATGTCCTCGTGGCTACGTTCGAGTGAATGTAAGCCACTTGACAACACCTGTTTCTGTGGATGATGGAATATTCAAAAGCCCTCCATGATGATCATGACAATACGGTGTTAATTGTGAGACATTCGCGCCTTTATTTAGATAGCTAGTAACCTGCAACTGTCCAGCTGATCTGTTACTGTTACACATGGGGGATCAGAAGCTGGACGTTGATAGGTAGATAGTTGTGGCTGGGAGAAAATCATTTATTATTAGTATTCTGAAAGTTAAAGCAACCACTTTGGCAAAGCTCAAACTGGAGATAGGTGTCATGCATTGGGTTATTTTGGTCTCCGTGACCATATTTTAGTCATCATAGACTTCTGAATGACCCGTGAATAATGTTCAAAGCGGGATGATACCCTCCGCTCCTAGTAAGACGGGGCAACTTCTCGCCAGCTTTAACTATATTTTCACTTTCGGCAATCTTGGTGATTGTAACTCTATGCGAAGGATGCGGGGTATAATAGCATAGTCGATAAGCATTTGTGTTTGTTAATAGTTCTCCGTTTGCCAGTTACGATTACTGGATGAATTCCAGCAGATAGATGATAGAAACTGTTACCATGTACTACAATGGCAATCCAATTGAATACTGTGTATAAAAATCTCCGCAAAGTATGGATAATCAACCAAGACAGAAAAAGCCCAACGGATGTTATTAAAATACCCCGACTAGCCCCACGACTGCTCAATCTAGACACACTATGTATAAACGCCCGACGGCACATTCTTGATGCAGGAGATTATCGTTCCATGTAATATTAATAACGGTGGTCCCTTCTGACAGTTACTTGGACCAATTCATCATTTCACGCTTCCCATATTTTCGCATATTGTCGACTCTTAGACACAAGCACGCGACTTCACAGCTTTTCCTCGTCTGATACATAATGAGTAGCCTTGTACAGTCGTTGGTGGCTCCAAACGGTCGCGAAATCAGCTTAAACACGGGCCTTTTCATCAACAATGAGTTCGTGCAAGGCACAGCAGAGCCATTTGCAAGCATCAATCCAACCAATGGCAAAGAGATTGTGTCAGTGCAGGCAGCATCCTCAGCCGATATTGACCGTGCAGTAGCTGCTGCTCGTACCGCCTTCAACGATCCAACATGGCGGGATATAGCACCTTCTGAGCGCGGGGTTTTGCTGGCCAAGCTAGCAGATCTTGTGCAAGAAGACAGCGAGATCTTGGCTACTCTGGATGCCTGGGACAACGGCAAACCCTACTCAGTGGCCCTCGAAGAGAATGTCACAGAGACGGCTGGGACTTTGAGATATTATGCTGGATGGGCAGATAAGATTGCTGGTTCAACGTTTTACAAGGCCGGATTTACACAGCAGAAACTTGGTTATACTCTCAAACAACCCATCGGAGTTTGTGCCCAGATCATCCCTTGGAACTATCCGCTTTGTGAGTCCGTCTCTAGCATCCTGTACCAGCAGCTGACCTTGAATAGCAATGGCATCTTGGAAGTTGGGCCCGGCAGTTGCATGTGGAAACACTGTCGTACTCAAACCCGCCGAACAGACACCGTTGTCTATCCTACACCTGGCGTCTCTAATAGTCAAGGCCGGGTTCCCTCCCGGTGTTATCAACATCACCAATGGTTTAGGCTCCGAGGCAGGAAAGGCTTTAGTGTCCCATAAAGGCGTCGATAAGATCGCCTCTACTGGTAGCACAGCGACCGGTCGGCATATCATGCGTGCTGCGGCAGAAACCCTGACCAACGTCACCCTCGAGATAGGGGAAAATCACCCCTGATGGTTTTCGATGACGCAGATCTCGAACAAGCAGCCAAGTGGGCACAGATGGGCATCATGAGTAACCGGGGCCAGATCTGTACAGCTACGAGTCGACTGTTGGTGCAAAAGGGCGTTTATGACGCGTTCCTCGAAGCATTTCTCAAGGCTATCGACGAGTTAACCGTCATTGGGGACCCCTTTGAGGAGTCAACAACCCAAGGGCCTCAAGTGTCTAAGCAGCAATACGAACAAATACTCGGCTTTGTTCAGACAGCACAGGACCAAGGCACAAAGCTCATGACTGGAGGCTCTCACCCTAACACAGACGGCACCAAAGGGGGTTTCTTTATTAAACCAACCGTGTTTGCCAATGTTAGCAGGGATATGGATATCTTCCAGGAGGAGATCTTTGGGCCATTCGCAGCAGTCACTCCCTTCGATACGGAGGAGGAATGTATATCTTTGGCTAATGATTCCGAATATGGTTTAGCTGCAGCTGTGTTCTCCAAGGACGTTGAGCGTGTGCACAGGGTTGCAGAAAGGCTCGACGTTGGGATGGTGTGGATCAACAGTAGTCAGGATGCCGATGTAAGAATGCCATTTGGAGGTGTTAAGAAGAGTGGCATCGGCCGAGAGCTAGGAGAGGCAGCATTGGCAGCGTACACACAGGAGAAGGGGGTGCATGTAAACCTTGGTCTGAAACTGTAATGTATCAAGTCCGCGGCTCTTAGGTAACCGTAGCATCAATATAGAATACTAAGGCCAAAGGTTCCTGGCCGGTTGATTCTTGAGCTGGGATCAAGGATCGTCTCTATCGCCTGTGAAGGACCCATTGCCGGAATTACGATTTCAGAGCCTATCCACGAATTTTTAAGTAATGTGTTGGCCGAGTCAGGATCCAGTGGAAGTAAGCCTCGACCTCCTGGTATCCATCTGTAGTATTGTAGCTCTTGGGCATGAGCAAGGAGTTCTTCCGTTTCAAGTATGCCGGTAGTGAGCGTGGACGACAGCAACTTTGTTATAGAGTGAATGCAAGGATGGTCGCATATTTTGCTAGTGTCAAAAACTGCACGCAGCATTTCGAGATGTCTCTGAGCACTGTCAAGGAGTAGTTGGGGAGGAGTAAGTTCTCCATAAACAAGCTGCAATACACCAAGATAGAGAGAGGCAGAGAGTGCGATGAAATATATTGTCAGAGGTATCAGTCCCAACACAGCTGACTCTAGCTGTAAGAGATGAGGCAACGCCTCGCCAATGCGAATGGCATGGTCGACGGCATAGACAAATAAAGGGCCATTGGCAAGGCTCGAGTTGAGCATATTGTTAACAAAGTCGGGGTCGCAAGTGAGCAGCAGATATATGCCATGAAACCATATCATTGCTTCCAACTGCCAGGAAATCAAGACGTTGGAGAACTCCATTATAGAAGTGGGAAAGTTAATAAAGTAAGCTTCAAGGCTGTTGGTAATGTCGCTCCTAAGAAAGTCTTCTTGCTGCGGATTCGCAATTGCATATCTCAAGAGGGTCTGTAGAGGCATGAACAAATCGAAGAACCCCTGACCTGAGAGTGCAGGCCCAAAGGAATCCGATGTACCTGGCGTAGATGATTGATGCCAGGATGAGTCTGACTCTGCTGGCACATAGTTCCAGGTGCCAGTCTGTGACGGAGAACGGCCTGGCTCAACCGGTGTCCCTGGAACCAGCTCATAGTTTTGGGATGGGCGATTGTAGAGAACCCTTTCAACTTCAGTATTGAGCGCCATGAGACTATTTATACGTCTGTCGAGTTCTATGGGAGAATCTGAGGCGGCGACTGCGGGAGACGACATTGATGGAAGTGATGGCACGGTAGAGAAGGCAAGCATATCTGAAAGCAAAGCCCAGCAACTCGCCATCTCAGTCATGTCTTTCTGTAGATAGCCCAGGTTGCTGAGCAGATAGAGCGAGTAACCGTCACTTCTGTTGACAGCCCAGCTCTTCCATGTCAGAATGGGTATATCTGCGAGTGCATAGATTCGGCAGTCTTCAAGCAATGTTTCAGGGTATTCGCCAGGCATGAAGGCAGCACCACAGGCGAGAAGTTCATCCTGTCCCCTAGATGTAACCTGTTGGTCTGTTGAACCTAGGAGCTGGTGATGTTGTCGACGAAAAGCACTGAGGATGCCAATACGGTGGACGGTATCGAGAACGCCATTGAGAAGATTGGCTGTGAGTGATAGTGACAGTGGAAGATTAATGGATGTCAGAAGAAAATTGGTGCTCGAGTCCAAGGGAGGTGATTGTTCCTGGTACGACAGCTCGGAAGAAGATGCAGCCGTGGTTGAAGAGACAGCTACAGAGGATCGTCGCTCCTTTGCCTGGTGCTTTCGAGGGCGACCACGTGCTGGGAGAGGACGATGGTATAGAGAGTCGTTTGGTAATTGTCAAGGAGCGTATTCCACCAGACATATCTTCAATCAATCACTTTCACCCTCAGAATCTTCATCAGCCTGCTTTGCATCACTCGTATCCACCATTGGTAAGTCCTGTAGGCTACGTGGGTTGTCGAATCTACACGGCCAAAACCTGACATACTCAGCTCCAGGACGTGAGCTCGCCTGTAACTCAACATCAACAGGCGATCTTTTGGCTCTTGCCTTGAGCCACTTCTGACTCTTTTGCACATCGAAAACCTTAAAATCCTTGGATGTGACCTGCGGCTTGTACTGAATACCAGAAGCAAATAGCACAACCCCATTGGTTTCGCCTCGATGAACAATCCACCCCGTGCTATGCTCAGTACTGTTCCACAAGCCAAGGGCTGGGCCAACCTTGGCAAGGCTGGGGACAGTGATGTTCATTCCAAGATGAATCTCAGAGCGGGTCGACACAGTTCCAACGTCGCTTAGTGAATTGCAAGTGCTGAAATGTTTCAAGACGCCACAGCGACACTAGTCTCCTGGCCATCTTGTAACCGTTCAAACCTAGACTGAACTCTCTAGAAGGTAAAGGAATGCGTATGAATAAACGGGTTTCTGTTCCTTTCTCAATTCTTGCTGTAAAGTAAATCGACTGTGTATGGTTCTATACTGTATATGTTTCCGCTTTGAAAATACAATCTGTTCATCAAATGTCATTCCGTAAACGCCATATTGCTGCTATACCTTTGTATCCAATCTAAGTAACCTCATAACCATGTTTCGTGCCCTTGACATTTCGTTCGAAAATCGGATGCTACACGTGCACCCTGCGACGTCTGCGACGACCTGAATGTAAAGGTGTAGACCGCTCCTTGTTAACGGCCAACAGATCGACAGTCGATTCGGTAGGGGTTCGTTTGATGAGCTCTGTCGTATTGTCCCCTTCCTGCGATTGCATTATTGCCTCAGGCTTGTTGGCCTCTTCGAGCAACATCTCCAGCGGTTGTCCCAAACCCAGTATTCGAGGATTATCGTCCGGCCTTTCAGAGAAGCGGAACCATTCCATGGCTTTGTTCCATAAGCCAGGAGGCGGGGGGCTCCAAAGACCTATATCAAAAGTGAAGTATTTCTGCTCCTCGGGAAGATTCATCCAAACGAATGGTCTGTTGCTGTTGATACGGCCCTCGATAACAAAATCGCCAATTTCCTCTGGGATCTGCATTTTTTCGGGAAGCAGAATGGTCTGGTAGGCTGGGATGATGAGATGCAACTGGACAGGTTTGCAGTGGTGTCTCTTTCGTGCCTTGTAATGCTCCCTCTTACTGATGCGTTCTCGAGCTGCCAGCATGAACATAAAGACGGTGTCGAGTTGGTTGGTGTAGCCGCAAAATCGAGGGTTCAGGGGCCTCTCTTCGACTAGGTGGAAGAACTTGGGGTACCAGTCGGTGTCGGGATGGTAAAGGAAGAACCAGTGATCGCGTTCAGAATCGGCGCTTGTCTGGGTCAAGCGCTCTCGAATCATGTCGTAGACGTATTGGGGAAAATCTCGTTGTGCTGTTAGAGCCGCCTGGGCTTCGAGGCTGGTTGAGATGTCGCCAAGCTTGGCGGCGATAAGGTTGAGAGCTTGGATGCCCTGATAAGTCTGGATGATATTGGCGCCCATTCCAATGGTTTTTGCGATCATATTGAACGTGGCAAATAGTCTGGCGCTGTCGACGAGAGATTGACCCATGATCTGTATCTGAGGTAGGATGGCTTGAGCGCCCTTGGCAGTCTGTGCCGCGTGGGAGGCAAAGTCGTTTGCATGCTGAACAACGTCTCCTATTTTGGAGATCTTGTTTGCGGCCTGGATGACCTTGATGACGGGGTTTGCTGAAGCGCAGCTGCTTGCCACTTCGAAAGCAGCATTCTGTAAGGCCTTTTCACGTAACGCTTTAGGAATAAGTTCGATAAGTCCCATTGTTGTAGGTGAGATGGTGTCTTGGTGGGAGGTGAGATGGAGGAGCGATTCAAGACCCGTTGAAAAAGGCGGTAACTGAAGATGGATACACTAATCCCAAAACCGTACTTGATTGGAGCAGAGAGGTTTAGTCATAATAAGACGACGTGTTCCAGCCAATGAGTGATTGACAGTTGGTTGCGGCCGACCTAAGACGGTTTAGGTACGCGTATATTTTGAGGGGACGCGTAGTTTTGTCATGAGTCAAAGCTCTGAGTTGTTCAAGGAGTAAGCAGATCTTGAGATCTTGGAACGAAGACTATGGCAAGGCTGAGCTTGGGCTTATTTTGCTAGTGGTTAGGTTGATCAGCAAACTCAATATTCGGCTATCGGTCGGAGTTTTATTAATCATAGATGGTACTGTTACGATCGGCAGTCCAGTGTCGTCGGACGCCTCCACCAGTGTCAATTAAGAATTGGCTATTTTCACCCGATTCCTATTGAATATTACGTATACATGTATTAACTGACCAGAGAAAGTCTAGATATAGGACATCGCAGGTCATTTATACAATTCTATACTGAATCTTAGAGTAGATCTCATATAACCGATACACTACACTTTAGAATAGGTAGGTAAACCAGCCCCAAGACCTCCTCAGACGTGCCACACTGCACCACAATGACAAATTCGCTTTGTGCAGTAACAGCAAGTAAGTTCAACTGATACTAATTCATATGCATCTCCAAAGCTAGGGGAGCGCGTATTCGTCATAATCACCGTTATATAAAACTGTAGAACGTACAAAGTCTATATGCAAACTAGTCGCTGATGAAACCTCTAAACCGCCTTGGCCCATCCAATAGTTGCACTCAATCGACCACCAGATTCAAAAAACAAATACGTCTCTCCACCTGAAGAAACAATGTCAGGGGCAGCTGAACGCCCAACGCTACTGCCGGCGAAGAGTAAGATAGGTCTGCTGCCCACATCGCGCAGTGTCCGATCGATAGTCCGAGCGTAGATCTTGCCACTAGAGCCGTGATAGATGATGTATGCCTGACCATTCCAAGTCCAATAGTTGGCACCGGAGACGTTACCGGCCTCTTCCTCACCAGGCTCAACAAGATAGTCAGGGTCGACTACCCAGTCGCGTCCATCCTCAGACTCGGCCAGTCTGATACGGCGGATATTGTCGACCTCATTGACCATGTAAAACATGGCATATGTATACTTGGATGCTGGGTTGGGATGCGAAAAAACTCGGGCATAGCTCGACTCGGTGGTGTTGGATCCTCCCATAGCATTGTTCACAGCAACACCCCCGTACTGAAAGTCAATACCGTCATCGGCAGCTGCGTAGCGAGTCTGAGAGTTGTCACCGTGGAAGTAGAGAAATAATCGACCAGATTCTTCATGCCAAATAGCTTCAGGGCTGGAAACGTGTGGAACAGAATAGTGCGGGGCCCATACGTTGGCGATGACTGGATTGTTTTCATACTCTGACCAAGGTCCCTCGAGACTGTCAGAGTAGACAAAGGAGATACCGCCGGGGTTTTCGTGTGGTGCGTAGTACAGATACCACTCTCCAAGAGGGTTATCAAGATGAGCTCCTGCATGGAATACACTGGGAAAGATAAACTCGTTTGTCGGGTTGTACTTGAGAGTCCTCTTGTTGGTAACCTGTCCTTGGGTTTCGAAATTTGGCCAACCATCTGGAGGTGAAGCAGTCTGGGTACTCACAAGCGTCGCCATCATGGCGAGGCCTAATAGTCGGAGCTTCATATTGGAGTTGGGTTGTTTGATGATTTGGAGGTCGACTGTAGTTGTCCAGATGCTTGCTAGGGGCGTCTACAAGAGCCCAGGGAACCAGTGGGAAATATGAATAGATTTGTTAGATTCTTCTATCTGTAACAAGTAGAAATCAACTCGCTGCGGCTCTTTATATCTACAACTAACAACCAATACATCGGCACACAGCCGATACTCCCCGGAATATGATATTTGTGCCAACGTATACAATGCGCATGACAACCAAAGATGACCCAAGAGGCCTATTAAGTCAGCCTGGGCCTAAACAGTGCATCATACGAGTCAGGGCTGCGCATCAACTGGTTGGTACAGCAGCCGCTGTCTCTTCCTCGCGAAGGCCCCGCCAAGAGAAGAGACAACGATTAATGGGCGCTTGAGTCGATAGTGTCACAGGGGAAACATTCTGCCCTACCGGGTTTGTCAATGATTCATGCTTTTGGCGCCAGGTGCCAAGCGATGATCTGCATGCCAAGGTTGGGGTCGATACTTTGGCCTTCTCACAAGATTGGTTGAACAACATGTATCCTCTTTTCATCAAGCATTTTCTTGGACAGGACCCCTGAACAAACGGACCAGTGGTAACGGTGACATTAAAACGGTGTGAAGCCACGATGGCACACAGCTGACTATAACATGTGGCTTACCGCCCCTGCAGGGAGTTGTATCAGTTTAATTAGTTATGGGTTTGTACAGCTCAGCTGATTTGATACAGGATTTGATGAATATATTGTTGAGGGCTCGTACAACGACGTCTTTGACAGCTGGCGACATCCCGTAGGATTCCCTGTCAGCGTTACATTACATGGAGAGCTGACTATTGCATGTGATATTATAAAGAGTCAAAGCGGCAAATTATCAGCTTTGGCCTTGGACACACTGCCATGTAACACACAACAAGGCTCATCCTAGGGCACAGAAAAGCGGTATTTCCAGTCAGTTGGGTTACCAGTTGGGTCATAGCACATGGCTGTCGATCACCAGCAATATTGTCACGCGCACCCTAGACTATTGAAGTCTGCATTATGCTGATGGTGCAGCTCTGCAGATCAGAACAAACATTCCATTGAAAACCCTGACACTTTGAGTGAGCTATACGTTTCGTAATTCGCTTATCGTCTTCGAGTCATGCTTAGCCCGGGATGCAGATATATATCGGCTCATGCTACATTCGATCATGCGTGTAATTAATATAGAGCCTTTGATTTGCACTTCAACTACCGTCCCTTGTCGATATGCCTTTAACTATAAGACTCGAGAAAATTTGTTTAAAACCGACCACTTAAAGAAATGAGACCTTGCTATATGAGCCTTGGTCATGTTTAATCTTGACATTGTCCGAGCTATGTTAGAGTGCGGAAGATACATGCTTCTCTTTGCGTGGCGACATAATAATTGAGAGATAATGGTATACTAATAGGGAACCTTTGCTGTAGCACTATCCATACAAAATTCGACGTTTTCGGTAATGTTCAGTCATTACAGAATAGCTTCAGGACATATGAGAAGCAGTCAGAGGGGTAGCTACAGGCCAAAGCTTATTCCCGGCATTCGTTTAGTTTGCGCCTCTTGATAGTCGATAAAGTATGGAATCTCAAACGTAGCTAAACATTTCTTCATTAATACATACAGATATATAATACGCCCCACAATAACGTGCTCATTCTGATCATTTCCGCTAACATCAAACTGTCTTCCGTAATTGATGCCCTTATACAAGCAGTTCATCAACTATACAAATCCGACTGCTTATTTGATGCCGCAGTTGCTAATCGCCACCTGGGTAGCCGTAGCATCAACGCGACCAAGCTTAACTGCCTGTCCATTGGTAAGGGCATTCATAGCAGTTGGAGAGATGTTAAAGCCAGCATCAGTATGGTCAATAGCCAAGATGTTGATGCTCTTGCCCTTGTATGTGAGCTTCCAGCAAGTACCGCAGTTGGGAGAGTTCCAGCCAGCAACAGCCTGAGCACCGCCTATATAGGGGAACTTTGGGATATTGCCTTGGGTCTGCCACTTGTATCGGGTGATCAAGCCGTTTTTGCCATCAGAGCAGGCAACGGCTGTCATGGCTCGACCAGCTTGACCATAGCCGGGATCATAAGAGACTGCCAGTGTTAGGTATTTGTATTTTAATTGTGAGAGTCATATAGTCTGTCTTACCAGTCACCGCCGAGACCGACGTAAATACGGTAGCGAGGCAAAGGATGTTTGACAGATGCATTTTGGGAGACAGGGTTTGTAGGGAATACTAGCTTCGCTCGGGATGATGAAGTTACTCAATACAATCTTGGGCTCACAAGGTTTCTGTCCTCTTTTATAATGTTTTCAATCCTCCATCGTTGCAGGCTTAGCCGGGTTAATCGGCTGTAACTTCGTATTTGTGGCAAGCCATAAGCCGCCCCGCCGCTGAAGCTGAACGACCATCACGATGTACGGCAGAATTTGGTCAATTCTGAGATATCCAAAACTTATCCATCTTTACAAATGGTCATAAGACTCCAAATTCAAGTAGTCAAAGTTTACGCCACGATATTTGATCAGATATCACTGGCTCTAGCAAAGTGAAGGAGATCAGTATTTACGCTACTGAAACTCAATTGTACGAGTTCATAGGCCATCATTGGTTAGGATATTTTTGACTTCTCTTAATCGTATTCAAAAACGCTCGTATTTCCAGCTGAACGTGACTTGATCGTGGTTGAACGCCCCTTGCCTGATAAACACGGTGAAACATATGTGCAATAATTTCTGCTCTAAAGAGGAGCTTCAAACCTGGGAAATGATGTCAGACTATTCAAATATTGGCTGTTCCGCGGCTGTCTGCCTACCTCGATTTAGATGCGAGAAACGGAATGGTAAACTATTGGGAGGAATTAGGCTGAGTCTCGCCAAGCCACGCCGCATTGTCAGCTTACAGTATCTCTTCTTGGAGAAGCCATGTAACATCTATTCTCTAAGGGTCCAATCATTTCATGCACTTCAACCTTGGAAGCTGCACAAAACGAGCCCTTGGGCATATGCCGGTCTCTTCATCGTTTCCCAGCTACCGATATTTTATATAGTGACAGCCTAGCTACTGTCTCGCAGAGAGGATAAGACAAGAAGCAAACTCGAGCTGAACACAAAGCCAAAATGTAGGAATCAGCCCGAGCGACGAATCTAGCATTCACTTGTTTGGGTTTGAAGCTACCAAAGGGAGAAGATAACAAGGTTCGTATAAAAGGATATATACGGCGAAGAGAGTACTAGGTATGGGTTTTCTAGTAAAAGGCTCAAAAGAAAAAAGGATAGGAAGTAAAAGAAACGATAGTCAATGCGAAGGCTGAAATAAGTCATCAAAGCCCCAAACACGTCCAGCAAAACAATTTACTCCCAATAGCAACCGACCTATTCTATAGCCACGTACATTAATCAATCATCAGCTGCCTTCTCCTGATGCACTGTACGACCTTTTCCATCGTCACTCAAGGTCGAACCCCTCCTCCTGGGCGCTGATACCGCTGCTGGAGTATCCCAGTAGAGATAAATGGGGTCCGTGGCATCGCTCTCTGCCTCTTCTTCTGAGCCGACCTCAACTACACGCCATTTCGCTCGCCTCAGACGCTCACGACAGACAACATTCATGTTGGCGAATCGAACCTCCATGTTATCTCCTCCATAGCTCTTGAGAGAAGCAACCAAGTTCTTCAAGTAGGTAGCAGCGGTGGTATCAAGCATGTTGACGCGAGAGAAGTCCAACACGACAAGCCCTATTCCTGGTAATGATGAACTATCACTGATTTTGGCTTCCTTGCGTAGACGTGCAACTCTCTTCTCACCCACAACAGACCAGTTGCGTTCTGTTTCTGGCCCGTGGCTACCATTGTAATAGGGCGCATGGAATGTTTGGATCTCGTCTAGTACCTTGGACGTGTTCTGGAAGGCATTGGGGAAGATCAAAGATTCGTTAAAGGTAAAGACTCTAGCGTCTTCCGGGATATGTAACGAAGCTGAGCTAGTTGAAGTTTGGCCCCAAGAGTGCCTTGACTCAACATCGGCTCCAGTTGAGGACAGTTTTGTAAAGACCTGGCGAAGCAAAACATAGACAATGTTGAACCCAACAGCACACCCAATACCAACTTCACTTGAGTGAAACAGGGTTATCCATAGTGCAAGCATGGAAGCGATAAAGTCGGCCAAAGACGTTTTCCAATACCTGTAGAAGGTGGAAGGAGGAGATATGAGACCCCAGACGGCAGTGATAATGATAGCAGCAAGTGTCGCCTTAGGAATCCAGTATAATGTGCCAACGAGCTCGTATACACACACCAAAACGACAGCCATAGTGACTACACCCGAAAGTGGAGATTTGACGTTACACGATGAGTTGACAGCTGTGCGAGACATGGCGCCGCCAACGCCCATGGCATGGAAGAAACTGTTGAAGAAGTTGGTGATACCGAGATAGCAGAGTTCCTGGCTCTGGTCAGAGGTGTAGTGGTTCTTGACCGCAAAGGCCCGTGCTATAGCCAAGTGCTCGACCGCAGACCCGATAAAAACGGCAATACTACGACCTGCAATCTCGGGGATGAGGTCCTTTCTTGGCATAGTTGGTGCTTGTTGGCCCTTGGACTGCACTTTGACAACTTCGAAGAGAAATTCGTCACGATTCTTGTTCACTGCGTAGCTCACACCAGTGAAGAGCACCAGAGTCAAGAATGCTCTCGTAGTCGAAAGAAGCCAGATGATCTTGTTGTTCTTGCCCCATCTCTTGCCAGATTTGTCTAGGATCGTAAGGAATAGGATGCCAGTGAAGCCGATGAGGCACGCCCAGCCGTTTGCATTGGGTAGTTGGCCAAAGATATCGTGGATCTGGTTCGCTGCACCGTCGCGGACGTTGTCTTCGCCGAGGAGGGAGTCCATCTGGTTGAGAATGATGGTGATGGCGATAGCAGTGATGAAGCCACTCAAGACCGGCAGAGATATAAACTCGAGGAGAAAGCCGAGCTTGAGAAAGCCTAAGATGATACCGTATACGCCCATCATGAAGGCGGTAGCAGATGCGATTTCAGACGGAGTCCATCGATCCTGAAGCGCGTGGACGTTTTCGGACGTGAGCAAGCCGATGAGTGACGTGGGACCGGTCGATACATCTAGAACAGTCAGAACCAGGCTTTAGAATCGCCGAATGGCTTTTAGCAAGCTATACCTTTCGTGGAACCCATAAAAGCATAAATAACAGCTGGAAGCCAGCTAGACATCAACCCGTACTCCACGGGGATCTCTGCAATCTTAGCATACGACAAGCCTTGAGGAATGAGCATCAAGCCCAAAGTCAGGCCAGCAATGAGATCATTAACGAGCCATCTTGGGTTATAGCGAGGTAGCCAGCCGACAATCGGAACTTTGTCGGACAGATACCTCACTGTTCCAGAGGGCAAGGCGCGAGCACCTTTTGCTCCAAGTCGAGCTGCTCGGTTCCAAGTGACATCGTTTCTGACATCCGACTTGACTGTGTCGAGTACCTTCATATTGATATTTACAAGAAGATACGAGAAGATGATGGATAATGGGTTTGATGAAGTCTGTCGAAAAACGAGCACTGGATTACTCGTCCATTGATATAGAGCTAGATGCTTTGGTATAAGATTATCACTTATCACTGAGTATTCTATATCTGCCCAATTACTAAACACAAGATCAACTGCACGTTATACCCGAGTAACACTGCCGTGATCATCAACGTCTCGAGGATATCACATTCGAGTGTCTTGCCATAGCCATTCGCAGCACACCCTTCATGATTACACTGCAACCCGGATTGGAGATAACTATAACTGCAACACCTACACGACGGGTGTTTGTCCTCATCGAGCAATTCATCATCATAAGGTGTGCTATGTTACCGAATGCCGAAGCAATTCCTCTCAATCCGAGACGGAACGTTGAATGAGTTACTGCATATTATCAGAGACGCATTCAAAAGGCCCCCTTCCCCAGCTTTTGGAGAGCCAGTAAGCTGACAACATCCAAACCTCGTCCACAGAAGTCGGATAAGCGGCACAGAAAGGGTTGCATTCAGACAGCGGCTACATCTCGCTGGCCACATGACAATGGCCACCATATTGGACCTTCCAATATAAGGCAGATCGGTGGTGCGAGTTGCATTGATCCAACCTCTGTGAAACATTATCAGGGGCCGGGGAAAATTACAGTCTGTGCACGACATCTTGAGTATGAGATGCATTGAGTGGTCATGGTATCTACCTACCCCTTTGGAGACGAAGTGGCATGTAGGAAGTACCGGTTAGATCATGCAGCATATTAAGAAAATCCGGCCCAATCAGATGTCAAAAGATAGGCTTCGTCATCAACATCATGTTCACTTATTAACCTGGATCATCTTATACCGATGCACTACAACCCATCTGGTACTTCATCTCCAAAAGGATCATTGCATAGACACGCGCGTATATCACCATACTTCATAGCTTGAAGAAACGCTCTCGTAGTATTGGGTACTGTCATTGATGTAGTATCATCAAAAGGGCAATGTGGTGGTGATATTGATATGAGTCATGTATAATAATATGCCACATCGATTATCAATATTCGTATTCAATCAATGCCCCTCCTCGGCTGGCCATACAGCCCAACCAACCATAACCAGTAATTTCAAAGCAGCAGCAATCCACAGAGCACCCGGCGTTCCCAGCTCACTCTTTGCAATAAGCCCTCCAATGACAGCCCCAATCAGAAGCAACACTGGTGCTGCAACTCGTCGGTTCCTCTCTGCATTAACAAAGATGCTCTCGAATAGCTCAGCGTCAGAAAACAAATCACAGTAGATACTAGTCAGAACAACACTGGTAAGAGCATTGAACTTGAGAGCTCTACTCGCAACAGCCTGTCCGCAGCTCTGAAACGCAACAAGAGCAATGGGCACAATGACATACCATGGCACATCGTCGGGACCAGCACCCTTTGGACCCCAAGTGACAATGGCTGCTGCAGCAACGATGAAAGCTGTCTGTATGCCAAAGGAGAGACAAAAGACCCATTTGCGTCTTGGTGATGAGGTGAAAGCCCGGTGCAGACGGCTAAAGAGGAATGAACCGATGCAAAAAGCGAGGATAGACGAGCCAGACTTTTTCCACCGGTTTGTCCCAGCTGTTGGGCCAAGACCGAGATAGACGGTGTTTCCTATGGACGTCAGTATGGCAAGTTTGATTGAACAAGCCCAAAAAAAAACTTACCAGTTTGCATAGAAACAAAAGCACCCCAGGTCGATATTGAGGCGCTGTCGAGGATGCCAGTAATGACATAGCATGCCAGAAGCATAACATCAGCCCAATCTCGTCGGACATCAGCACCTAATCTTTGGCGCAACCAAGATCTGGGCCCAGGCTTTGGACCCAACAAAGGTTGCGTTTCATTGCTTTGGGCTGTGATGCCATTTTCTGCTCTGTTTTCTGCAGTGGCAATAGTGCCATATGGCAGATTATTCGAGGTCTGAGCCATTGTCTCTGCAATCTTTAAGAAATGGTAAGATGGGATGATCAGAATGTGAATTATCAAAGTAAAATGATGTTGTCAATATGAGTTGTATGTTGGCAAAAATCAACGTCAAAGCTGTGGGCAGGGCTAGATAAACAAAAGGCCCGGACCTTGATTCAAGCTTATTCAACCCAACACACGAATGAAAGTCAATTCCTTGCTATCCTCGGAAGCATTGGTCTTACAGAGACGTTACTAAGGTAGGTACACGGAACTGTAAACTCCGCCTTCTACCTAAGAGCTGCACAGTACGCTAGAGAGAACTAAGATCGCCACCAGCTCTGTTCCGTTGACGATCTTGCGGGGTTCCGAGTTTCAGCTATATCCGACTTATACTACAGTACAGGGTCGGAGCACCTAGGAAACGCGGTTGCAGTGTGTGTAATTAATCAATATCGCGTCATTGATACTAGCCACCACCTCTTTATCTTCCCCTCACATTGAACAAACCCAGCAAATTCCCGTATTCATAATATCATTATCAGTGAAAGTGATAACATCTCTCACTCAGAGCCTATGGACATCCTTAAATGTGCCAAGTCTCTGAGATTCCAAACCAATTCGCTTCATGTGCCGCAGCCTTACAGAAAGAAATGGTACAGATCAGTTTCTCCTCACCATCGATGTAGTACGCTATGTGCCGAGTATCCGGACCCCGCGTTTACACGGCAGTCATCGCATCATGCACTGTCACCCCAGACGGGCCTGTTGTCCTTGGAAGGTTGCGTCTCGGTGATCAACCGGTAATCGCTATTCCGGTGTCATGTAAGTTGTTTATTGACGCGCCTCGGCTTGGCTGATGCAACGATTCATGCTACTTAACGTGGGGTATGATTCAGCGACTCGAGCTTTCAGTAATCTGGACTCGCCAGACTTCATTCAGCACACGCTTCTAACTTTCACTCCCACTGTCGTCAATTGTCTCTGTTCCTTAGCCTTAACGCTCTTCAATCATGCATCTCCATCGCCTCTCTTGCCTATCCGCCCTCTTGGGCGTCTGTGCCGGCGTGCCGGTTCAAGATAGTCCTCGACAGAGGCTTCTCAATGGCCTGGGACTACCACCCAACTATCGCGGTGTGACTGGTGGCAAGACTCTGCCTTTCACACCAGGTCACAAAGATCCAAATGATAATCCGGTAGACTCTGTCGGGGAAGATCTTGATCCTCTTCCTTGGAGAAACGGCCTTGGTGCTTCTGTCCTTGGTCCCTGGAATCCAGCCCGGGCTCGACAGAATCCCGATCTTATCAGGCCACCGAGTACTGATCATGGCAATCTTGCCAATATGCGCTGGAGTTTTGCTGATTCTCACATTCGCATCGAAGTATGTTTCATTCTGCAACTATGAGAGACAACTTCTTACGCGTAACAGGAAGGCGGCTGGACCCGTCAAACTACGATCCGTGAGCTTCCAACAAGTGTTGAGCTCGCTGGCGTCAACATGCGTCTCGGTGAAGGAGTGTATAGGGAGCTTCATTGGCATAAGGAGGCCGAGTGGGCTTATGTGCTAGATGGAGAAGTTCGAGTGACGGCACTTGACTACGAAGGTGGTAACTTTATTGATGATTTGAAGAAAGGAGATCTATGGGTAAGTATCGACTTAACCTCTTTTTAAGATGATTTTGCTCATACCCCACGTGAATAGTACTTCCCGAGTGGAGTTCCTCACTCTCTCCAAGGTCTCAGCCCAAACGGCACTGAATTTCTTTTGATTTTTGATGATGGACACTTTTCTGAAGAGTCTACATTCATTCTCACTGACTGGCTTGGTAAGTTGAAATATGACACCTAAAAGACATACATCTAACAAAATAGCACACACGCCAAAGTCTGTCATTTCCAAAAACTTTGACCTGGCTCCTGAAGTCTTTGATCACATCCCTGCCGGTGAAAAGTACATCTTCCAGGGCAGAACACCCGGTGCCATCGATGACGAGTCTCCCAAGGGCAAGAAGGTCAAGAAATCCAAATACAACTTTACCCATCGTATGCTCGACCAAGAGCCCATCAACAGCACCAGCGGTGGCGGTCAAGTTCGCATCACTGACTCAAAGAACTTCCCCATCTCCAAGACAGTTGCTGCAGCTCACGCCATCATTGAGCCTGGTGCCATTCGAGAGATGCACTGGCACCCATCTGCGGATGAGTGGTCTTTCTTTATCAAGGGTCGTGCCAGAGTAACTATCTTTGCATCTGAAGGCAACGCCAGGACATTTGACTACGTCCCTGGAGATGTCGGTATTGTACCGCGTAACATGGGCCATTTTGTTGAGAACATTGGCGATGAGCCTGTTGAGATGCTCGAGATCTTCCGCGCTGATGAGTTTAGAGATATCTCTTTGTTCCAGTGGATGGGTGAGACGCCAAAGAAGCAGGTTGTTGATACTCTCTTCGCCAACGACCCCAAGAACGCAAAGCTCTTTTTGGACAAGATTAAGGATGCGGATAATGATGTTATCACGAAGCCAGACTTTTACAGATCGAAGGATAATGATGAGGAGCTCTAGAATGTTTAGCTATGCTACGGCCTGTTGTCGTTAGTATTAGTTAGGGGCTCTGCTAGTCAACTAATAAATCTACATGTTCTCGATAGAGGTATGCACGACCCAGAACTTGCTTGTATCCCCCATTCACACTCTCTCAACTTGTATTCCAGTCTGGTCACAACCAAAACTCATTCAGGTTTAGTGCTTAGGTTGCGTGGTCTAGTTGGTTATGGCATCTCGCTCACACCGAGAAGGTCCCCGGTTCGATCCCGGGCGGAACCATTCTTTTGCTGGAAGACTCACAGGAAGCCTTTCTTTTTATTCCTCTGTTATAATAGACTCATTCAAAATCCTCTTAAACTACTCACGAGCTCGTCATGGCCAACTCAACAGCCAATTCTGTGGTCCCAACTTCTCTATTAATAGTACTCGGATCTGCTGCCTCGGAAGAAGTGCTATATGTTCTACTCTTAGACGTTAATTGTCAATCCTTCATCGACTTGAATCCGTGACATAATAACGTGTCCCAACTGCTTCGATAACAAATAATGGAGCAAATTGAACTCATAGCCTTAGTTTGTGAGATCGTCTATTTCAGCCACCCTTTCAGTCCAAAGTCAGGAGAGCCTAAGTGTGAAGAGTGGCAGGTAAAGCATCCCGGCTAGAAGTATCTCATACCACCAGTTAATTCGCCAAAGCCCAGTTCTTGCGGCGTTGCTGAATAGAGTCTACAGCGAGTATTATCAGTTTCTTTGAGTTGGACAAAGGTCTTGCACTCTGGGTTCTCCGCGCAAGATTGAACAAAAGCGTCGAAAGCACCGTAATCTGTCTGAGGCCCAAGCAGGTACGAGCCGAAATCAGCGTTAGAGAAAGATCCTCTTTGGCCACAAACGAGATCTTCAGGGGGTGCATCTATCGTACACGGTGGATCATATTCAACAATGCTGATATTGTCGATACGCACCTCAGCGCCAACCCACGATAGATCAACACAACTGCATCTCCAATAGTAAAATATGTTCATATCGGCCGGGCGTGGGGGACACGGACCACATACTGACGCTTGATATAACTGTTGATAGATGGTGCACTTCTGATCTGACCTATAATCTCCACGGCTGCCTGGAACTAGGTCATAAAGGTACAGTATGCACCACCCATAGATCCAAAGTCGGTAAATATCCAGTGGTAAGTAAACAAGTACTTCTTGGTTGGCTGAAGTCCTGAGACGATTTGCTTGAGAACGTCGATAGGCCGCCTGTCGTCACTTCGAAAAAGGAATTGAACTAGCCTATTGTGTATCAGGTGAGTTTTGTTAAGACAAGAGTGACTGGTATAAATACGTACGCATAGTGATTGCCGGAGTGGGCATTCTCTGGGTCAAAAGGAACATTGGCACCTTTTCCCAAAATCTGAGGGTGTGCATCCACTACCTGGTCCTCAAATCCTCCATTATAGAAGCCGATTGGTATTTCAGTCGCGGCTACCGTGATCATTGCTTCGGTGGATGCAGTTGCCGTTAAGTCATAAGTTGGCCAGGATGACGTTAAAATAATCTCTGCGGATGTTGTTGATTCTGAGACACTAGTTGTAGACAACGAGGTGAACAAGGCCTCCGATGTAGTTGTCCTATCTGCTGCAAAGGCTGATGATGCCGAGGTAGTGTCGACCGTCACCATACTAACAGTGTCTGGATAAGGGTCGGAGTACGACTCCGTGCCGACAGAAGAGACTGTACTCTCTTTTCAGTTGCGTTGCTGCTTGCTGCTGACAAGGTCAAGGTAGTCTCAGAAGTAGCTGTCCAATCAAGATCTGTCTCAACTACAAGACCTAATGCACTGGTAGTCTCCAGATCAGAAGCAGAAGAACTGGTTGTATGATTCAATAGAGTGCTGCCTACTGTTGCTATCGTCGTAGTCGGATCCGTAGGGTTTCAATAGCTTAACGCTGGCGAATTTAGGCTTGCATGGGCTGGTTTTAACTCGCAATGAGCCTAGCGAAGCGGCAAAGGTCACAAACAATAGCTTCAACGCCACCTCGTGCATGGTTGATGATGGAAATAATGAGGGAGTAATTTTGCGGCTAGAAAGTATATATGTACGACATATCGATCACAACAAAGAGCTACGCCAAGCTGTTCGAATTAACTAACAACGCTTTCACTGCATAAGCGACAGAAGCTATTGACGCGTTTTATTTGTTTGAGCTGTCAACGCCCGTGACTATCAAAAAGTCGTCTTGGCATCTAATTTTACGGATAGAGAGTTTTTGACTGATACACAATGGCATTCGGAGAAGATAATTCGGATCCAACTTAGACGGGCAAGCTGTAAATAATATGAAACAGAACCACTCCTCGATATATTTGTTAGCAGCATATTGATACAAGACAAACTGTCAGCAACTTTGATAGTCCCCCCATGCCGTTCACTCCCAGACTTGAAAAATACATTAAATCTTAGAAGAACAACAGAGTGCGCCGACAAATAATCGCGTCTACTTCTCGCTCTTCACGGCGTCTGCTTCGTGATGATCCACGCTCGGGCGGACTCCCTCCAGTGCCTCAACCGCCGCTACTCGCCTAGCATTTAACAATTCCAGATCAATCTTTGGTCCTGTAAACTGGCCTCTCTTGGTTGCAAACCATAGCGCAATTACAAATCCTATCAAGCCAGTACAAACCACCGAGACGTAGCTCATATTCTCTGGCGTGACAGGCATAGCTGTGGGGAAGCAGTACAGGATGTCGAGAAAGACTACCCACGCGACGGAAAGACCGTTGATGAAAGCACCATACTTGCCGAGGCTGAAGTATCTTACAGGTAAAACTCGTTCTCGTCCCCTGTAAAGGAGGATTGCTTGAGGAATCACACATGAAGTTTGCAGGAAGATGATGGCAGCGCTGACCATTGCCGAAAAGGCAGTCGAAGAACCAAGAAAAATGAGACCGTACAACTATTAACAAATATGTTAACAGATAATTGCCAAATATTAAGAACCATTGTTCACTTACGGTGATGAATGTTGCAGACAGAAGTAGAGCGTTGACTGGCACTTGGAAGAAAGGATGAACCCGCTCCCAGAAATGAGAATAAGGTAGGGCACCATCACGAGAAACAGCCCAGAGAGTACGCGACGAGGTTGTAGCTATTAGATGTCAGCACAACCCTCTTGGGCAAGATAGAATACTTACCATTGGCAACAAGATTTGCAAAGAAGCAAAACGCAAACAATGCCATCAAAACCGAAGCAGCCGGACGAGATCCAGTTCCCTGGTAGTAGATCTCAAACAACGGAAGTCCAGTGGCCGTGTTGAGAACCTCGGTAATATCAGAAGTAGCATACATGAGAGAAGTCGCAAATGGAAATGCTGTAAGCAAACCCATCAACAGAGGGTAAATCATGACCCTGGGCACATTCTTGGCTGGGTTCGGGATCTCTTCACAAAGATGAGCACCGCAATCACTGCCCAAGAAAGCATACACGGCATTGCCTATAGCCAGCATAAAGGCCCATCCGTCGCTCGACCAGCCACTTCTGTTGGTGGTATCTGTAAAGATGAACTCGGCTGAGGCATGGTCTTTTGTAACAACAAAAAGTGTGATCATGGTAGCGGTGAGAGTGAGAACCGACAAGATGAAGATCATCTTGTTGAAGAGGGGAATCCAATTGGACAAAAAGATGTTGATAGCTGTAGCAATCCAGATGAGAGCAACGTAGATTAAGTATTGGACCCAGCGATGTTGCTCCCAGTCCGGCTGCCAAGCACCGACAATGTCGAGGATCATGGATGATACAAAGTTGGAGACTGAGCTCGAGGCAAGCCACCAACCAATGACACTCATCCAGCCGTTTCTGTCGTTCACGCAATTAGCACTATGACTGACTGCTCAAGAAATGTTAGCAAACTCACAAATAAGATGCAAAAGGCTTATGGTCTTCTCTAGCAACCATAAAAGACCAATAATACTGCGCACCAGCAACAGGATACGCGGATGCAAGCTCAGCCATTCCAAGAGAGACAATGGTGGTCATAACACCCGCGACGGGCAGTGACCACAGAGTTCCAGCTGAAGACGCTTCTGTCAAGCTGATTCCAACTGAAGATCCAGTGCCCAGCCAGGTGCAGGTCAGAGTGAAGGAGAGTGCACCCAGAGACCACAGGGAGAACCGACGAGGCATAGCCTGGTGGTAACCCGCAGCCTCGAGCTCGAGGGCATCATTGTTGCTCGGATCGTCCTGGTGACCCCGCGCCATTTTGTCTGAGCAAGTGCTACACAATGAAGAAACGGCAGAGGTTGTGTTGTCGTGAAAGACAGAAAGGGTCTTTGAGCTGTTCAAGTACAAGATAAACACGATTAATTCAGCACCCCGCTGAAATCAAAGGTCGTCACAAGGTGATAAGAGAACAAAGAACCCCCTCTTTCGAGATTTGCGATGGTCACGAGGCATGTCTCATTCATGTAACACAGGGAACCCGAGCAACAACCAACCAAAGACTTGTATACTAGTGCAACATTCCAAAGCCACAAACACTACGGTCTTGGATTTGAGTGTCCCATTCGCTAGATTTCAGCCAAGCTTGACGCCTGTGCATAGACTGTCTAATTGTTGCTGACATGTGAATCAGATGCGCCTGTGTCCGACTCTCTAAGGTCCCTCGTTGGTTGGTAGACCGGTCACACTCAGGTCTTGCTTGAAGCTTGTTGAGACTGTTGCCAAGACGGCACAGCCCTCGTTATCAAGTACTGTAAAGAGAGACACCCCCCACTCGCCTGATACACGGCTGAACAATACATATCCCTTGCTGGGTCTTGTCTTTCTCTCAACCAACCTTTAAATCTATTTACTGTCTTTTTTCTGACCCTTCAACATCTTTTCTTTACTTCAATCTGGACATCCTGTCCAGGCACCGGCGATATGATACCCAGCGTAGGCACCTTATCATCCATTTCCGGAAAAGGCTGACTTGCGCAGCCACCAACAACCTGGATGTCGTATCTCGTAATAAGCGTGGCTAGATAACTTAGAGCCGTCTGTTGTGCCAAATGGCGTCCTGGGCAATAAGTAGCCCCGCCACCAAAAGGTTTGTACGTTCTGGCCGATGCAAGCTTTGGGTTGTCAAGAAATTTATCAATGTCGAATCGTTCCGGCTCCTCGCCCCAGTATTCCTTGTTGAGATGTAACTGGCGATAAGGCATCATGACGTCGCTGCCAGCCTTGAACTCGAATCCTGCAATGGTAGTATCTTGCACGACGCGTCGAAAAGTCGAGGCACCTCCGTGAATACGCATTGTCTCATAGAATACGGCGTTGAGCTTGGGACATTCCTTGAGGTAGTCTAGATCAGGTTGGTTTTGGACGCCGTCTTTGAAAGCCGGAAGGACTTCGGCTTCGAGTTCGTGTTTAAGCTGTGGATTATACAAAGTATGGGCCAGCAGCCAAAAAGCCAAGATGGACGGGTTTCCATTGATACTGGATCTCGTTAGCTTCCATCATGTCACTGCGAAAGTCTCTGTCGACTCACGCCCAATACAACTTGAACAAGACGGCTGCAATATCTCTTGAGCCAATGCCATGGTTGCGCATCTCATCTTCGGACCGTAGTACAAAAGGAGCAGCATCACGTCTCATATCCTGAGGCAACTCAAAATACTTGGTTAAGCTTTCGACGCAAACATCCTTGGCATCGTGAGCTGTTTTGGATAAAATCTTTGGGTATCGAAACAATAATTTCCAAGCATGATGGTTGAAGGTGTGGAAAGCATCGAGTAGTTCAGGTGAGTGTTGAAAACACGCAGTGCCAAAGAAGCTGTTTGTCGACACCATGACGATAATATCGCCCGTCCACTTGAGCATACCATGCACGTTTCCTTTACCGGTAGTGAAAGGGCTCTGGTGCTGTAGAACTCTGTCTAGCTCTGACAGAAAGCCGTCGTAAAATTGTCGTGATGAGGGGCCTTGAACCATATCCGCCCGAACCCAAGATCGGACAGAGTTGGGGACAGTCATTGAAGTTTCAGTGACCATAGAGTTCCACATGATATCTCTGGCCTTTTGCGAAACTTCGACGTACCCCATGACTTGATCAATGTACGCATCAAAGAGCATCTCTTTTGTCTTCTTGTAGGTTTCAGCGATGTGACGTGGGTCGAGGATGATATATGTACGACGACCCCCGATTAACACACTAAAGGGTTGAGCAGGGGTTTGAAAGTAGGTCCTTTGGAAATGAGTCAATGGCTCTTTATGAGCTCAATGGAGACGATATAGATCTCACCGGGCAGCAACAAGTGTCTTGTGGGTATCTCGAAGGAACGAAACGTTGTGTCCAAGTCCTATATAGATTTAGCAAAGATGTTGAGCATGTTTCTGCATATAAGTCCAAGTTACCTGGTATCCAATATGGAAGCATTGGAGGCTCGGATTTCGAGTTCCATAACGCTCCCGCCCGTAAGAGATATTGCCATGCGGCATATGCAGCCAAACAGGCTACGAGGACTCGAGATATGACATATTGGTAAGGGAGCAAGACTGAAGATTCAAGCAACAAGTCATCAACAGTCTCAAAGGTAGCATTCATACCAGTTGTAACAACGGTCGAATTCATGTTGCTCTTTTCGTAGCTGTTTGAATTGCGTCGGAATCTCTTGGCTGGATGCAGCTGAGACGCTAGTTCTTATAGCCAACGTCAACGCAACCAATTCAACAGTGAGCCTACGTAATTCTTTCTATCAGGAACCTTATCCATGATGAGCCTTTAGTTAGTCCCACACTCAATGACGTTTAAATCTTGCCAGGAGCCATTTACACGATGCATGGAGGCGGGGCTAAATAGTTACGGCCCCCAAGGATGCAAAAGGTCCGACCTGGGCGTAGCCCTACATGAGTGATGATAACGAGCCCGCGAATAAGAGATACAGCCTTTTGTACTAGCATTGAAAATGGTATAGTCCAACCGTTAACGGATTGACTTGCCCACGGGTAAGGCTTGCCGTGCCGTTCCTTCAAGCGGCACAGCCTCTCGCATGGTCGCGATTAGGAGACAGGTCACTTAACGATTGTTTGTTATCAACCGTGCCTGAACCTCTCTATATTGCTTCGAAGCAACAGTGGAATATTTTACGCAGCTAATGTGGAATTGTGCCCTCTTGCTTATAAATGAGTATTGAGCTGAAGGGTGTACGAGAAGGTACTTCGTATGTCATTCCATGCTACTTCAAAAGCTAGGGGTTACGTAGACGTTTAACGCAAACTCTCACAGAAAAAGCAACGACTTGCGACGACAAATGGAGCTAGAGGGACCACTTTCAGGATTCTGACCCTTGTAACTGTGAGATAGAATAATTGGGGAATTGCTTCTCTAAAGAGCAGGTGGATTAGATACCCGGATTGGCTGCAGGGGAAGATACCATGTGTACTGCAGAGTTCTAGCCTTGCGCAATAGCGTCAATTGAGCCTCCAATTGACCAGGGCTGTTTAGTAATGCTCTTGTGTAGGAGGGGCTTAGGTGAGATTTCGGCAATGTTCTTGTTAAATCGTGAGACATAGTGTAAACTCATTAAAGGACCTAAGTAGAAATCTTGACACTATTTACTTGGAACAATTCATGGACAATTCATGGAATGATGTACTATACTCCAATCAGTTACTTGAAGCATATTCCGTAGAGGTATCGTCACTTGTAGACACATGAGCAGGCTAGTGTGGCTGGTATTAGAAACATTGATGATATACTTCTATCAAAGCTATCAACAGCAAGGGTATTTGATCGCGTATTGCAAACAAGCTGCCAGCCCCGTCACCTTCATCAATGCCATATATACAATCCATTATCGCGGTAAATCATCAAAGCCGCTTAAACCTTCCTCTCGACCTCCTGGGCCATACCCTCGTCCTGAAGCTTCTCAGAAGTCCTATCAGGGCCGACAAGCTCGAACACTGTTAAATGTTGTTAGTAATAACTCCATACCATCGAGGGGAACAAGATAACTTACAATCGACAGGAGTGGTGGTAAACTTGCGGGCGTTGACCTTCTTCTGGAAGAGGTAGTCAAGATCGGCAAAGCTACGGTTCTTGGTCTCAGGAAGGAAGAAGAAGATCCAGATAGCCCAGATGAAGCAGAGACCAAAGTAGAACATGCCAGTTCTGGCTCCCCAGTTCCAAGCGGTCGCGTTAAGCATACGGGGGTTGAGCTGCTGGACAATGATCTGACCACAGACATAGACAGCACGACCAAGCACAATAGTCTGGGCTCGGACACGGCTGGAAGCAGTCTCGGCGACGATGACGTAGGTGGTAGGGCCAAGAGAAACCTTGAAGATGCACTGAACAATTACCAAGAAGGCAGCTACAGCGATGTTTGTGCCGTCGGTCTTGTTAACAAAGCCGAGGATACCAGTGACCAACATGCATAGGCCGATGCCGGAAGAACCGTAGAGGTAGAATACACGGCGTCCAATCTTACCCATGAGCGCAATGGCAATAGCCGTGGCGACAATGTTGACCGACTGGATACCCATGTTGTAGTTGAAAGCAGCAATCTCGTCCATGCCGATGGCCCTGAGCATGATGGCGGCGTAGTTGGTGATGGACTGACCGTTGAGAATCTGAATAACCCAGGCCATGCAGACAATTCCGGTTCGTCGCAAGTTGGTTCCGTGGAAACAGTCCTTGAAGCTGGCGTTCTCGGCCTCAATCTTCTCCATCTCGTTGGTGTGCTTCATGAGAGCCAGAGTCTCGGCCATAGACTGCTCGGTGTAGTGGCCCTTGCTTGCAAGTCGGCGCAGAGCCTTCTCGGCTTCATCGAGCTTACCTCGACGGACAAGGTACCAGGGACTCTCAGGGGCGAGGAAGGCGACGAGGAACAGAGGGGGAATCCACACCCACTGCACTCCGTAAGGAACACGCCAGCCAGCATCGCCCTTGAGTTCCAGAGAACCACGGAGGACACCAGTGGCCAAGAAGCTTCCAGCTCCCCAGCACATAGAGACCCAAGCGGTGAGGTAACCACGGAGAGCAGCGGGGCAAATTTCGGCGGCGTACGCAGTGGTGAGAGTCTGGAAAATACCCCAAGGGATACCGCAGAGGAGGTTACCGACGAGGAGCATTTCGACGTTTTGGGCAAAGAAGAGGACGAAGATGGTGGCGGCCATGAGAGCCATGCCGAACTGCAGACGTGGTTAGTTTCATCAACTCAGAGCGTCAAGGGGATTACCTACCATGTACACTCGACGCGATCCGAAGCGAGACTGCAAGTAACCGTTGAGCAAGAGACCGAGGATAGATCCGCAGTTGTTTCCAGCTCCGATAGCACCCTGCCACTTCGCGGAAATGTGCATTTCGCCGTTGGCATCGGGCCAGCCAAACTTTTGCTTGTAGGCCGAGTGCGCAAAGAAGTTGTTGATCAGGCCAACGTCCATGCCCTCCATGACCAAAGCCACACTGAGAAGCATACTGTAGATGACGGCGGGCTTGTATCGGCCAAAGAGCTCCTTCTTGGGCAGAAGAGCCTCGGCATCACTGGCAGCGACGGCGGCTTCGATGAGCTCGACCTGGGAGTTGCCGGAATATTCGGTGTGGTGGACTGGGGTCTTGGGCCCCGATTCCACGTGGGCGGACTCTTTGGCAGCACCCATTGTGTCGTTTGTCGATGGGAAGGGAGACAGTGAGGGGAGGAGAAGAGAGAGGGTGACGAGAAGACTCGATGAAGATCTGCAAAACAGCGGGCAGACGACGGTTAGTTATAACCGACCAAGTTTGACTGTCTAGACTAGAGCTAACCTTTCTAATCACCTGCCAACCCCGTAACTCGCCAAGCTTGCAAGGATCCTTTCGGTCGAATTTCCCCACGGGGTCCGCGAATCACTTCATCCCCGGGTTCAGCCACGTCTGATTTCCCCGCATACCCCGACGAATTGGATCAATGCAATTCTCGCAGCCATTCAACCGAGTCAACGGCTATGCCCCCTTGGAGGGATAACAAGCCGTGCTCAGTTGATCTTCGGTGTAAAGACACCCGAACTCCAAGACCTCTTCGTGACGGTTGAACAAGAGCTAAATTTATGGGGTCCCGTTAAGGTTGGAGGGCCGATATTAGGTCTCTCCAGATGAATGGGGGCGGAATCCATCCTTGTCCAGTGTTGATGTACGGAGTACCCCGTAGTCTACGCGTAGCGTACTGGAGAAACGCAACTTTATTTGGTGAAGATATCTAGAGAAATAGCATTGACAGAGCTACAACATGTGTTGATGGTCGTCGCATAAGATAAAGCGGTGTTGGTAATGCTTTGCCGCTCATCTTCTGGTGAGCGAGGGCCTCGGCTAGGCTGTGCATGGTCTACAAGATGCTTATTGGCCAGCTGTCCTAGCTTTGAGACTCTTGGCTTGCGAGCCCAGACAAGGTTTGGCTTCCCGTTCGCCTCTGTTGGTTGTGAGTGAAGTCAGTGAGTCATGCGAACATCACAACAAAGACAGCTTGAATCAAGACTTGGAGATTCCACGGGGTAGAGTTTGCTGCTCAACGTCACAGCTTGATCGGTATTAATTCATGGCAACGGCATTCTCATGTTTTGTTCTGCCTTTCTCGGTCGAAGCCTAGACTGAGCTGACAATCGAGACCTGGGAGATCGGCAGTCTTCAACACGAGTCAAGGCTTGGCGTTGCCTCGTAGCTCTGAACCCCCATCCAGCAACCTCTTCATCTTCCTCGGAGTCGAGCGATCAAGCCACCGATCTCACCTTTTATTCTAAATGAGGTCAAAACACGTCAACGGCAAGACTTTCTGCTTTGGAAGACTCTACGTAGACAAAAATTGCAGATTTGGTCAATAGTTTGTCTTTGTGTACATGCTGCTTTATCTGCAAGCAATGGGAAGACGGACAAAATTTCCGTATGCGGCAAATCATCCATCTACTCGCATAGGTCCAATCCGTCACTATCGCATCGCTTGGGCCTGGCTGCGTCGTACCCTGTCAGGCTGTCTACCCTGCCTGCTCTCGACCTCTCCAGCATCTCTCGTGATTGACAGCTTCTGCTTCTCAACCTCTTTAATCCCTCTCCTCGGACCCAACAGCTCGGTACAGTAGAAATGAGTTCGCCGATTAAGGGCCAAACCATGTCAACTCTAAAATCATTCACCGGCCACGTGTGACCGACATATTGGGGTTGTTACCCCCAATCTTGTCTCTCTGCCCGTGGCCCTGCCGCTGTGCCAAGTGACTAGACCAGATTTGCACAAGGCGAGTGTCAAAGCTCGTTTCTGACCAGGGTCGGATTGTTTGGGGGAGTCTCCCCCTTTTTTTTGGGGTATCTTGGGCCACCCCGCATTCCTGGAGAGACCATGTCAGCTCAATCTTGCAATTCTTTTCAGTGGAGAAGGAATTTTAGTTGGGCACTGGGGAATTTGTTTGTCAGCAGGTTGACGTTTCGGAGAGGATTCTGGTTATCTGCCTTGTTTCCTCGACTTTGCTACCCTAGGGATCATCATCAATGAGCACATACAAAACCATGGCATTATCCTTGATCAATACGACCCTGTTAGATCACTGCCAAGGGTCTCACAGTCCCTCGCCACTGCTGAAAGATTGTCAACTCGCAGTGTGGTCTTGTCGGTCTAGCAAATTATCCCGGGTCACCGGTAACCTTGCTCAACAACTCCAACTTTGTCCTGACCCCTCAGTTACTCCTATTCATACATATGCAGACAGGCCTGTGCCCGTTACCGTTGAATGCAGGTTACATCCCGTCCAATGTCATGGGCCCAAATGCATCGTAACCTGTCCGTCGGTCTGGTTACCCTGAGCACTGTTACATGAGAAATGGCTCAATGTTGACAGCCGCTGTCAAGCAAGTCATCCAGTATGTCAAATTGCAGATCCCGGCTTCGACATACCGCATAGTGCCAAGGCTTTGTTTGCTTGGGCAGTCCTTGACTTCTTAGCCTCTCTGTTCAGCCTCTAAAGTCGCCAACATGTTTATCTAATATGTCATGTGGCATACCCAGGCAAGTCTAGAAGGAAGCATCACCGATACGCTACAGTCTCTAGTGTATTGAGGCCTGCATGTCCAGAAAGCTGTCTAGCTGCGTATATAAGGGACCTGAGACAATGAGTGGCCACCGCTACAAATGGGTACAATCTGGTCAGCCGCTCCAGATTGTTGATCTCACTGCCAATGTGGAGGTTCTCGGAGATAGGAGATCCATATCCACTCTCCACCTTAGGCTAACCTTCAAGTAGAAATGAGCATGGATCGGTTAATCTAGAGTCCAAGAGACTCGAGTCTTAAGCACGGCTCCGCAGGGAGGAGGTGGAGTTCACGAGAGCCGACCCAATAGCACGACATGTTGTGCGGCGCAGTTACGAAAGGAGCCAACATAATGTGACCCTTATCACATGCCAACTGTCAGGTTACGGAGACTATCACTCTTGACTATACCTGTCTAGGATCATGGTATGCACAAAAGTACGCATGGTCGATCAGAGTAGTACTCTGGATATCCCCAGTGCTCGTGGGCGCTTATATAGCTTTCAGATTTTCGGAGGGGTTATTCTTTTATGTTGTTAGCTTTTCCTCGCAATTTTCATACATGGCTTAGACCTCTAAATACTGTACAGAAATAAACATGGAACGAAATGCTGTGGGTATAATATCTGGTGACTAAGGTTCTGGTTTTGGTGCTCACTGACCCTCTTATCGTTTGCAAATGGCGCAAGAATAATCATGACCATCAATAGGATTCCCTAAGGTGATTTGGCCTAGGGGATTAGATATCCCCCCTTAAGACTTTAAACGGTTGCAGTAATGTCTTGTCTGCTACTTATTCCTCGGGATGCTCTAAAACTTGCTTACCCTATATTCTCAGGTGAGTTGCTACGTGGACTACTATACCATGCTCTGCGTGTATGGTCTTAGCCTCGAAATATGAACAGTGTAAGCTGGAGTGATGAAACGCAGAAAATACTATCATTATTCAACCGGCTCTTAATGACATTAGGCGCAGTAGAAGCGTTATTCGTCTGCATATATACTTTAAATTTTGCCACCAGGAAAACAGGATTCAGCGATGCTTCTGAGTTCGTACAATCCTAGTTTCAGCTGTTCGGAGTCATGCTCAAACAGAAACACGAACAGATTAATGCAGTTTTGTTGACCAAAGGTGTTGCTAAGAGCATGGCCCCAAACGCCAACAGTTTGGAATCAATTCTCTGCAGAACAAAAATAATCGCTTCACTGCGTCAAGGGGGGGATTTGCAACCAAGGTCGCTGTAGAAGAGCCAATTTGCAGTTCACTTTCATTATATAGAAAGCATGGAACTGGGCTTATGCAATGAGCCGCTGTAGTGGTAGTTGGAGCACTGCATCAAGTTTGTGCCGTTTGGTTACCTTTCAAGGGACCTGAAAACTGCCATTATAGGAATGAGATCCATGAGAGAATCTACTTGTGATAGCCATATGTAAAGACTATATCCCTCCTGTAATTTCATAACCTTTTAGCAATGAGTGTACAGCAAAACTCTCCTGATGATACAGCTTTAAGTACATGCAAATAGAAGGACATTCGACTCTAGCTCGAAGCTCAATCCACCATATACTCCGCCCTGATTTACGGTACCACAGATACAGCAGTAAAAGGGCAACAGGATCCTTGTTTAAGAGCAACTCTTTGAACGAGCCATCCACAATGCCTATGAAGAGTTGCGTGTGACCTGTTGTGAACTCGTTATCCGGACAGCTCAAAATATGAGAAACTGCATGGGCGGCATGAAAATATGGGCTGTTCTCAGCTGATGAGCAGTCCTTGAGCTCACAGAGGGCCGCAAGAGCTTTTGGGATGCCATCAGTACCCCTTTCTGGAAAAGGTGTATTCATATGAGCATAGGTCGCTGCCATAACGGAAAAGAGGCTATCCGGCCGTAGAGGGTTGACAATATGCCACAACGACATTTTGCCATTAAGCATACACAACCAGTCCAAGTCGTCGTGATTAGAGGGCTTCATAGGCCAGGACTCCTCGGGTATATATGCATCAGGGTTTGAGAAAGTCAAGAGAGCCAACGCAGCCGCAGTGCCCCAGATCGGATCTCTATCCTTGGCTTGAATCGACTTTTTCAAGCGCTTATTGAAGAGAGTTGTGCTTTGAGACCAGTGATAGTATTCTTCTATACTGGGACGACAATTTGACGAGGTGTTGAGATAGCGGTCATATGTGAATGCAACCGCTAGCGAGGCGTGCATCAAACAAGGGTACTATGAGCTGCGTGTTAGTCAACGATAGGTCACCATATGTAGTACCAGTCATTCTACCCACAGCAAAGGCTAGGCTGAGGAGGCTACGGTTGACGGAAGCCATGTCAGGGTCATCGGGGGTGATGAGACTCCTTCTAAGATAGCGAGTGATGAAATCTTGGCATTTTGTGTTGAGCTGATAGGTGATGGATTCGTCGGACGTCCAGACTGCACTTGTTACGGGGAGCTTGGGCCGAAGCATTAATGACCGCTGTGTAGCAGCTGCAACAGGGTGTAGATCGGGAATACCATGCCCAAAGTTACAGAATACACCGTAAGAAGTGCATCTTTTACAACATGGCTTGGCTTCATCGCACTGAGATCAAACCAGTTGAGTAAAATGTCTGGCTGGAAGATGACGAGTACCCACCTTGACTTTTCTCAGTTTGCAGTTGCGACAGCCATATCTGGACCTTCTAACGGGTTTCCTTGCATGGAAGTCTTTCGGGGATATAGAAGGCATATCTTTGTGAATGTCCAGTGATTTGTATCAGTTGTCTTTGAGGGGTTTCCTTCTGGGCATGAAAAGAACCATGATCAACAAGTGGACCCGATCATTCCTTCGCAGACACTAGTTTCAGATTATCGTCTACAACTAACCCTACTTGGGATAGAACCATGTACGCTAACTGCTGTTCGGGTGCAGAAGACTCTGATTGGCTGATGTCAACTATGGTATTGTCCGTTGATAGCCAACAGAGAACTTGGCTATCACAGCGGTGACAAAGTGATCAGATGAGTGAGAAAGCAACCTCGTCATCTATAGTTACTTTTTTCCGTAAAAGACCGATGCACTAACTGCCTGTCGGCTGCAAAACCCCGTGATTGGCTGCGAGTTAAACGTGGCTCTCCTAGTCTAGGAACTACCCGCAGGCCAAACGGCCATAGAAGAAGAGTAACTAAATGGGCATATGAGTAGATATATAAAGAGGTCTCCCGAAAGCCTACGAACTGCTTGTGCGTTTCTTACTTCAACCTCTTTATTCTTCAACTTCTCCTGTTACAAAACCAAGATGGCCACCCATCTCGCCGCCGTCGCACTAGCCAAAGGCCAACCTTACGAGATCCAAACCCGTTCAACCCCAAAACCAGGACCAGACGAGCTCTTGGTCGCTGTCAAGTCTGTTGCCATTAATCCCGCAGATGTCGCCATGCGTGATCACGGTCTTTTTATACACAAGTATCCTACCGTCGTCGGCTTTGATATGGCTGGGCTAGTTCTCGAAGTCGGTGAAAACGTGCCTACGGCTGCTACTGGTGACAGCATTACTCCGTTGTTTCAACCTGGCGTCACACGTATCGCGGCGTACTCCGCCTTTGCTTGGAAGTCCTGCGACGCAGACTATGGTCCATTTCAAGAGCGATGCCTTATCCCTTGGCAGCATGCTGTGCTTCTTCCGGATCAGGAGATGCCCTGGAACATTGCTGTAACGCTACCTGTGGCTGTTCAGGTGCCTCTCTGTGCGTGGGACATGATGGGAATTCCCCGGATGGGAGGAGTTACGACTCCTGCTTCCGAGACTGAGTCGAGCGCAAAGGAGCAGAAGGACCGTGTACACAAGAGAGAAGCTCTTCTCATTTGGGGTGCTTCGTCAAGCGTCGGCACAATGGGTGTGCAGACGGCTCGATTGCAACGGGAAGAAGCTAACTCCTCTTTTGCGGCTGTGTATGCCACCGCTGGATCGGCGAGTCATGACTATATCCGTTCGCTCGGGGCTGATCGCGTCTTTGACTACAAAGACAAACAAGTTGTGGATGCGATTATTTCAGCGACCAGCCAAGATGGATTGGCGATTCGACACTGCTTTCTTGCTACCGGCAGTCTTGAACTATGCCAGGCGGTGCTCAAAGCTTTTATCAAGCAAGACCAAGAAGGGAAGCAGCTGGAGACGTGTAAAATCGCATCAGCACCCGTGATCCCTGCGGATGCAGAGGTCGTGCCAGGCATCGAGACCATATTTGTCATGCCAGAGTGGCATGTAGAAGAGAAGAGACTCGAGCAGTTCCGATACTGGCTGGGTACGTGGCTGAAGATCAACTTGGTTAAGGGAACTGTCAAACCGAGCCCAGAGCCAACAGTCGTGGGAAGAGGTCTGGATGTTATTAATGAGGCGCTGGACAAGATGAGTCTGGGTGTAAGCTGTACCAAGTTGGTGGTTGAGATTGGCGAGTGAGGGAGTTTGGGAGGTTAGAACGCGCCGCAATGATGTACATTCGTATACTATTGAAATAAGAAACGGGATCCCCTACGGCGGAGATCTAACTGGAGAAAGAGAAACTATAGAAAATTCCCTCAGCTTACAAAACAGATCTATATGCTTAAGGAATTAAATAAGAATTAGCCCCTTTGTATTATAACTTATATTATACTATAGAATATGTAGTACTTAATAGTATAACTACTTTATAAAACTATAAGAATAACTAAAAGTATTACCTAGGGTTTAATAATATAGTAGAAAGTTTATATTAATTTATTTTTTAGTTATCCTAGACTAACCAAGTAAAAAGTAAAAGGAAAAGGCTACAGCCTTTTTAACCATAGGGGTGTCTCCAGTCCACGAGACTAAGCAGCTGTTCTAACATGCGCCCCGAGGCTCACACCTGGAAACTAACATTGGTAATTCCCATCTGTGGCTTATTACCACTCACAGTAGAGAGATAGCTCATAAGACCAATCCTGACATCTGTGCTTCTCCCCATGATCCTTTTCCCTGTAACAACGAATCCCCGAAACGCCATTGCAAATCAACTGTCCCACTCTGTATGCTCCTCCCATGTAGAAACATTCGTGGCCATACAACCTAGGAATATGAGCCACTGCAAATGGATACTCGGCGTCCTCAGGCTGACTCCGCAAAGTTTGAATACCCCGGAATTCAGTTTTCAGGCAGAAGTTCTTGGATGGGTCCTCGTCTTCGGGCTTCTCGATGACTCTCCATATTTCGCCATCACGAACGATGGTGATCCTATGCTTCTTTTCCGAAGTATCCGGGTCGCCGCACCCATTCAGCCACACTCCTATAGCACCCGTCTCAGGATCTACGGCGATGTAATCACTTCGACCAGTTGGTAAGAGCTTCCCGTACCTGACGATCGCACCAGATGTTCCTACACCGCCAGCGATTTCTCCAGCTTCTCGCCAGGTTGGCTTGTTGGGGTAGTCGTTGTACCAGACTTTGACGCGGCCATCGAGTCGTCGAGTCCAGACGTAATCAGCCTTTCCATCACCGTTGAGATCAACAAAGTCGATCTCGTCGGGCGACTGATTGATACCCTCAGCATCAGCGTCTGGCAGAGGTTCGTACACATTGGAAGAGACCTCTGGAGCGTAAACGTTGCGGTAAATGGTGGTACCTCCGTTGTCCCTGAGGTAGATGTAGTCATCACGCTGAGAATATTATTAGCAGACGGTCTGAATGTTGTATTTTGTGGTCATCATCTTACTCCATCTCCGTCAATGTCTGCGATGCGTACTCGCTTGCCTGGTCCAAGACCAGATACAATGTTACCCACAAACCGGAAGTCCCAATCGAATTCTTCGCCAAGATTCAAGAAGGCCTTAAGTCTCCCAGTTTTGGGATCCAGAACAAGGTAATCATCGAGTCCATCGCTTCAAGGAGTCAGTCACTGATGTAGAGCTGGTAGACAGGATAATTACTAACCCGTCAATGTCACCAAAACGAATTTGGTCCGCGGGAGCTTCACCAGAATAAATGGCTTTGCCGCCATTCAGAGGTTTCCAGGATCACCCAAGCGAGTCTGCATCTTCGACTCCTGAGTTGAGGCTAGGCGATGTATTAGACGGTTTCATTCAGGCAGAAAAAGAGATAACATACTAAACAGTTGGGGCACCCGTCTTAGGATCAAGCCAGATGTAATCTTCAACCTATAATATTGTTAGTATAAAACGCAGGTGACAGTTACGAAGAGTAACTCACTCCGTCTCCATCCATGTCCGCAAAACGCAGACCATCGATAATCGTAGAGTCGTCGGTCGTGCCACGATTGTACCATACAGAGAGCGCACCATTGTCGCCAACGTAAACATAGTCATCCTTTCCGTCCCCATCCATGTCTGCCAGTCTGATAGAGCTTGGCTTCTTCTTGATTCCGTCTGCAATCGTCTTGGCCGGGCCCTGGTCGACGTAAAAAGGGACTCCTTCGCGATTCGTATGCTGGTTGAGAAACCCGGTTAATCCTCCGTCCTCGTCCCAGATGAGATAGTCTGAAAGCCGGTTAGTGTCAAGTAACATGGTTATCAAGGTTAACTTGCCATCTCGACCATCTCCGTTCATCTAAATAGTACATCCACGTTAGAATGAACTCATCTAGGAGAATGAGTCAACCTACATCAGCGAATACCAACTTCGATATGTCTTTCACGGCGCCGGTAGCAATGCCACCCATAGGATGAAACAGTACATCTCGTCCACCAACTGATCCAGTGTTCAAGTAGTGTTCCAAGGAACCGCCTTCGCCAATATATACGTAGTCAGCTCGTCCATCACCGTTGATGTCTGGAAACCGCAGCGTCTTGAGGTTGGCATGTGGCACCCCGGAAGCTATCTCCCCTCCGGGAACAAACTTCCATCCGTTATCCCACTCCTCGTCAGGGCCAAGGTTCCACCAGACGCGAACAGAGCCTTTGCTTGGGTCTACGACCAAGTAAACGTCCAACTAGTCTGTTAGCAGATACTCCCAAATGAGATCCTGCTACCTACCCCATCACCATTCATGTCCTATCTTCAAGTCAGCTTTGTTCGGGAAAGCGAGCATCAGAAACTTACCGCCAAGTAAATAATCTCTGCAGGCCCTACGCCACTTCCGATGATGCTCTTGTTGTTTCCAGCGGGCGACCATGGCTCCGGGAGATTGTTGAGCCAGCATCGAATCTCTCCAGTCTCGGGGTGAATCCAAACGTAGTCTAGCCACTGCAGTCAGTATATGGTATACCATGGTCTCTTTGGAGCAGCTTACCGGCTTTTCCATCACCGTTCATGTCGTGCAGTCTGACGTAACGATTGTCCCAGCCCAGTCCCTCGGCAACCTCCCCCTTTGATACCCAGTTCTTGTGATATTTCCAATCCCCACCCTTGCCAACGTTACCACGAGCAATCTTTCCTGTAGCCTTGTACCGCGGGTTGCCACTGCACGTAACGGGCCAATCGTATCCGCCTGTGGCATACTCTGCTGCATCTGCAACTGTCTCCTTGGAAGTGACCTGGACCGGACTCTTTCCCGAGTCAGGGGCCGGAATGTTCTTGTCAATGCCACCATTGCTGGAGTCTTGATCGCTTTCTGGATCTGGACCAACTGGATTCTTGATCCAGCTACTGGGTGTTTGGTGAATGAAACTATATCATCATATCGTGACTTGACGATACTGGGAATCATCTTCTGGAGCTCCTTGGTCGCGGGAGATTGCTTTTCATCGCAAGTGTTGATAATCATAGCGACTAAGATTGTTGCGTCTGGGCACTCCTTGGCCATCTTGTCGATAAGCTTGCCCAATCGATCAGCGGCTCCCTTTGGGTCATTGCCTTCTTTGGAAATGCCACGGTTTGGGTTCATATCGTTGGTCCCGGCGGCGAGAAGGATGATGTTGGGGCGTTCTTCGAGCGATGGGCCGATATGATCCGAGATATACTGGATTGTTTTTCCAGACCATGCTGCCTGTTTGTGAGTCAGTTAAGTCTTTAACCAGATGGCGTGACGACCTACATAATAGGCATCACTCATTGTGCCTGATGACTCTGTGCCAACAAAAGCAACTTCGTCTCCTGTCCAAGGTTTAGCATACCCCCTCACTCGCCATACATATGGCCGTTTGCTTACAGGACAGGTTCTTCTTCAGTTGACCACGATGGCCGTTTCCATCGCCTCCATTTTTGTTACTTAGATAGCCAACTGTGATGGAGTCACCAACTGGGAGAATCCGAAGCTTGGTGCCCTTCTTGACAGCTTGCCCAGCCTTGGTTTCCTTGTACTCCAGAACCACTTTGCCCCTGGTCGGCGTGATTGGGCATGAAGCTACGGATGTATCAAGCAAGGGCTCTGGTGCAAGATCGTTATTTTCCATGCGGCGGTTAGAGATATGGAAGAGCACGAGATTTGCAATGAGGTCATGTAGCAGAATCTGTGGATGAAAGACACGTCCATATCTAACATGATCAGGTCAGCGCGTTGAAATATAAGCAGGAAAACTCTGGGCTCCTTACCCATCAGGTAAAAGGTTGGGCACATCCTCTGTGACACCCTCAGCGGGAGACAGTTGAAGTCCATGCACCATGCCTGCTATCTCGGAACTGTCTTCAATCTTGTTCTTTTGTCGAAACTGGACGTCTTTGGCGAGAAATTCGGTTGCCCGAGCTAAAGTGTTCATGTCGCCGGAGAAGGAGCCGTTCTGATGCTCAACAGTGCTTCGCTTCCAAGGATTGTGTCCCCAAGGGTCGAAGGTGTCCAGCTCATAGAACATCAATCCTGGTCTGAGATGGTTAGTAAAACCTGCGATGATATCCATAGATCTTACCTCGTGTTGCTCTCGCTCGACGCTTCGTCAACGCCGTCTTCGCAAAATCTTCCCTTGAAGTGACCCACGTACTCATCGTAATTGATGAACGTGACCTTGTCACCAGCTCGCTCGACAGCCGCCTCCTGTTCAACCCATGTCAGACCGAGACCGTTCTCTGATATCAGTCTCTGGACTTACAATCTTGTCGTTCATCAGGTCTACCAATCTGTTCATCTCTCTGCGATGTAACGACTCGAGGCGTGCAGCTGGTTGCCAAATATTGTACAGTTTCTAAAGTCGAGTTGTCAGGAACATAATTTTGGCGATGGAGAATAGGCTTACAAAGATCCATGTTGACCAGGTGACTTTGTCGCAAGCAGAGCCATAGTCCGTACTGAAGAACTTTGCGTATCTGTAAGAATAATTAGTGGTGCGACGAAGGCCTCCACGCCGAAGAATATTACCCGGTATAATAGATCATGCCACTGCAAAGCACAATGATTAGCTTCATCCTGGATAGTAGATAGACTGAAGAACATACTCTGACGACAGCCTTTCCTTGGCAGCTTCGATCATGGCATCGAGTTCCTTGGAGAAGTCCTCGCTATTGATGATATCTTTTGAGACTCCAAGCTGACCGAGACATCCACGAGACGAAGAGTCCCAGTTCCAACCCTTGTCCCAAGGCTCGCCGCTCAGCTCTGAGATCTTGCTTGCAACGGAATTCTTTTTGTTGAGAGCAAACCATTGAAAGACACACTGATTCAGAACGTTGACGAGCTCGGCATCGTTACCACCTGGTGGTACATGTTAGTGATATACTTCCACAGTAATCGTTACATACCGGCAGAGAGCAGGATGATTTGCTGCTCAGAGTCTATCGAGGGGATTTGGTCCTCAACGACATTTCTGATCACGGCGCCGGAACACGACTTGAACTGGAATTTTCTGTCTGCTGGATCGCCAAGCCTCTCGTCCTGGTTGATCAAGTACGGATAAGAATGGTCGTATCGCCGGCAATTCTCATCTGAACAAGAAGTATACCTATTTAGCCAAGAGGGTCATTGGATATTGGCGCTCGACAACTTACCACCCTCTTCATGCAGACCATCTCCAGCTCCTACCCCGGCCGAATAAGAGTCTCCGATAGCTGCAAGTTTCTTGATGAATGTGAGGTCGTCTGGGTCGAAAACGTTGGGCGTATCTCTGGCGAAAAGACCATTCATAGGCATTGACCCGACATAGTCTGAGAATGGATAGGCCGCCGTTGAAATCAAAAGGATAGAAAAAACCTCGAGGGCATAATGATGATGGTAAAACATGATCTCAAAGCTACAACACAAGACGTTGGAATACAATGCCTTGGGCTGCTGCTATAGACCTGGTTGAGTGCCCGTTACAGATCGACTTCTTATGTCTTGACAATCGAACATAACGACAACCTACGGGATCGAGGTCCCTATCCTGATAGCTCGACCCGGACATCGTTTTACTCAGGTACCAAATCATCCATACTTTGTGATCTACATATCGGTTATACAAATATGGAGGATCGAGCCTTTCCGTCACCCTACGCGAGATTAGTTATATTATCCCTCAGCCTCGCCGAAGTGATCTACAATAGATTCCCATAACTAGGTTACAGCCATTCATATCATGTAAATGAAACGTAGAGTGGTTAGAGCGCATACAACCAAAAAAGAAAAATGGTTGGTGTTTACAATACCAGGTCCACCACTGAAGAAGAGAATCCATATCTTGATGGGGTGAAAGCAGGTCCGAATGTAACTCGAAGGATCACCACGCATGAATCATGTCGGTCAAGAAGGTTGAAGATCATCAGCGCAGAGGATAGTTTGAAGAACCAACAGTTGTTTCATCACCGTGTTGTGGCTCTGGCTGTTGGTTCGAGGTTGTATTGGGGGCCACTTTATGGACTTTCAGGGTCCTATGGTCAAAGTTAGGCCTAGACATGAGCTAGGTTGTTCCAGATATATCACGTAGCATTCTAGGTAGAACCAACAACTTCGTTTCACTACCATGTTAGTGCTCTGGTTGTTGGTTCTAACAACATCTGATATTACGTACACTTCATTTCCCATGAGGGACTTTTATCAAATCACAGCAAGTTGGCATGTGTAGTCAAGTTCACACAAACATACTTAGGCGTCTAGTCCAGCTGGGGACGAAAATGAGACAGTGACCAGGCTGTTTATCGTAATGATTGGCGAGTACGGCTTGCATTCATTCCTTCGGCAGTTAAAAAGTAGATTCCTTATAGGTCCTTTAATCTTCCATGGTGGTATGATGATACGATGCCGTTTCTCCGAGTCTACTCGCATCGAAATACATGGGAACATAACGGTATTCCGAGAATGGGAAACGATATGGGTCTTTAGTCTAGACCAGCCATTGATCACCCACTTGAAGAGATGTTTATATTATATTTACTGACTCTGGTCCTGCCCGACTTTTGCAGTTAAGGTAGCCAGTGTACATACCCGCGTGTCTGCGTATCAAGAATATGTCGCCCTTTTTTAGTCCTTTCCGTTTCCTAGTCTTCCTCATCTTCCTTTTTGGTCATGTCTTGGAGGCAGCCGACTTAGAAACCAAACATCCAGCCCAAGGTGCTCTTAAAGTTCGTCTCGATTATGGGCTAGCAACCCAGTCAAAAAGTCGTGATGAGTCTCAACACCGATGGGTCTTTTCGTCTTACCTTGTGTTCAATGAGCCGGTATCATCTATAACCGACGGCCAATTGAGGATGATTGCTCAAAACGCACACAAGGAAATGATAGCTGGCATGCACCAATACAAGCCTCAACATAAAATAAGAGGCAAATTCAAGATGGAACCTTCCATCATGACCATTCTAGCCTTTGACAACAAGAACATCTTGTCTTCATCGCAGAAGGGACGGTCTGGCTTCATCAATGACTGGCCGGAAAGCCCAGTGAAACTGGTATTGGATCGTTGCAGCACTCTGTGGAGGGATCGTGTAGCTGCTGATCCCAACAACGACGCAAGTCCAGACCAATACCACAAGAACTCGGCTAAGTGTGGTGAGGTGAACGCGTTCCATCAGTACTATATGACACACGACACACCTATATCAGAGCTTAGTCCGAAGGCTCGTGCTACGACGGTTCTGCTCATTGGATCTGGGGGGAAATTTAGGATCATACCGCCTTGCGGCCAAGAGGACGATGGGCAAGATAGCAAGGTAGAGACTGTAACTAAGAGGCGCTCGAGTAGAGTTGTCCTTGATGCTGACGGGATTACAGACAGAATGGGGATGTAACCTCTTGGTTCTTGACCAGAATATCGACTATATCGGAACCGGCACTCAGGCGAAACCGTATGCTTTTCACAAAATCGCAGGAGGAGTACAGAAAAAAGGCCAAATCCAGATGTGCAGTAGGAATAACATTATATAGGAGGAGGAGTGATTGGAGGTTGGGGTTGGGACTTTTTGGTTTCGCCCTGACTGGGTTATAATGGTGAATATATAATTTCTTTTTCTTTGCCAATCATTTGAAGTATCGCCAGACCTTACACTCTTTTACTCAAGTAGTCATAATGCAACATGAATCTTGTTCATGGAAGAACTCTTAATCAATTGCTAAACACTCCTTACTCAGTACTGAGTTCCAACTTGAACCTATCCCCTAGTAATTCTAGTCTCTTTTTGCACGCTTCAGAGAACCCTCTGCCGCAGAATGACTCTGCTAAGCAAACACTCTTCAGGTCTGTTAGATGTGACAAAGCACCGCTTTCAAGTTCTGTCTCCAAAGCTGATATCATGTTATGGTCCGGTTCGTCATCCAACCCCTCACAATCCATATAGAACTGTACCAACGTAAGATGCTCAAGGCTGAGGGGAAGAGCCGGTCCAATACGTCCAGTGACGGAAAGGTTATCGACTCCTATGAGGAACGACCACGGGATATGCAACCGTTTCAAGCACTGCATCTCACAAAGTTGGATTAGCGAGCCTTGTAGCGTGATGTCAGGTGGTTCGTAATCTCCTCGCGACGCTGCTGGGAACGTCTCTGCATGGACCTCTAATTCCTCGAGCGTGTGACGAACGGCAAGAAACGCCCGAGCCATTGTGCTCAGTTTGATGATTCCATCGCTAACCTCTCTGTCAAGGTCAGGTCTGTAAAACCAGTTATAACGTAGCTTCTTGAGGTCCTTGGTCACCGAAAGAATAGGTTCCAGCCTGCTTTCGCGCAGTCTGTATAGGTCGAGAAATGATAAAGACATGGGAGTCGGTGCTGAAGAGCAAGGCCAGGTGAAACGGGTCGGGTTGTCTATGGATACAGAAACATGTCGAAGATTGGGTAAATAGAACAAAGCAAGAGCGTCGGCCGTGTTCCCTGGATGAAGATGGCCCTCACTGTCTTCCATTGGCGCCAGGTACACGTACTCTAAGTAAGTCAATCTCGAAGTCACGAACCAAGTGTCCTCGATTTGTATCACAAATAGATCGAAGCATGATGCCCATGAAGTGCGTCTCATTAGTCAAGTTGGGAGACATAGACAATCGCTTCAGGTTTGGGAGTAGGGAGGTAAGAACGGAGACGACAGCATCAACCACCCCCGACTGGATACTGTCTATCCAGCACTCGGCCACGGTTTCCGAGACTCCCAAGTTTTGAATAGCTTCATTCAGCTTGTCGACGGCAAGCTTAGCGATATTTGGCAGTGCATCCGGTTCCACTATTTCCTCATCCTCGTCCATATCTTCAAAGTCTTTGTCGAGTCCTATGCCATGTAGTTCGAGTTTGCGGATCTGTCTGGATAGCTCTGGTTCTTCAAGCAGGGTCCTGAGCAACTGTGTGATACGCGGGTGTCGTTCCAAAGTCCACGTAAACTCAATGTCAGAGTATAGGAATGGTTCAGCTAGGCTGCGTAAACCCTGACTCGTAATGGATAGGTTGGCCAAGTTTGCAGGAGAAAGGAATTGAATGACTGCGAACTGCAGCTCTTTGGCGCAGTCAAGGAATGGGAAAGATACCATCATGAGATAAAGTTATGAGGTAGTTAAAGACGAGCGATTCTTGCACAGAGAGAGATGGGTCATGTGCAGATGGAGATGTTTTGTAGGAAATGTTTCTCCACATTTGCCGTGTTTCACTGTGTGATTTTAAAGGCCCGCTGATCCTGGTTAGCTGGAACCCATGGAATCTTGAGCTGCAAGGGCCACTCCAAGCACCACAAGACAACTAAATCCCAGTATCTTAATTGTTGATCTTTGGTTTTTCTAGACAAGGTACGGATGAATGAGACCCGGAAGCCGATTCGGATGTGACCCACTTCCACCTCCGAAATCTCCGGCTCGTTTCGGCCGGGTCGATCCGCCAACTCCGAAGGCCAGATATTGGCGTGAGCGACCAATGATTTCACGACATCATTTAACCATGTCTAGTCCAAGGAAGTAATCATGGGAAACTGTTTAGAATATCATTCGCCAATTCACTCGGGGTCTACTGGTGAGCTGTCAATGAATCGTGAAGTTATTGAACAAGCTGAGTCAAGAAACAATGCTGCTTTTCTACATTCTTGATTCGTAATCACCAGCTGTCCCTTCAAAGCAATTAGCCAGGTAATGAAGACCGATTTCATATCCTGAAATGAAAAGAAACAGGTGGCAACCAGTAAGTATCACAATGGGAAGCAAAGTCAGTTTCAGCAACTAAAAGACATATTTATTAATGGACTCTAGATAGTAGGATCTACTGATGTAATAAAGAGACCCCCCTTGGGCGATCTCCACCCGATCTCTCAACCAGGACAAGAAGAAAAAAGACGCAAACATGATGCATGAGATGTCGTTCAGAGACTGATACCCCTAGATGGAGGCTGTCCGTTTACAATCGGTATTCAGGCAGCTCAGCAACACACTTCTTGCCGTTCCAGTGGGAGGCAGTGGAAGGGCAGGCGCAAGAAGCAGGAGTCTCCTCGGTTCCAGCAGTGAAAACCTGACCAGCCTTGTAGCATCGGCACTTGCTGGTCTTCTTGTCCCACTTGGCATCGTCACCGCAGTCAACCTGGCACTTGTTGCCAATCCACTTCTCGCCGACAGGGCAGGCGCAGGTGGAGTGCTCGTCGTCGAAGAGCATGCCCTTCTTGTCGCAGATGCAAGCCTTCTGGCGGCTGTTCCAGGTAGCCTGGGCACCGCAGTCGGTGATGCACTTGTTGCCGCTCCAGACCTTCTTGGCAGGGCAGGCGCAGGTAGCAGCGGCACCGTTGGCAGCCTCAGTGAAGATCTGGCCGGTCTTCTGGCAGACACACTCCTTGCGCTTAGGGTCCCAGTTGGCGTACCTGCCGCAGTCGACGTGGCAGCTGTTGTCAGACCAGACAAGACCATCAGTGCAAGCGCAGGTCTTGCCGTCCATGGTGTAAGTCATACCGCGCTTGTTGCAGACACACTCGCTCTTCTCGCCAGTCTTGCCGTTCCACCAGGCCTTGGTACCGCAATCAGGAACGCAGACAGTGCTGGATCGGAAGGTCTTGTCCTTGAAATCGGGAGTATCGCAAGGGCAGGTCAGATCGGTCTCGTCGAACTTGGAACCCCACATGTCGCAGACGCACTCAGTCTCATCGCCGTTGAGCTTAGCCTTCTCACCACAGTCGAGAACGCACTTCTTGTTGTCGCCAGAGAGCTTCATCTTGCGGGGCTCGGTAGGGCAGCTGCACTCCTTCTCGCCACGGACCCAGATAGAACCAGTGATAGCAGTGGTGCAGTCGCAAGTGTAGCCATCCTCAGCGTCGGCATCCTCCTGGAAAGTAGCATCCTTGGGGCACTTGTCAACGCACTTGTTCTCGGTAGTGTCGAGGTACTGCTTGATCTCGCAAGCGCACTTAGGAGCGTCGGACTCGGTGTGAGGGGTGAAGATCTCGCCGTCGTGGGGGCATGTGCAGGTGTAGTCCTCGCCTTCAGGCTTGGAGTACACGGCGTTCTCGGGGCAAAGGTCAACACACTTGTTCTTGGTAGAGTCGAGGTACTGCTTGGCATCGCAAGCGCACTTGGGGCCTTCGGTCGCGGTGTGAGGGGTGAAGATCTCGCCTTCGTGGGCACATGTGCAGGTGTAGTCCTCGCCATCAGGCTTGGAGTACACGGCGTGTTCGGGGCAAAGGTTCTTGCACTCGCCATCGGTGTCCAGGTACTGCTCGTCAAGCTTGCAGGCGCACTCATACTCGCCGTCAGCGAGATCCTTAACCCATTCGGTGTCATCGTTGGAGCACTTGGGGACGCAGACGTTGTCGCCGTCAAGCTTGTAGGCCTTCTCCTTGCATTCGCAGATGGGGTTGTTGTCTTCGTTCATGCCCTTGTACTCGGTATCGTCGTTGGTGCACTTGTTGACACACTTGCCCTCACCGTCACTCCAAACTTGCTCCTCAAGGTCGCACTCGCACTTGTAGCTGGAGCCGTCCTTCTTCCAGGTAGAACCGTCGGGGCAGATGTTCTTGCAAGAGCCATCCTGGTCGGACTGGCTCTCCTTTTCGCAAGAGCAAGACTTGCCGTTGTTCCAAGAGAACTTCAGGTAGTCCTTCTGGCAGTAGCAGCCCCATCGGCCGTTCTTCTTCTTGTAGTCGGCGCTGTCGCCACAGTCGAAAACACATTCGTTGCCGACCTGCTTGTAGTTGGTCTTGCAGACACATGACTCATAGCTCCTGTCAGACCACTTGGCGTTGTCGACACAGTTGCAGCCGCGACGAGTGGCGTAGGCCAGGTTGCCGCACTGAGCAGTGCGTGCCTCGAGACCGCCGGCCTGAGCCAGAGGTTCTGAAGCAGCAGCCACTGACCCAACGGTCAGGAGCAGGCTGAGAGCCAGAGATTTGAGCATTGTGATGGCTCGAGGGAGTTGGAAAATTCAAATGAAAGAATGGATAGACTAGAAGTCTTAGAAGTGAGTGAAGATGAGGGAGCTGATTGTTTGCCTGGAGAAGTTTGAATTTCGAGGGAGATGTCTGAAGGTTTTATAGATTATCGGATCTGACTTGTTGGTGTTGCGGTAAGCTTGTTTTTGCAAAGACCTCCTAGTTGTGAGCGCCCCCTAATCTCCGAATACCTGTGAAGGTCAACAATCAATAGCTTCTCACGATTTAGCCCGTGAGAATGGAGTCAGTGTTCAGCGTACCGCCTCTGTTCCTGACGCCGGCCTTACCATGCCGGGACAAGCCAATGAGTCTATTGAACAGCTCGAACGTGGCGCTTCTAAGCGCCCTATGACTATGTACGAGTTGAAGCTGAAAAGAGGCTCGCAACACGCCTCACCGGCGGCCGGCTGCTAGAATCGGATGTTTCCAACAAGAATAACGCCTATTTTCGATAAACTACATGTTAGCGCACGATAGTCACAAGCCTCGAACATGTCCAACTTGCTTTAGGCGTGAGACGGTTGTCGGAGCGTGAAGGCTTTAGTAACGTTGACTAGTTTGGGCTGAAGTAGCATAAAGGGGGCAGCGACGCCACAGTCCTAATTTGGAGTTGAGGACGTTGGCAAAAGCGACTACGCTAACATTTTATTAGCTCCCGGATAAGGAGTTCAACCTTGAGGTTTGCTTCTTCTTTGTCATGAGGTAAAACCAGCCAGATTAGTTTGGCCTGAAGCTGAATGCTTGGAATAAGCAAACAGTTTCGCGCTTTCTGAAGACTATTGAGATCCAGACCTGACTGCATCATGTTGTCTGTTCTGATTGTAAATATCATTTTCAGGTGTACGATTCTCGATGAAAATAGTTTCATAGGAACGTTTGGCTTCGTTGATCTGCTCACTGTAATTCATATTCATTAGTTAGAACTGTTATATGCATCCGTCTTTTGCCCTTCAAGATTATCATGTTTCTATTGTTACCAGCTAAAGTCACGAGTACGACTCATCAAGGCCAAGCCCGTCTAGAACGACCTAATCAACATCCCATGTCAAACCCAAGAACTTGACGACATGGATCTTGGTTCCCCGTAGATCAGCTCGCCACAAGCAACAACAAAGCCCCTGTAGACCGATGGCCCGGGACCGCCGATAAACATCGGCTACGGATTATCGGTGCTTGAACAGGGATTCGATGCCAACAATCAGATAATAGTGTCGAAACATCTGGGGAACAGAGACAAGCTTTGCCGAGAGGCTGGGGATCCGAGACCCTTGGTAAGACTGTCTAAGCGTAGTACCAGGCAGTTGGTAACGTTTGTGCTCCTTTGAGTGAATCAATATTCTATGACGGAACCTCTTTTCTGTTGCTTGTCTCCTTTCTTTGTTTTCATGCTGTCGTCCTTTTTCCCTCGCCTCAGTTCTGACTCTTGGTAAACTCTCCCTTTCTCTTCTCCTTTCTTCTGCTTTTTTTTTTAAACGCCCCATGATCCGATGGCTGCAGTTCAGCCAATCTTGGCAAGCTGATGACCCTCGAGCCCCTGAAGAGACGCGACAGGGTCCTGACAGACCACTAACCTCACAAGGGATAGGGCCGTTGAGTTAGTGGTTCACTAGTCAGGCACCCACTCCCGTGAATATCTGCATTATTTATATTTCATAATTGGTTATGACATACTCTTTTCACTACTTAAGCACTTACGGTCTAAGAATGGCTATATGCAGCTACTCTGCATAATTTGCCACTTCTTTCTCTTCTTTCTCAGATCAACATTTTCGTCTCCTACCCTATAGTTTATTAGTTTCAGATAGTTTACGATGATTTCCACTAATTATGGATATTTCTACGTCTGATATAAATCATCAAACAGTGGGTTGTATTCCCCATGATTGTATGTTCATGTTGAATATCTGTCTGTTGTTTTATATAATCATGCATAGTCCGCAGTGTTGAGCCATCATTTGGATATAACCTTGACTTAGCCAAGGTACGAAATTGAGCGACGAAAACTTAATCTCAATGCCCAAACCGTTAAAAACGGTAATTGACTCTGGGTTCAATGCAAACAGCATAATTCTGCTTGGTAGTCAGGGGCTAAAATCAACCACGTTGTACCGTCGGATCTCGGAACTCTAGATCCATCCTAAAAAGTCTAGACTCCTTGGCAACGCTCTGACGTCTTGAAGTTTTTGTTCAGGTAAATCACTACAAAATCCAAGAATAAAACTCTACTTTCCTTAAGCTTATTGGAATAGTCACATCTCGTTTTAATATCTATCAGCTCGCACAGTAATAAAATTTGCATTCCTCTCGCATACTGGCTACCCTTTGACAGTTGAGTAGTCATCTGTTGAATTCGCATTGCCCCTGACTACTGCTGCACAATGCCATCAGCCGCAGCCTTAACACAGCGGTCAATCAAGCCTCTTTGAATAGCCTCGTTTTAGTCAGTGATAGCTTCAGACTCACCGGGACAGTTTATTCGTCTGGCGTATTTGCCTTGGCGACGTTTTGAAACGGGTGGCCGTTTTAGGCGATCCACTGTCTCGACACTTCGGAGCACTATCTTAGGAACATACGCCACAGTAGACTATTCGACGCCACAGCGTATTGCTTCGCCGAGGGCCCGTGATTGACACTTGGGATGGGGGGTAAGTAAAGTGAGCTTAGGGTCATGTCTGGAATACGGATCAGATAAACTCAATACATCGTCTCTCCAATGTGAGCTGTCACTTCCAGTCCATAAGCCAGGCGAATAGGTGATTATTCTTACGACATTGTCTCACCTGCGCCTCGATCTCCGTCAAGACTGACATGCTTCTTTTTACCGCCATGTTGATAAAATGGCTTTGGGACTAAAGGTCTAGAATCACTGCATACCAAAACCTGAGCCCTGGACTGTCATCGTAATTTCCACCAAATGTATAATCACGAGCTACAAGGTTAGGCTAGTCTTTGTCATCGCTTACCTGTCTCCTGTGCCAAGCTTCCAAATGGATCACCTAGGCGCCTCAAGCCGATTCAGGTGCCGGGCTATTATAGTGTTGTAGTAAGAAATAAAAGCAGGGCACTTGATAGTAACGCCTTTGAAGAGACAAGCCAGTCCGGCTCCCACCAGCATACAATCTGACCCTCCGCCTTCTGCCCGCTTTGGCTGGATCTATGACGACCAAATGCTCAGCCCCAAGCCTTACGAACGCAAACAACAACAACAAAGAACACTTGAGGGTCTCGTGACAACTACTGACAGCCAGCCACTGTCTGTGTCCTAAACCTAGCACTTCAGTTCAATAGTCGTCACTAAGCCCTGTAGTATTTCATCACAGCAGGTTATCAGATGATCTCGTATTACTGGCGCTATGTATTGTTCAAACTGCTAGCTAGCGCCGTAGGATGACCCTCATCCACCGGACAATAGACTGCCTCGGTCCTTTACTTGAGTCGAAACGGGTATTCAGCTTCAGTTTTCCAGCCACGCAGGCGGATATTAAGAATAGTTTAGCAATAGTGTGTAAAGCTAATCGATCCTGAAGGTGAATAACTGGGAGGGCATTTCGAGATGGCAATGCACGGGTCAAGCTTAACAGGAGCATCAAGAACGACTTGTAATCTTTGTTTCTTTGATTTTAGGCGCTGATATATACTGCACTCCCATATGCCCCCAGCTTAATACCCTCTTCAGAGAAAACCTCAGCATTCTTACCAAGCAGCCTCCTCCACCCACTGTACCCCTTCAGCTGAACCATCTGTACCTTTTCCGTAAAGTTCAGCAACACCAAAGCCGACCTCCCAGCGTAGCTCGTCACGGTATACGCAAAGATCTCCTCGCTATCCTCATACTCTGACAAGTTTGAGAATCGTCCATACACAAAGACATCCCTTTCTCGCTGACGCAGCTCCAGGACCTGCCTCCAGAACGCCAAGACACTATCGTCATCCTTCTCCTGCTGAGCAACGTTCCACTCTCCAAAATCGTCGTTGACACGCATCCAAGGCTTGTCACTTTGTGTGAAGCCGCCGTTCTTGTCTGCACTCCATTGCATCGGCAGTCGTCCATTGTCGCGTGCTTTGAGTCGCATTTCCCTCATGACATCCGACATGTCAGCTCCAGGACCTCTCTTGGCAAGTTCGCTCTTGTAGTAGTTCAAGCCTTCGACGTCGATGTAATCTTCAATCGTCCATGATTTGGGGGCGTTCGCCATGCCAATCTCTTGACCTTGAAGGAGGAACAATGTGCCGCTCAAAGTTCCCAGATACACGGCCAGCATCTTAGCAGCGTCTTTCCTATACTCGGGCAGATCAGATCCATACCGTGACAGAGACCGACCAGAGTCATGATTGTCCATGTACACCGAGTTCCATCCATCACACTTGAGCATGGCCCCCTGCCACAGCTTGGTGATCTTCTTGAGCTTGGAAAGCCGGAAGTCGTCTCGCTCATACTTGTGGTTGGCTCCAAAATCCATGTCAACAATATCTCCCGTGAAGAGCATGTTCAGCTCATGTCTATCCTTGGCGACATAGCTAGCCACGCTTTCTTCATCTTTTGTGAAGCCAAGCTCGCCGACAGTCATACAGTCGTACTTATCAATGACTTCCTCCCGCATCTCGCGGATGTACTCGTGCATCCTTGGACCACTGGCAAAGTACTTGTCTCCTGGCTGAAATTCGGCGTCCGGTCGAGTGATGGGCGCGTCAGGAAGGTCTGGGTGCTTGGACATGAGGTTCATTGAATCGATGCGAAAGCCGTCGGCGCCCTTATCGAGCCAGAACTTCATATCGTCGTAGGTCGCATGACGCATATCCTCATTGGCCCAGTTCAAATCTGGCTGTTCGGGTAGGAATAGGGACAGGTAGTATTGACCCGTGTGCGCATCCCATGTCCAGGCGCTGCCACCAAAGATGGAAGCCCAGTTATTGGGTGGCTTGCGGTTCCCATCCAAGTCGAATTTGGGGTCACGCCAGAAGTACCATTCTCTCTTGGGAGAGGTTCTTGATGAGCGTGACTCTCGGAACCATTCATGCTCATGGCTGGTATGATTGACCACAAGATCTAGAAGGAGCTTGATGCCCCTCTCGTGACAACCTTTGATCAGAGCATCGACATCCTCAACAGTTCCATAGGGGCGGTGAATGTCTCGATAGTCTGAGACATCATAGCCCATGTCATGTTGAGGACTCTTGAAGATGGGTGATAGCCAGATGGCTGTCGCTCCGACTGAGCGGATGTAGTCAAGTTTTGAGATAATGCCGGGAAGATCACCGAGTCCATCGGCGTTTGTGTCAAGGAAACTGGCTGGATAGATCTGATAGACGACGGCTTCTTTCCACCATTGTCTATCGAGAGGGGTAGATGTCGGCATGATTGATAGAGTGTTCTCGATGCTGAATGAGCTGAAGTTGACGTATCGGGAGGGACTAACTTTGTCGTGTGATGATGCGTTTCTTATACCCGATTGCCACGTACCGGTCCGACAATGAATTTTGATGCTTCACAAGTCCAAGAAATGCAATATGATTTCTGGTTGACCTTGGCAATCGTTCGAGCTTCTGTTCTTGTCGATCCCATGTCCATCAAGACTAGACTAGGACTCTGATGGGTGAATTATGATTCGCTGGAATATCCGAGAGAAACTCAGGACTTGTCGGACCGACAGAAATTCAAAAAGTTAAGCCATTCAAGTAGTTTCTCGTCCAATAGAAATTCAACCATTTCACCCTTTACCCCAAGACACTACCATTTTAGACAAATCCATTACGGCAATAAAGCTCTCCAGTGAGTTCTGTGTCACCTGATTCCCCATGGGGGTTTGCCATCGTCCGGGGATCGCGACTCACACTGCACTGGAGTCGTAGATATAAAGCCTGAACGACATGCCCTCTCGAACCTACTATCAGGACATCACCATCAGTCTCAGTCAATTAGAGCAACTCAGCTGCCTCATTCGATCAAGATGACTACCAAGAACGAGCCTGTGGCGATTGTGTCCGACCATGTCGAGAAGGCATCTGTCACAGACTCAAAGGCCGTCCAAGCCGCCATCGACGCCCAAGATCTTACCCCGAAGCAACAATATCAGCGTCTCTGGGCTAATCTCAAAAAGGACAAACGTTACGTCTGGTGGTCACTCTTTGTCATGTCCCTCGTCTTTGGATGGGGTTATGATTTGGGCCTATCAGGTGTAGCTATCGCATTTCCAGAGTTCCGCAAGGTCTATGGCGAATACTACAACGTCGGCGACCAATATGTTATTCCCGCCTTGTGGCAGTCTCTGTGGAATGCTGCCAGTACCATTGGTCAAGTCTTTGGAGCTTTTCTGACTGGTCAATTCGCCGATTATGTTGGTCGAAGAGCTGTGCTGTGGACCGCCGTCGTCCTGTCTCTGGCTTCATCCTTTGCACTTGTTTTTGCCCCAAGCCTGCCTATTCTCTTCGTCTCCAAGCTTCTCTTGGGTCTCTCTGTCGGTCTCTCAACTGTCACGCCTCCTCTGTACGTTACAGAGAACGCACCAGCTGCCCTCCGAAGCTCCCTCAGTTCTCTCACCAACGTCATCATCGTGCTGGGTTTCTTCCTCTCATCCATCACCGGCTGGGGATCCTCCAAGATCAAGGGAGAATGGAGTTATCGACTTTCCTTTTGCATGACCTTCCTCGTCCCAACTCTTTTCGCCATTGGCCTTCCTTTCCTCCCCGAGTCTCCCGTTTGGTATATCAAGAAGGGGCGAGAAGATGATGCTCGCAAGGCTATCATCAAGCTGTATGGAGAGAATGTCGATGTCGAGGAGCGTCTCGACTTCATCAAGTCTGAGCTCGAGGTTGCTGCTGGCGAGGCCAACATGGCCAAGCAGACAAGCTGGAGTGCCATCTTCTCCAAGGAGCACCGAACCCGAACTCTGATTGCCGTTATGGGGTTACAGTCTCAGAACTTTTCTGGTGGTTACTTTGCGAGTAAGACATATCAATTGCGTGGAAAGTGATTCAAACGCTAACTATCACAGACACGTACCAGACCTATTATTTCGAGCTTATCGGCCAAGCTGATCCCTTCGGTCTCACTGCTATTTCTTCAACCCTGCAGTTTCTCTCCAATCTTGTCGCCGTCTGTGTCTCCGATGTCCTTCCTCGTCGAAAGTCTCTTATTGGTGGCGGTACACTTCTCTGCTGCTGGTCCATCATCATCGCCGGAACATCGCTCGCTGGTACAGCCAACCACGCCGCCAACACTGCCCTCCTCGCCTTCATGATCACATGGTCGATGCTTTACACTGCTACTGTGGGTTGCTTCGGTTGGGCTGTCACTCAGGAGACTGCTTCACAAGCAACACGACCCAAGACGATCGCTTTCAGTCTTGTGTGCCAGCAATTGACTGCTCTCATGCTGTCGTCTGTCTTTCCCTTCTTCATCAATCCTGATCAGCTGAACTGGGGCGGCAAGGTCATGTTCCTGTTTGTTGGCGCTGAGGTCTTTATCCTCGCCACCTTATTCTGGTTCCAGCCTGAGACCAAGAACAGGACCTATCACGACATTGATTGTTTGTATGCACAGGGTGTTCCTCCCAGGAAGTTTAGCGAGTATGTCGTGGATGGTGAAACCGCTGTTCGAAAGCCCCAAGCATAGTGCAGCGATAGATAGATTGAGTGTTTGTGTTTTAAAAGTATTTGTCTTATAGCCATGTAATGATATACGCAGCTTAGTTAATGTTTCACGAACAATACTTCAGCCTCATAATACCAAACATGGACTTTAATTGGTCTTGTCTAGTGCATCTCTAGGCCTGACCGAATACCGGGGTCCGGGAGGATCGGCGGACCCGGCGCTACGGACTAAGCCGGCGTCTTCTCCGCAACAGATGAAACCTACCCCCACAATCTTCAAAAGTTGGTCTTCGTCCAACTGAACTGCTTCTTCATCTTTCAAATAATGCCTCGTCAATCTAAAACTCCCTGCAAAGTTCGACAAGCTTGTGATGCGTGTCATAGACGCAAGATACGCTGTGACGGCTGCAGACCATGTATCAATTGTCGAGAAGCAGAGACAGATTGCACCTATTTGGCTGTACACAACAAAACTGGACCGAAAGGCCCACGATATGCACGTCGACCACTCCAACGGCCGTCCCCTGCGCCCTTCCAATGTCCTTTCCCCTGTCCCAACCAAGCGTCTACTCCAACCGAGGACAAAACAACACCCAGACCTTTACCATCAGAGACAACCTTTGAGCCATCATCTCAATTGACTCAAGCAGTCATTCAATGGTGTCTAGATGCTTACTTCAAGCACAAGTATCCTCTCACACCAATCCTCAATCGCCAACAACTGGAGCAAACTCCAGTATCGGCAGAACAATACAGTCTCCTAGCAGCCTGCTGTGCCGTTATCGCACTTTCACCAGAAATACTACCACCTTCATCTGCCCAACATGACCTCACGCTCCCATCCGCCGAGTTCCTAATCTCCGAGACCCTTCGTTCGAGGAAGTACTGCAATTTTGTCGAGCACCCATCTCTTACTCATATCCAAACATCATTCTTCCTCTACGCAGCCTTCTTTTGTCTTGACAAGGATAATTCAGCATGGTATTATCTACAAGAGTCTATAAGCATGCTTCAATCGCTGGGCTTTCACGAAGAAGCCACCTACAACCAAATCGGCGATCCATTGCTAGCCACTTATGGTCGGCGCATGTTCTGGGTGCTGTTCATCACCGAGAGGGCATACGCATTACAGAGAAATCGACCCATCAGGATGCAAGAAACGTTGAAAGTACCCTTCATCGTGCCATTCTCCCCAGATGCTGAGATATTACTTGGATTCCTCGACCTCATCTGCCTCTTTCGGCCTTTTGACTCGGACTTCATCTCAAACTGGAACTCGGCAGCTATATCAGCCTCGACAGACCCTGCCCATTTATCAAAGCTACAAAACCTTCTCACATACTCACTCCCCAACCTGTCCAACTACTCCCAAGTCCAACAAGCAGACCTTCTTATATCGCGTCAATGGCTCAAAATTGTAGTATGGAAACTCTGCGCGTCTAGGACAATGCTTCGTACCGCCAACAGCGAGGATGCCATGTCACTTCACTACCCGGCCAGTATCGCGCGTGACATTGTTCTGGTGTCACAGCTGGTGCCGACTCAGGCCTTTGAAGCTAATGGTATTGGAATATTGGAAAAGGTTTTCGATGTGGCTTGTTCTCTGGCAGACCTTTTGACCTTGGGGCCGTTGGAAAGTCAGGGATCAACAATGGATGTTGGGGTTGTTGATACACTGATGGAAATGGTCAGGATCGTGGGCACAAGATTCGGAGGGAGTTATCGACATTTGGACATGCTGGTGGACAAGGCCAACAGATGTCTACTTATGAATGTCGATAGAAGTCTGCCTTTGCCGGCCGAGGTGTGTCAAGATAGCGTTGAGGAGATTTGATCTGAAGAGAGTGATGTTTTAGTTAGCAAGCCTTCGTTGGACAGTTCAGGACAGAGCTTAGATACCTAAGATGTCCATGAGACCATGGTATTGAATCTATTGGTTCGTTTCCTGATTTGGCATCTTTTCGCAAAAAGCCCTCAGGTTGGTTCAAATCCTGCCTCGCAATCGCCTTTGTTGCAAGACCTTTCATGAACCATCTAAGAGCTTGATTCTACATGCTTTATGATTGCCTTTATAAGCATATGATACAGCTATTGGTGACCGTAAGTGTTATCTCTTAATTTTAACTCTGATTGTTTTCTTAATTGTACTTACCTCTGTTCATTAATTTAATGAAATCACAAAGACTCGCATTTTGAAACCAAGACACTTGACATTTGACTCAGGTGAATTGATACATGTCGTAACACGTGTTTCATAACTATATAAACACCACTACTCCTCACAGTACATCAACAAACGACAGAATTGAAAAAGGTCCCGTCTTCATCCCCGTGGCATTAACCCCAAATCAACATGACAGAGCAGCCTCGACAACGAATCGATCATGTTGGTTATAAATATCTTGAGACTGACAAGACACCAATCCAATCTAGAGATGCTGCAGGTTGTTATATTATATATAGCCGGTTGTGTATGCAATTGGTAAAGTCTGAGATTGCGTCAACGGCTATGATCCCATCTAAAAAGTTCCCGAGTGGGATGTTGCTCTGTGGTTGTGGACATCTAGGGTCCGTTTTGTCCAATTTCCCGCCCATTAGGTAACTCTTGATTGCAAGGGAGGGTTCAAACTCAGCAATTGCTTCCGTTATGTGTTTCATCCACAAGTAGAACAATATGACGGGTACTTAACATACTTTGAATCGAATTATCTGCATCCAGTTGGCAACGTTTATAATTGACCAGGCAGTCTGGAGGTGCCGTCGGCCGAAGAACCGGATGCAACGTCGGCCCCGGCCGTGGCATTGACACTTGTCAGTGTGTAAGTACCGATACCTAATCGAAGGGTATACGGAAATAATAGATGAGGTAGAGAGAAAGCTAAATTTCTCATCGTATCATATGCTGCCATCTTGATGGGATGATTGTTTACTGTGACCCGCCCCGAGTGAAACAGTCTAAAGGACCTGCCTAAATCTGATTGCGGAATAGCCGGGTATGGCATTTGTAGGTTAGGAAATAGGTTATATGTCCGGGCGAAGCTATAGAGGATTGCGTGTAACTCTGAATGGGGATACATATCCCGCCAATGAGTGAAAGTCAAGTATAATAAATCATGTTGTGACAGTAGGGTATAATAAGGCTTGTTGTTTATAAATACATGACGACATGAAAGTATGTTTTCCACAGAGGTCTGGTAACATCAGCCAATATATCGTACATCTTGTCCGATCGTACGTAAACACCAGTCAACCTTTGCTTAGTGTTCCACAAGTCATACATAGCATGGTAACGAACTAGGTGATCTGAAGATGTCTTACAGAAGCATATTGACATATGCAAAATAACAAACGGCAACAATAACGATTTTAAGTTTCGAGACTTGCTTGATGTTACCACAGCCTTGTCCCCACAACGGCAAATTCCGATGTCGGATTGCAACTTGGCCAAAGGGCCGGTCAAGGGTACACGTGACTGATCGCGTGGCTTGGCTTTGGAGCGCGACAACACCAAGCCCAGCCAATTTTGAAGCACAAAGCTGTTACATGATACCCTCACTTAGCAGCTGTTATTCCCAAGCTGCTCTAACCAAGTTTTTAGTTATTGAGAAAAACTTAATCCTATTGACAGTCTTAATATGCAAGACGATCTTAATATAACTTTTAAACGCGGAGTCGTGCTATTTGCACACAACTCAATTACTTTTCCCATAGCAAAGGCCACGTGCATCAACTTCCTTCCCAGCCACGATAGTAACTTTCCCCTTCTGTTATCTCTGAACTTCATAGAAAGCTGCAATTCTAGCCGCAATTAAAGGCCTTAAATGCACTGGAATAAAGGCATTGGATGCGCTGAATTAAAAGCTGAGTATGATGTGGCTGAAAACGATGGCTGCGGCTTAGTGTGGCTTGCCTAGATATCTGCCCTCTGATTGGTAAGACCCAGGTTTCTGTGTGGGAGAAGTACCATGTAATCGGTGTGTGTGTAAGTAGCGACTCTAAACGCAGCATCCTATCTAACTCCGTAGTACGAAAATATTCACAAGCCTCCCAGTGAGATATAAAGCTGCCAAGAGGCCGACAATATCTACAGGGCTCGACGTTAGGTTCGTTATGATCCAAGCTAGCGGTTAATAAACTTTAGACACGGCCTTTTATCCTCCGTATGTCCTGTATTTTTCCGGTCCCACACACACTACGGCATTAATTTCGAAAGTTCTTAGAACGATGTCCGAACGAAGCTTTGTTCAAAACCGCGTAGATATTTTTGTGCCTTGTTTCTTCAAGAGGAACAATCATATAGAGTTGCATAGTAGTATAGTCAGACCTCTGCTGCCAAGTCAGTGAAGAGCAGCCTGCAGCCATTCACCATGCCATTTCTTCCAATACTATATGTGAAACTCCCACGGGCCGTGAGTCGAAAGATATTCTGGGCTGCAGTTCTTCTTGACTCAATATCGACCAGACTATGAGACCTGAGACCTGTTCTTACCCCGGTCAAAGGGTGCACAGACAAGACCCAAGCTACCCTGGCTATGTCATATCTTGCTCCACCAGATCCTCAGCATCGGGGGCTCGCCCCGATGGTTTAAAGCAGTAGACGACTTGAGATTTGGCAAATATGGGGACAGCTGTGGATATGATAGATGACGGGCTTTTCCACCAGAGAATCACTTGTCTATCATTACGTACTATGGAAAACGAGGACATTATGAGATGTGGAAGATTATTTGTTTATCATGCAGTGTGTTAAGTGATCGTTTACTAGTGATGGTCAGGAAGCAGATTGACTTTCGTAGCTCGTCGATCATCTTTAAGACACTTTGAGATTTAGCAAGAAGGCTAATGTTCCGTCTGAGTCAGTATATTTAATTCGTATTAGATTGAAGACCAGCAATGCCACATTGACTCAGGACATTACTATGTCAATTCATAGTAGCTCTAGGGTTAGTCAAAGCTGCTTCGCTCAGACAACAACAACTTGAGCTAGCCAACGGCGATCCCTACTGGTTTCATCCTGATATAACTACTGTTATACCCTGGCCCACTGACCAGCTGCCCCTTTTGCTTCTAACCACAGACCTCTTTCTCTATCTTATCACCACCTACGTTTCACTCATCCCACGCGGCACGGGTAATACCGTCCAGCTTGAAGTTGAACATCCCCATATCTTATCATGAGACCCAGAAACCCCCCACTCGGGGAAGGCGAGCACCCAGTTATTAGAGTTCTTCTTTAAGTCAGGTTGACGGCTGCCGCGTAAACTATCAGACAGGAGCTGCAGCTGTATGTAGTATGTTCCTGGATGCCAAGCACTAGCGGCTGACTGAAGGCGAATATTCTCACGTTGCTCGTTTTTTTGTTTCCTATCCCCGGTAGTTGATGAAACCCCACGCCTCCCCATATCCCTGCTTTGACAATCCTGTTCCCATGAATCAAGCCAATCGGACTGTTCAACGGAAGAAATGTTGCGTCAACACAGCAGTCCATAATCGGTCCGCTTCAGTTTTTCGTACTCATCCTGTATCCCACCGGCACTTGGGTTGACGATCTGCGCAATGCAACAGGCCACCAAAAGATCTTCTGGAGCGATAACCTTCCTGTTTCGGCTATTGCACCTAGACTATACAGGTAGGTACGGAGGATATCGCCCCTTTGACCACCGATCAGGTATCATTCAGTGATAGTAGTGTAGTTTCAGCTTGAGGTTTCCACATCGTTGATTTTGTATATAAAGAGGACAATCTCGCTTCAATAGACAAACAATTCAACTCACAATCACCTCCTCAGTTCTCTCATCTTCATCAGACCTCAAGACACCAACAATCACAACAAAGTCAACATGTATCTGTCCAAGCTGGTTTCCAACGTCGCCATGTTTGCAGTTGCAAACGGCGCTCTCACCCAAGTTACCGATTTTGGCACCAACCCTTCCGGAATCGAGATGTGGATTGACGACGAGGCTGCCGCCCCCTCTGGTTCTCCTGTTATCGTTGCTGTAGGTCTAGTCAACATCACCACATAGAGCATCTTCTAACGGATATCAAGCTTCACGGATGTCATGGCGCTGCCGAGCGATACTACCGCGCAAGCGACCTGGCCCCCCTGGCCAAGGAGAAGGGAGCTATTCTCATCTATCCCTCTTCCACCCACGACCTGAGGTGCTGGGACGCTGGAACAAGCAAGAGTCTGAAGCGCGATGGAGGCGGTGATCCCACCAGCGTTGTCCAAATGGTATGCTCATTTTGTCTGAGCCAGGTTATTCACACACATACTAACAAGTGTATAGGTCACATACGTCCTCAACAAGTACAAGGCCGACCCCGAGCGTGTCTTCCTCGACGGTACCTCCTCCGGCTCCATGCTTAGCAACGTCCTCGCGGCTATCTACCCCGACGTCTTCGCCGCAGCTGCTGTCTACTCTGGCGTTGCCGCCGGATGCATGGCTGTCCCCGACGGAACTCCACCCAACCCCTACGACGAGTGTGGCCTTGGACGCATCACCAAGACTGCTGAGGAATGGGGTGACATTGTTCGCGGCTACAACCCTGGCTACAAGGGCAAATACCCTCGCATGCAGATCTGGCACGGAACTGCCGACGATATTGTCGTTTACAAGAACTTTGGTGAAGCTCTGAAGGAGTGGTCCAACGTCCATGGTGTCGAGTTCCAGAGGAACGTTACCAACAGCCCTCAGCGGGGATACACCAAGATGATCTACTCTGACGATCTTGTTGGCTACAGCGCATTGAATGTCGCTCATGTCGTTCCTCAGCACCCTGCCGAGGCCCTGGCCTGGTATGGTCTCTAAAGGCCCGATTGACGAAGATGCATAAAAGTGTTTCTTGAGCTCGTGTTTTACCCTGTCCAATATTTTATCCTGTATATACCGCACATGAATCAATAGACCTGCTTTTGCCACAACTTGAGTCGTTTGTAGTAGTTGTAAGCGCAAACTTTGGAGATCCCTTCCGAAACTCTGATGCAGATCATCGATGATAGCGCAAACTTTCGTTAGCTCTTTATGCTTCATTTCATCATGAATATGTAACGCTCTAACGGCAACCATTGCTTCCCCGCACTTTAATGGTTCGTCGAAAAATTTGGAGAAATGACATAAGCAGACTGGCAATTTAGTCGCTATTAAGAATTATTATATAGGTAACCTATGTTATTAACTGTTGCCTCTTACTATAGGTATTCAGGACCACGGACTGGGCTCACGTATTGTTGTGTGTCTTTTGCTGAATAGGAACTACCCGGACGACGAGAAAGCCTGCAGAGGCGCCTGGAATGACATCCGGATATCCGATAAGATTCTGTGGCTTATACTCACAAATCCCTATGAGGCTTAACGTGAGAGACGGATTGAGCGGTCTGTACAGAAACCAACATACACATTGGTCCTTAGAGCTGCCACTCATGCTCAGCTCTTGACCGAATGGCAAGAAGAAAATTGCACTAACTGGATAAGGCAAATGGTCCCCATGTCTTGTAAGACAAGTTTGTACGATGCTAACCAATGTTTAGAGTATTTGTAACACTACCATAGGCACGCACGAAATTCATCACGGTTAGCGTGACGCCCAAGGAGAGCTGGGTTAGGTATTTTTTAACAGTAGCAAATGGCATAGAAAGGAAGAATAAAAGCCCGATCTGCCACAAGGTAATTTGTAACGCCTCTCAGAGAGACCTAACTTTCTCGAGGAATAATAAGCACGGCAAAAGCGCAGGCTTGTATTAGCACCAGGCTAACCGTGATCAATTCTGCGAGTGTCTACTGTCACATGTTCAAATACACGTAGACGAATCGGTATATAAACTTCTGCTGATCCACCTCTCTTTTGCTATAAACCAACTCTATTTTGACACACACTCACTACATCTCAGACCGCGCATTTCCTTCATTTTGCCTAATCTGTTATACACTTCACCTTGCCCACCATTAATAATACAAGACCCCTTCATTCGTAAAACTTCATTCCTAACATGACGTCCCGTGTCGCTCTCATTTTTGGCGCTGGTGCCAACGTCGGAAAAAGCGTCGCCAAGGCTTTCACGGCCAAAGGCTACAAAGTTGCCCTTGCTTCCAGATCCCAGCACATAAAAGACTTGACGGGGGACGAAATGTACATACCCACTGACTGCAGTGAAATTGAGTCTGTATTGCAGGCCTTTACAAAGGTCAGAGATGTCTTTGGACACCCTAGTGTGGTCATCTACAATGGTCAGTCACCCAAACCAACATTCGCGCCAGATCACTAATTCTTAACAGCTTATGCCAACGAGGTGAATGGCGCTACAGATGCGGTCCAGGTCCCATTGGATGCATTCAACAAGAGCCTCGTCGTCAATATTTCCAGCGTTTATGCCGCAGCTCAAGAAGCCGTAAAGGGCTGGGAGCAACTTCCTCCATCCATTTATCCAACCTTTATCTATACAGGAAATTGCCAGAATGTCATACCTATCCCGTTCATGATGACCTTGGGTGTTGGAAAGTCGGGTACCGCTGCCTTTATTGAGGTTGCAGCTACCGCCTACAAGGATAAGAACTTCAAGTAAGCTGTCTCATTTCGCTTCAGATCAAAACACTAATCACTGACGCCAGATTCTACTATACCGACGAGAGACTGGAGGATGGCACCCCGATGTGGAATGGACCAAATGGTGAAGGACATGCGCAATTATATCTTGAATTGGCCGAGGGCAAGGAACAGCTAGAATGGCATCATACGTTCGTAGCGGGAGTCGGATATAAGAAGTTTTAGGGCAAACCATCTTGTTTCCTGTCAATTTAAGTCTATGGCTCACTCAATATGCCCTATTCTTCTTCTTTTTTTTTTTTTTTTTTGTGTCTCGGTAGGGACATTTCGAACGGATGCCCTTTTCCATATATCACATAATGAAGCATATGGGTTATGGAAGCGCGAAAGAAACGAAAATTCAACTGGCTGTTCATAAATAGCGCGCTGGAGTGATTTTGCATGGGTGCATTAAGAACCATGTAGCCGAGTCCAGGATAAGTATGCAACCTAGTCTTCAACGGCGGCTTCGAAAACATTGGCTCTGTTGAACCCTGGGTCCGATTCGGTAGCAGCGGAGATTTGTCTCCAGATGCCTCAAAGGCCTGCTCAGGCAGCCAATCTGGCCTTATTACAATCGGAAACCGGGGCATTAGCGGCATGTTTCAGCCCGTGAGCGTTGAAGCAAACCAAAACTACCAGTTCAGTATCTGGGCTCAACAAAGCACGCTCGCTTACTTAGTTATGTACGCTTCCTGCAGCTTGAGCCCAAGCAGCTTCTTTGCGTCCACAACGATTCTTGGAGGTCCGGCCCTCAACAACTGGGCTCAGCTTAGTTTGACGTGTAACTGGAGTCCCGATCGCGTTGCGGGTGCTGGCGTAGCTTTCTTTCTTCCCACTACTTGTACCCCGGGTGGGAGGGTCTACTTTGACGACGCTACGTGGATTAAACACGATGTTTGAATAGAAAAATGATTTTACTGTCGTCACTAGTTACACTTATTACCTATTACTGCATAGTCGAGGGACAACGCTATAGCTTCTTCGGAAGATTGATCGAGATCTCGAGACTTCCTCAGGAGGTAGCGGTATTCTGCTTCAAGGGATTATTGACCGGAACGTATGCCTGTTTCCAGGTCCAGCGATGATATGTCAACATTCTGAGCATCACTGGGTGGCCGTGGCTGATATGATCCATGAAGGACCGGAGGGCCTGCGCGTGAGCCCACGACAGGAACTCTTTGAACCTATCGGGATACTTCGTGATTTCCTGTTGATATTCCTTAGACCCTTTACGAAATCTTTTGGCCTCATCACCATACATCTTGAACTTTTTCTCAATGAAGTCGTTAACCTTAATCAAGGGATGGTCCGCTGGTAGCTGGAGTGCGAAGCTAGTTGTTCGGTCCAGAAAGGTTTCCAGAAGCTTCATGCAGTTTTCTTCCATTCTCTGGGGTCCTCTTCGCCGAAAATCATGGAAAACCATGGCAATTTTGAAGAAGTACACGAGACTGTTAGGGTCATCATATCCAGATGGCTGGCTTTGAGCACTAAAGCGGTCTCTGATGCTTGAAAAAATCTGATCCAGGACGAATTTGAGATTCCTTGGTCGTTCAGCCCGTGCCAGCGTTGCTACTTGGCTTTGGCGGTACAGAAGCTCCCAAGACCTTCTTGGGCTTGTGAGCTCAGATAGGCATTGAAAATTGAAATCATCTACACTCCACGCCTTGTGACTACCAGCAATGGCTCTGCCGAGAAACATTCTGATTGTGTTGACAAAGTTTTCCAGGGGAGATTGGGGGGTTGGTAAACTAGCTGTTGGCGCAGAGGGAGGGTCGGTTGGTCTGTTTGACTGCCTGCGACGATCTTGTCTGTCTTCCATGCCAGGAATATCACCTCCGTTTCTTTTCGTCTTGTTCTTCTGGAATTCAGTTCCCCAGCCTTTGAACTTTTTCTTATGACTTGGCATCCTACTATGCTTAGCACACGATAATTTCTCCGGGGGGTTGGAGACCACTTACGAGGGTTCGAACTCATAGCACCTCTTCATCAAGGCCGCTGTATCCTCTAGAGTGCGGTTCTCAAGGATGTATAGTCTTTTGATGTCCTCTCTTCTTTCTTCCCACTCCTTGTCCGAAATTGATTTGCTTGATCTATGGGGACGCTGAGACACGTTGAGAGTCGCGGGCTGTACCATCGACTGTGATTCATGTAATTGCATTGGCATGTTCACATAACCCTCAGCCGTAGTCGAAGTTGTATCGAAAAAAAAACATGGGGTTGAAGGTTGTTTTGCTCGTAATGAGCATGATTGAACCCTGGCACAATAAACCCCATATTGGAGTCTGCTGATCTATTGAAGAATGAGGCCTGATCAGGATAGATTTGGCACATGTCATAGCTGTTTAACGTGGCCGAGGATTCAACGATGTTGGTTGTGTTGACAAAATCGTAAAGGCACATGAACCCCAGCTCATCTGGACAGCCTGGCTGTTGCTGTGGGGTTGTAACTACCTCTGGTTGTAGCAAAAGAGATTCTGCGAAAGCAAAGTCTTCCGAAGTGTATTCCCAATCCATTGTCGCTATATGCAGACTTAGGTTGTCTGAGTGCCGAAATATCTTTCAAAGATGCTCACAGCCTGTCACTTGGATTAAAGGTTTTCAGGAGTAAAGCCTCGTTCATCGCAACGCGAGGGCTTATTTCTACCCGCTTTGTTCCGACAGGCTCGGAGAAGAGCTGGATGCAAGACAGCCAGATGACTGTTGGCAGCTCACTCTGAGAGGCTCGATGCTAAAGTATCATGCATGGCTGGACCATACTTATTGGGTGATGCTAAAGTATCCCGCATGAGTAAGATATATCAATTGGCCGATCCTAAAGTATCACACAAAAAGACGCCACGTACACCACCATCATTGTCCGTCTTGGTCAACCAGGGCGTTTTTGTATCTTTCCGTTGGGCCAGAGCTCTCACCGAAAGTGAGTACACTTAGAACTGTTATGCTGTTTCGCTGGGGGAATTTATCTGAGCCAGGATGATATAAGACCACACCGTTCTCGCACTTCTCTGTTCTATCATGCCAGAAGGCCCATCACAGAATCCTAACATTAAGTTGGTTCTCATATTAGTTCTTCTGATCTGGTTTGAGCACTCACGCCAAGTCTCGTTTTCATTGCACAATGGTGTCCTCAAGAGTTCCTTATAAGGGCGAAAGCTCCATCTCTTTGCCCAGAATGTCACCCGAGGAACAGATCAGGCTCATGCACGACACAATCCAGAAAGAAAGAGGAGAGAAAGATCTGGCTATCATTGCAGTCGTCTCAAAACGATGTTGGAAATAACTGAGACAGAAGACCAAAAAGCATTGGTGGCAATTTTGGAAAGGCAATTCGTTCCCTTGTTCCCTCTTTGACCTGTAGCTGACCTATTCTTTCTACCTATTCAGGCAAATCACCTGTGCTGGTGACCACCAGAAGCCAGCTTCAAAAATCTGTCAAGGAGATCACTAGAAACAACAACGTCACAAGCCTGACCATCATGGCATGTGAGGGTGTCCCGGAGATCTACTTCAAAGTCCGGCCCCCAAGCATTGATACCCTCAAAATTCTCCGTTGCGGCCACAATATCGGGTCTAAAGGTGATCTGATGATTGATGGCGCGTCCATGTTTGACGACACGTACCTGGATGAGTGGGAAAGCCATGATCATGATGCTGCAAAGCTCTATCTGGGTCAAGGCGTCTGTATCAGCGTTGATCTCAAACAGTGTCCCGACTGGTCACAGTCAAGGGAGAGCCTATCCTACCAGGAGCAGCAAAAGGTTCGCAACGCCTTGGGCCAAATGAAAGAAACCAGCATGCTAGGCAAGTGGTGGAATGAGTGGAAGGGGCTAGCTGCTGGCATACTCGGGACACTCGTCACAGGAACTCAGTTTCTTGCCGGAATGAACGCTTCAGCAAAGGGTGTCTACACGACCTTCAAGATTGCAAATGTGCCTGTCACGTTTGCGGCAGGCAGTGCCAAAGCCTCGGTCATAGCTACTGCTGCTGGTCCAGCTGTTCTGCTTGGTGCTATTGCCGGCCTTGCAACATATTTCATCCCGTGGGATGATCTTCTTACCTGGCTTGGCGGTATCATGTCTTCCTGGGGCTCATGCTTCAAGTCGCTGTGGCATCGATTCTGGGACTGGTGGAATCAGAACCCGGAAGAGACGTGTCCTCACAAGAGCACCGTCCCGATGGCATTTTCTTAACGCAACGCGGCACGAACAGTCTTTCTTCTTCCCTCTCTTTCCTTTCTGACATGTAGCGAGGCTCAAGAGGCTTCAAAGGATTGATGTACGTAGTTTCTTGCAACACCATGGCTCTATCACGTTGATCTTCTCTGTCTGTTATCAAATTCGGTTCTTACACTGTACAGACACACTGGTTGTTTTTCCCGTATTGTAAACCTTGATAATCCAAATGTATTCATTAAGCTACACATGAAGAAACTTAATAAATTATATGAGAAAGCCAACATCTATTCCGATAAGACTAAGAGATGATTAAGGAGAGTACAGAAATTATAGAAACATTAGGGATTAGTTTAGTTGGTGATGTGCACCATCTCAGCAATACTGGGAACACCACTGGATAGACAGAAAAGATAGTAGTAACCAGGCAGAACAACTCCAGCATCGTCAGGAACCTGAATCTCGTAAGAGCCGTCTTCACCAGAGAACTCAAGAGGAATGCGACGTTGGTCGGTGTTAACGGTATGTGTTGCAGTACCAGTTCGCACCAGGGCGAAAGCAACATCTTTACCAACCTTGTCTACGCTCAGGTTGACTTTGTCTCCGACTTTAATCTCCTTGGAAGAAACATCAGTGATTTCGGGTCGCTGAGCAAGAGTCTTGCCGTCAGCCTCGAAAAGATAAGGTGGCTTGAAGACAGCACCGTCGGGGTGGTTGCGGCCCTCGCAAGTGTCAGGAGCAGGGCAAAGGCCACCGCCGCCAGAAAAGACAGTGCCATCACGGAGAAGCAGAGCAATGGAATGGTAGTTGCGAGGTGTAGACTCTGGCGCAAGCTTGGTCCACTTGCCAGTATCCGGATCCCACATCTCGGGCTCGAGGACAGAGTTGGTATCCTGGAAGATGGCGCTGATGGTCTGTCCTCCAAAGACAACAACCTTTCCGTCGGGAAGGACAACACCGTCATGGTATTGGCGACCAGAAGACATGGGTTCCGTGGCCTCTGCCTGAACGGGCTCGTAGGCACCACCAAGAGTAAGAACAAAGGCGTTGGCTGAGGTGGTATCACCACCATAGTTTTGGGCTCCTCCAGCAGTCAGGATCTTTCCAGCCACGGCGTCGTACATAACAGCAACACCGCACATGGCATCCTTATCGGTGGCTCGAGTACCGGCATCTTCAACACTACCGTCTCCCTCAACATTGATCCAGTGCATGTTGACACTGGGCCCTGCTTGCAAGACAGAGTTTTGCTTCCAGCCAAAGAGCCACATGTGATTGTCTGATCGGAAGATACCCTCGCGGTCGTTGGTGAGCATGTCACTGGCGAGAATGTTGGGTAGTGGGGTCCAAGTATCCGTCTTGGAATCGTAGATCTCGCCGTTCTTGTTGCCGCTTCCGCCTGACCAGGAACCACCGACGAGGAAAGCTCGACCATCAGAGACAGTACACTGGGAATGGTAACCTCTGCCGGTGTTCATTTCAGCAGCTGCGACAAAGCCCGTGCCACTCTCGCCGGCTTTGTGGTGGGAAGTCTTCTTGTCGGTCGATCCACCGGTGACAATAATGTTTCCGTCGATATCCTGAGAGATACCGGGGCAGAACATGTTGTGGTTGGTGTTGGAGATCTCAAGCTCGCTGATATCTCCCGTGTTCCAATCGTAGGAGGACGACCAAGTGGTACCATCGCCTACTGTGAACATCATCTTTTGACCTGATGCCCAGACGAGAAGACGGCCCTCTGGGGCCAAGATGGCACCGGCAGCTGGTACAACTGGGAATTGGAGCAATGGGCCCCATTCACCAAGGCCGGTGCTGTTCTGGCTGGAGCCAGCGCTAGAGGTTTCCTCGGAGCTAGCGCTGGTGGTTTGGTCCGGGATCAGACTGGTAGTTTGGTCTGGGCTCAAGCTGGTAGCCTGATCAGGGTCCAAGCTGGTAGCTTGGTCGGAGCCATGGCTGGTCGTTCGGTCAGGGCTCACGTTGGCGGTTTGTTCAGGGCCAAGGCTGGTAGTAGGGTTGGTAGTAGGGTCGATTTCTTTAAAGATGTGCCCATCAGATCGTGCCTTGCATGGGCTGCCTGAAACAATGAGGGCGTGAGCCAGCACACCGATGACACTGGACAGTAGCATGGCGTTGAAAGATAGGTATGAAGTGAATGACAAGACTGGCTTATGAATGAGAGGAAGGTGAAAAAGAATATAAGAAAGAAAGTGATGTGTTGAATTGTTTGTTTCCCATGATGCTCGTGGTCAACATGGTCTTTATACTCGAGTTAGTTGTTATGTATTTAGCATCCAAACTCGCTTTGATGAACCCATTTTTAGCCTCATAGAATGCAAGACTGGGTAAAAAAAGTCCCCGTCGAATGTTTTGAAACACTAGGCGGACCTGAATTGGAAAGGCTATAGCTCGTATTTCTTCAACGTGCCTGTGCTCGGACATGTTTATATTAGGTTCCACCGTTGGGCGTTTGTGCTATAGTCATGGCGGAGGAATTTCTTTTACGTTAATTGGCTCAACAAGGTTTGGAGATCTGATCACCATCATGGATCATTTTTCTTGAGTTTGTTCCTGAACTTATTGCTCAACAGTCATTGTTTGCGTTCTATACATGACAAGTTTTGGTTGGCTTGGGCAAGCCACACCAGCAATTTTCAACATAGTTTGCCAGGCCAGTATCATCCTGTGTTAATTTAACTATCGAGCTTCGTATCATGCTTATAGTTTGTACGGAGAAAGTACTGACAGTCTTGATTTTCCTCATCGTGCACTCGTATTTCGAATTGTGGCATGCTAAGTTGAAGACCTCATATCACTTGCAGGGCTTTATGACATAGATCAGTAGCTAATCGGACTAGTGTAGATCATTGGTACCTGCGCTGCATAATGTGACGCCCTAGTCAAGTAAGTATTGCTCTCGGGTTAGACGAACTCCTACATGATAATCCTCACCTGGAAGTAGATCTCTTATTTGCACCTCGTGTACAGACTGCCGTAAACGGGTCATGGTGACGTCGAATAATACGAGTTGTAAGGGCTCAGAGACAGTATGTCATTGTCCAGCCAGATTGGCGGACGATCCAGCTTCTGTTACAAAAAATGGAATATTTTTGGTCGGACAAATTGGGAACATAGTCAGAGAATACTTCAGCTGGAACTGTCTGCAAGCGAGACAGTGTAACCTAGACTGCCAAATACATATGTATGAGCTGAGATCCAGGTACGAAAGTGTTAATCGGCGTCGAGATAGCTCTACGCTTTTGCAAATCATGAGCTATAGAGTAGCTTATCGTTCTCTCAGCCGGTATAACATGGGTTGCATGCAAACAGGTAAAAGGCTTTTGCTGTATACAGGGCATACGGATGCCTCGTCCATGAAACAAAGTCATAGCGAAGTCGTGCTGAAGCAGCACTACCAACATGTTAACGAACTGGGATGCTTGAAGAAATTTCTGCCAAGGATGTGTCTTCCAGAAATATGCAGTCAGTAACCAAACGGACGATATGTACCCTAGAAGAAGTAATCAAATCTTTACTGGCTGGTTTCTTAAGTCATTACTGTTCTCGGATGTCATCGCCAAGCAGGCTTTGATGAGGTCTTTGCGCTTGAGTTTGATGAACACACACTAACATATGTTTCGTGAAACGCTCAGTCTCTTGAGATGCCTCACAGAATTGATCCGAGCGTACAATTTCAAAAGCTAAGTGCATCGGATACGAGAATGCAACTTAACCTTGGAAAGAGAGTGTTGATGTCGATGGTGTTGTCCATGTCTGTTGACTCCGTACAGATAGCCAGAATAACACGTCTGCGTGTGTTGACGTGTCAGTTTCGCGTTGTTCTAGGCACGTGATATGATTATGTTTCTTGCTCGCCATTCGTCAATTCTATCAAGACGACGTGAATTTTGGCACCGGCTTGGGAGACAAGTTTAATTAAGGGGAGTCTCAGTGGCTGAAAAGACTGACCAAGGAATCCTGGCCAATGGGAATTCAAATCCAGCCACTCCTTATCTCCACGTGCTCTTATCTGGAAGTCCTATGGCTTGACGGGCTCACGAAAAGGAGGCTAATTGTCATCTTCAATGGATCCCATCGATGGCCTCCAACCGCCAAGTAGCTTGATAACTAATCGCAATACTTCCTCACACGCCCATTGCATTCAGGGACACTGCCAGAAAACAGGTCCCAAAGCTCACCATTGCCAGCGAGCTCACACATCCTCAAAGTGACTGGGGCTTTCAATCTTGCACGCAGCTTTTGGAGGACTGTCCGCCAAGGCTTTTGTTTCGTCCAGACTCATCTGAGCGTAAGTTGAAAACGGCTTGACGATATTCTTTAAATCTTCAGGCTTGGAAGCGATAACGTTATCGAAGCGCTTCTGTCTGCCTGAGGTCTATCCTGTTCATGTACTAGTCCCAACAATCCCAATAACAATCGCGGCCCCTGTCATCCACCAGCTTGCCACTCCAAATGCACCTTGTATGTCCTGCTTCAAGATACCCCAGAGAACACCAAATAGTAAACTAGGGGGAAAGAATCCAAGTCCAAGGATCCACCAAATCTTTTTCCAGTCCCAGTGCTCTTTATAATAGATTCCTCACGCTTCTTTGACTTGAGTACATTGCGGTGGAAGGCTTCCGCATGCCCACTTAGGCAGTTGTCGAAGAATCAACTTAGGATCAGGCTCTATGTCCTCAGAGCTCGTTCAGCAAACAAGCCTGTAATTGCAAAGGCCTCACATCTTGTACCGCGGCAGCTGTGAGCCTTCTCTCCAACGAGCAAGAGGAAGGTCAAGATATTTATCAGAATTTCCAACAAAGTGAGCGGTTCAGATTTATCAGAGATCTTGTCTATCTACCGCCATCCAGTCTTGTGAGGCCTGGGGGCTCAGATTACGAGTGCAGCCCAATACCCTCCAAATTTTCGCCTCCTGTCGGACCACGACTCATGATGGATTTCTTTACAACAATAGTAGTCGCGGGTCGATTTATGCTTGCCATGATGGTAAGAGGTTTAAGAGACCATGAATCTCTGAGCCTGTGTTTGGATATCAGGTATGAAAATATACGTTCAAAAGCCGAGGCAACTTCTTAGATCCCCTGCCGTGTCGCGATGGATCGCCTTTACATTAGTTTTGGTCTTCGTCAAATGCTGTTCCTCCTTTCTCTAATGGTACTCTCTGTATCAATAAATGCATCTTTGCCATGTAGCAGATCTACGAACACCAGGCTGCTGTGTTCGAAGGCAGCTTGAAAAGCCCGTGTATTCACGGTTGCGCCGTTATCGAGTAGGAGTTGCACCATGTCTAACCGGCCATTGGCAATGGCAGCCTGGAGTGCATTGCCGTGAAAGCCTCCTTGTGCGTTGACATCTGCGAAGTTATTAAGTAATATTCGCGCTATTTCTAAGTCGCCTCTGCCAGAAGCGACTTGGAGAGCACAGCCATGATAATGGTCTAGTGCATTGACATCAGCTCCATGATATAGCAGTACTCGCACCACCTCTGTTCTCCCCTCGGACGATGCTGCAATCAAAGCATTCGCAAACTTTCCGCCTCGTTTGTTAACATCGGCTCCTCGATCCAGAAGTAGTTGTACGATATCCAGGTGACCTATGACTGCGGCAGCATGTAGAGCATTTCCGTGCGCACCGCCTTCTGCATTGATATTCGCCCCTGAATCTAGTAGTAGACGCGCCACCTCCATCTGACCTCCCGAGGCGGCTGTATATAGAGCATTGCCCCATTTGCCGTGCTGCGTATTGATATTGACTCCATTGTCTAGCAGCAGTTGCACGATTTCCGAGTGGCCTCTGAACGAAGCTCCCTGCAAAGCATCGTAATAATCCAAGCTTTGCATATCCACGTTGGCTTTGTCTGCCATGAGACTCTTAACAGTCTCTGTAAGCCCAAATGAGCAAGCATAGCACATTGCGGATGTCCCAAAAGGACCTGCTGTACGTGCCCAGCCATGGTGTTTCACTCGAGGGTCTATATGATATAACTGACTCCATTGATTCAATGTCTTGTCGTTCTGCAAGAAGCCAACTATGGTTTGAATCATATCCTCGGAGGTCTCGACGCAAACAGCGTGGTCCGTCCAATGCGTTGCCGCATATCTAGACATCGGAAAATCAGATCCGAGTGTCTCGATATTGCCTTCGATATCACTCAGGTAAGTCAGGCATGTTCTAGTGATGGCAATGTTTGCAGTTTCGAAATCGAACTGATCTTGCTCGAGAAGATACTCTTTGACCGAAAAGTGGGCGAGATGGAGTTCCACGAAGTCCTCCTCAAATGTTTGCCGAAAGCCGTCTGAACTAGTCACGACCGTATGTCTTGTGATTTCAATCGCAGTTAAAAAGCTGGGACAATATAGTAACACGTCGAGTGGTTGAAAAAGTCTGCCATCAGCGTCGAAGCCTCGAGGTTCTCCATCTATCTGCGTGGCTATCACCTCGATAGCCTCCAAAAGCCTCAGAGGCTCCTTTGTATAAACCATAAACTGCAAGAGACGGATAGCATCGCGCTTGTATGCTGACGGTATGCTTTGAAGCATCCGGTCATAGGTATCGTTCAAATCATGAGGTAATGACCGCAGTGCGTTCTTGACTTCCCGTCGACTCGAACATCTGGCAAGGCTCTCCATCTGACAGGCAGCCCACCTAAACCTGTACCAATTGTCAGAAAGATGATTCAAGCTTCGGAAACCACGTGAGCGAGAACTTACATTCCGTCGGCTCTATCTCCGACTTTATCGCGAATTTCGTCCAGGAGGTCCAGCGGCAAGACTTTATCTACAAAGTCGGGCTCCTCTGCAAGTGTTGCCGTTATATAGGAGCGTATATCGGCATTGATAGCCTCTTTATCCAGAGGGATACAGTTATGCGCGTCAAACAAGTAAGGAAGTGAAGATTGAAACTCCGCTTCTGGCCGGGCAGTGACAATGAGCTGGGCGTTGCTTGATGTGAAACCTTCAATCCAGTTCAACAGCTCTCTTCTTGTCGTGCATTCATCCAAAGCGTCGATCAAGACGGAAATGTTATCAGTGGTTTGTATCATAGTGTCGATAGAGGCTGATAAGGAAACCGTATCTGGTTGTCGTTTTCCATCACCGTGGGAAGCGAAAAGACTGTCAAGTGTTTTAGCTGCTTCCTGCCCGGTATGGTAAAGCTGGGCTGCCAACGACCGTAAAAGATCGTCTAATTTCTGCTTTTCGCCATTACTGAAGTCGAAGAAAAATGAAAGCGTGATGTGTGTGCCAAGGGACTGGAGATGGTCAAGAACGGCTGTACTTAAAACAGTCTTGCCAGATCCTGCCAGACCTTCAAGCCATAGATGGCGACGTGATCCAAATTCCCATTCTCGAAAGAAGTCGCTGTGAAGCAGCCACAGCCCAGTGTCAATATGACGGCGTTTTCTCGCCATATTGGCGTTAGTCGAGCAATCTGGTGGGGATAGCCAGCGCTCAATCTTTGTAAAGTGATGGTCAGATGCCATGGTCATGACTGCATGCTGGGTGATAACTCCTGTGGCTTCGACTGTCCGAAGTCAGAATAGAAGGTGTAAGTTGATATTGTGATACTAACTAGAGCTGAGGAGTTGGTTGATAGGCATCTCAGCCTCGACCTTGCTAGGGGGGATCTGACTGAGAAGATCTGTTGTATACGCCGCGGCCATCATTGCTGCAAAGCCCTGCCATTCCTTATTTTTATGCGAGTCAGAGTAGTCGCATATTCCACGGATCACTAGACAAGGGAAGTGATTCATTAAGCCGGCCGCCTCCATCTCGAAGCAAAGGACATCCATACTAGCCGCTAATTTGTCTCTGACACGCGCATCCTTCATCAGCTGGTTGGCAGTCGCAATTAGTCCGTAATATATGGCAGGGTCATCCTCCTCTTCGTCTCGTTTCCTCCGAGGTACTAACTTAGCAGGATCATTGCCACACACGTCTCTACACCTGTCTGTCGAGTCTGGATGTACAATATTGGATCGGTAAAGCTTGTCGCTCTCTGGTGGCGGACGAGAATACTTCTGTCGTAGACGAGGCCATCTTTGCAATACGCTATCAACGCGGGCACCAAGCTGGTGCCCCTCCAGCTCGTATTCAGCCTCAAGCCCGCTCAATGCTGTCAAAAGCAACTGTGGCGGCTGGTTCAAGGACCCAGTTGTTACAAAATCATGGCCCTGAACTGCCTTACCGTAGTCATATTGAAATATGCCGCCCTTTCCACTTCCACGTGCACTGACTACGACATCGCCGAGTCGTATATCGTGCTTTAGGCTCGGAGCACCCCCGCCGATTCCAACCATTAGCCCGAAACGAATATTTGGAAAACTGCGTAGCATGTCCCTTGCTACGGTGGCGGCAGAGGTCGTTCCATACTCAGACTTAGGCAGGACGGCCATGACGATGTTGTGCTTCCCAATTCTCCCCAGTGCATAGTTGTTGTTGTCATTATCGGCGATGTTTTCGAGCTGGTCATGCTTCTCGTCAAGGAATGCTCGCGCAGCGACGAACTCGGTTGTGACAGCACAAATCCAGCCGACTGTGTATTTGTGAGGGTCTGACATGATCGGTGGTAGATGTTGAAAGTGTCTTGAATACGTGGACGGTCACAGAAGACTGAAGGGGGGACAATATGGAAAACAAAGAGAGCTGGTAACAAGAGGGAAGCTTCAATCTCCCCTAAATTTCCTGACGGCAAACAGTAATCAGGCTCTGGGATTTTGCGGCAATTTCGACAGTCAGCCTCAGGGCGCTTACGTGCATAAATCTGCAGCAGGGTGGACGTTATAGCAGACAATTGGTGAGAAACAATCAAGTAAAATGCCAAGCCTGCTTAGGTGCGGAGAGAATGGGCAAATAAAAAAAGAACAAGGGGGTTTATACCTGGCTTTCCAATCAAAACGAATCAGGTGGGAATAGGTGACTCATCCAAGTCTCTGTTGGCGAGCGTTTTCTTGCGTAAGGCGACTATTTCTGGTTCTTGAGCCACCAACAGCCGTTTATTTAGTTGAATCCGACCCTTGGAAGATTGATTGGTGTTGACTTGACCTGCAGCCATTGTCTGCGACAAGACAAGCTACATACTTACCACAGTCAAAACGTGCTTTCCTATATAAGAAGATTTCGATCTCGCTCCTGGCAACTTGTATTCAACCCATTAATCATAATTCGCGCATCCACAGTACCTTGCCATGGCTGCTATTTCTTGTCTCCCGGCTGAGCTTATTGTTGTGATCATGCGCTTGTGTCACTCTCTTTATGACATTTTGTCACTCATCAAAGTATTCCCGACTTTCCTCGGCCACTTCATTTTCAACCGAAACCATATCATCACGGCCATTATCAACGACTTTGAGACACGTTTTGGAGGTCATATCCCTACGAATTGTTTCTTGGTAGCTCGACTTCGCAATATCCGCTGAAAAAAAGCTTGAAAACAGCTCTGTTCAGCACTTAGAACGGCAAATCAGATCGGTCAGTCTACCAATTTTCTTTCGTTCGGACTCAGACATACAGTTTGCACAGTTAAACAAGCTCTCGTTTGTCGACGCTTCTTCTCGAAGCAGAACGGATCACGTCAAGCTACGCACCCAAAGCCTGGGTTAACCGCCAGATCTTTGGGCAGTGGGACTATCCTCTCCAATATGAAGAAGCCGGTGGCCGAGTTCTGTTATATGCAACAAAATTATCTGCAACAAAAAAACAAAGGTTTTTGAATGCCTCCTTCTGCTTTGAAAGATACTTTCAGATGTTCGTTCTTGATGAAGAAGTGCTGTTCAACAAAGACAAGGGGATACGCCACCTCTTCTTCCGAGCTGCGCGAGATATTGAGAGCAGTCACAATACTCATTCCATCACGGAGCAATTCTATTCAATTGGCTTCTATATCTTATATTAACATTGGCACATGTTGGATAATGCCATAGACAGTATTGGTCCTAAAAAGGCCATGAACGCCAAAGAAACTGTAGCAATACTATCCATTTGTACTGTGGGTGCTTCAAACTATTCACAACTCCATTTGGACCGTTTTCACAATCGGACGCTGTTGGACATGCATAAATATGTGCATTATCCATTATCTCATGGCACTAGTATGCTTTTACGATTGCAGAGCATGAGTCTCGAGGATCAGACGGATTTCACCATGACGCCTTTCTACAAGGTTACCTACAAGTCATCAGCCGGTTGTTCTTTTTGTGAAGTCTACCTGGAAGTTTCTTTCTATATCGGCTGAAAAAAAAAAAAAAAAAAGATAGAATAATTTTCTTGAAAGATTTAACACTATTTGTCTTCAACCAGGGGGTTCGTATTTACTTCCGACTACCCTAAACTGTGTGTTAAACCAGTCCGGCGATGTCGGCCAAGCACTGCTATCTTACACAGCCGGATGAAAGAGTTAACAAGGAATTCGTTTCTTACGATAACTAATAAACAATATCAATATTTTTATTTTCCAAGTTTATGACCTAGCATTTATACTATCAGAATAAACTTGATAAGTAAACATTTAACTTTTATCTCTAAACAATCTGACATTATAGCCAAGGGTTTCTTGAGAACTAAGACAACGCAAAGGCTTCAGATTTTACTTGTTAAAATAATTTGTTCCCTGTTACTGATAACTACTTGAGGTGGGCTATTACCTCAAAGGTCTGGACGGTGATGAGTGAAAGCGGGCGGGTCACCTTGAGTAGGAGGAGGCTTTGTCATAGAATGCAGACGTTATCATTGGCCTAAGATATTCCGGACACAAGTATCGACCCGACGGCTATTTATTCGGTGCATCTGAGGATGCGGAGCAAAGAAGAAGAGGACGTTTCCTTCTACTATAAATGTGCTGATGAACAGGTCCCTTCCTTGAATAGTGAATACATAACAGGTGATGTAGTTAGGCTTTATCTGATAGACTATATAAATGTTAATATCAGCGTATTTGAGTCCCGGGTGCCATTGGCGAAAAACGACCACCGCAGCGCCGAAAGTTAGAGTGCTTGGATTACATTCAAGTAAGAGTCATGACGTAGGATATGTTGACATTAAACAGTTGGGTCAACGGCCTGGTCTGGTGCACGCTTTTAGAGCGGCTACAATTTCTAGTGTGCTGTAGTCTTGACTCAAGAGCTGCTTTGTCTGACAAGTGCTACAAGAATCAGGAGACAGTTGCCTTTGAGTATCTCGTATGTTTGTCATCAAATCATACTGGAACAATTGCTTGATTCATCATTCTCCGTCTAACTCGTAAGATCGAGTTCGGGGACAAAACAACATCCGTCTCTTGTCCGGGCCCGGAAAACCTAACGCAATTGACATTATCCCTGACCGGCACTAACCTCATTTTCAAGTATTCCTGCAACTTGGCAATGCATGTCGTAATTAATCCAACTGTCACAGCTTCTCCCCGCAACTTTAACCCTGTTAGCCATATACTATCCTAGTTTCCCCGCAGATGCAACGCTCAATCAAGCTAATGGCGAATACCTCCACGATCTCGGGCTATCAGATAGCGAGCAAGCTCAAATACAGCAATTTTCATGGTGATCGTTAACGGAATTCGACGCCGGCAACTAACAAAGGGCCGAATTGAATCATCACCATGGCGTATGATGAACATGGGAGGCGAAAGCGCTTTGTACTTATAATGTTGTGCTTCGTTGGAATAATTTTAGACTTCCACTCTAGGTTCAATGCACCTTTTGCAACATGGCATTGACAATATCCCAAGTCTCGTTTGAGCACTACCGCGATGCCCTGGGCATTGCCGAAACTAAGCCACGAATCTCTTGGCGATTCGATGGTGATGTTCCCGATTGGGAGCAGAGCTCTTACGAGGTCCAAGTGACTCGACGCTCGAAGGATGAGCCCAATTCTTTCTCCTTCAACTCATCCCAATCTCTCTACCTACCATGGCCAGATAGCCCCCTAGACGAAGCCGAATCCGCTACCGTTCGAGTTAGAGCTCATGGACACTCAAACCAGCCTTCAACACCCTGGTCAGACTGGGTCTCCGTCGAGACTGGTCTGCTTGGCAGCAGCTGGGACAACATCCAACCCATTGCCTCAACTATCCAGGTCAACGTCAGCGCGCCGAAGCGTCCTGTCTACTTTCGCAAAGATTTCACCGTCCCAAGCGATATCGAGTCGGCGAGACTCTACATCACAGCTCTAGGTATTTACGAAGCCGAGATCAACGGAAAGCGCGTCGGCGATTACGTTTTAGCTCCCGGATGGCAATCTTACCACTTCCGCCACGTCTACGACACATACGATGTGACAGATCTGCTCACCTCCGGCGAGAACGCCATCGGCGCAGTTGTCGGTGAGGGTTGGTACGCTGGCCGACTCGGCTTTGGTGGCGGCACACGAAACATCTACGGTAACTCTACTGGTCTTTTGGCTCAGCTTCGTGTGCAGTTGAAGAATGGCACCACGGTGAAGCTTCACACCGATGATACTTGGAAGTCAAGCTTTGGTCCTGTCACAGCTGGAGAGATTTACGATGGAGAGCGATATGATGCTCGCTTAGAAGCAGATGTCGAGGGGTGGTCGTCGGCTGGTTTTGACAGCTCTTCTTGGGAAGACACTCGTCTCTTGCCTGCTGTGCAAGGAGACCTTATTACTCCTGACCAACCCCCCGTCCGCCGGATCCAGGAGATCAAGCCTCAGAGGTTCTTCAAGTCCCGATCAGGAAAGCAGCTCATCGACTTTGGTCAGAACTTGGTCGGATGGCTTCGACTTAGAGTTGACGGCCCAGCAAACACCACTATCAGACTCCGACATGCCGAAGTCTTGGAGCAGGGCGAGCTCGCTATCCGCCCTCTGCGAAAAGCTAAGGCCGAGGATCACATCCAGCTGAGCGGCAACGGTCCTCTTGAATGGGAACCAAAGTTTACTTTCCATGGCTTCCGCTTTGCTCAGATTGACGGCTGGCCTAGCGATACACCCCTGGACGAGCATAGTGTAACTGCCATCGTCGTTCACACCGATATGGAAGAGACAGGCTGGTTCAACTGCTCTCACGATCTCCTCAACCAGTTCCATTCTAACGTTCGCTGGTCTATGAAGGGTAACTTCCTGAGTATCCCTACCGACTGCCCCCAGCGTGATGAGCGGCTTGGCTGGACAGGCGATGCTCACAACTTTTGCCCTACATCCAACTTCCTCTACGACACTGCTGGCTTCTGGAAGAGTTGGCACAAGGACGTCTGGGCTGAGATGAACATCAACGACTCCATGGTTCCTCCCGTTTATGTTCCCATCGTCCCCTCTGGTATTGAGAACAATGGTGCTATCCCTGCTTCAGTCTGGGGAGACGTCGTGGTAGCTAACCCATGGAACATTTACAACGCCTTTGGCGACAAGGGTCTCTTACAAGAGCATCTTCCTCAAGCTCGGGGCTGGATTGATACTGGAATTCCTCGAAACGAAGATGGCCTTTGGGACCGTGATACCTTCCAGTTTGCCGACTGGCTCGATCCTCTCTCTCCACCTGAGTCCCCTGGTGATGCTACCACTCACAAGATGCTCGTCTCTGACGCATACTTGGTCCGAATGACTGAGTTCTTGTACCAGATTGCCGAAGCTCTTGGAGAAACTGATCTTGTTGAGAAGTACAAGGCTCAACACACGGAACTCAAGCAGGAATTCCAAAATGCCTGGGCACCTGATGGCGTTCTCGCCAACCGCACCCAGACTGCTTATGCGCTCTCGGTGGGCTTCAGACTTCTTGAAAACCAAGAGCAAAGGGAGAATGCCATAGAAACCCTGCGTGAGATTATCAGAGACAATGATTATCTTGTTGGCACTGGCTTTGCAGGCACAACACCTCTTGGATTTGCTCTCAAGGATGCCAATGCCTCAGCAGATTTCTATCGTATGCTCCTCCAAGAAAAGGTCCCCTCTTGGCTGTACCAGGTCGCTCAAGGAGGTACTACTACCTGGGAGCGATGGGACAGTCTTCTGCCTAACGGCACTGTCAACCCCGGTGAGATGACGAGTTTCAACCATTACGCTTTCGGCTCCGTGGCGAACTGGATGCATCAAGTCATTGGAGGAATTGCACCTCTGGAGCCCGGCTACAAAAAGATTTCCATTGCTCCTATTCCTGGCGGTGACTTGACGTATGCGACTGCCAAGCTAATCAGTCAGTATGGAACTATCTGGACACACTGGACGCTCAATGATGCTGGTTTCCATCTGAGGGTCAGGATCCCTCCCAACACTAAAGCTGAGGTTACTCTGCCTGGTGAGACTGAGATTAAGACTGTTGGATCAGGTTACCATGAGTGGCTTGTTCCGGGCTCATTTTAGTCTTCTCGAGAGACTGCATAATGTATACAACACTATTATAGTAGCCTAGTACAACAGAAACAAATACCTGTATATTGTTCGAACTTGATATCACTGAAGGAAAGGCTCACTATGCGTACAAGCATCAAATGCATCGTAACGGGCATTGGCTGTTTACACTGGAACTGTAGTGACTAATTCGAACTGTATTCATAGACATCATTGTATCAGGAATATTTACTTCTCCATCTATGTCTTCCTTCACTGCGGATGATAGGCACCCTTCTTCTTCTTGATCTGCCCGCTACCCCAAGGGTCCAGGTCAATAGGGGCCATGGGCGTTTTGCACTTTGCCTTCAAAGCCGCCTGCGCTACATCACTGTCATACGGGACACAATCAACGCCAATGTCGCCGTCCAATCCATCGCAAATGATAACAGGTTCCCCTCCGCAGCGAGTCTCGACGTTAAAGTCTTTGAGGGTGATGTTTGTGCATACGGCATCCTCGGCTGATGAGCATGAGAGGCGGGCCACAACATTGCCGTAAACACCTGATGTGTATCCGGTGAAGTTCTCAAAGTGAATGTTGCTAATACTCATGCCTGAGGGGTGAGCGTTGCATTCTTCGGCTGTTTTGTTAAAGTAGCATGAGTCGAGGAAGATGCCATAGTCCATGCGAGCGACCCAGAAGTTCCTGATATCGTTAGTATACGATGCGTGTGGGGTTGGCTGTTGCACTCACTTGAAGGTCACGTTGTTGACATAGCCTGTGCCGGTTTCATTTCCGGCCCAGACCTTGATACGAGCACCCGAGTACTAAGATTGTTAGTGTCACGACTATCAATAGTGTATATATAAAACTCACATCACCGTTCATCATCCAAACGTTCTCGATGTGCACGTCGTGAACGTTTGAGACTTCACCCTTGTATTGTCCAAGAGAACCCATCGACTAGCCGAGTCAGCTCCATCAATCTTGAATTAGTTGTTAGTACTCACCTGGCCATGTGTTCCATTACAGTACATGGTGTTGACGTATAGGTCGGAGCTGTTGGGCTTGGGTGAGAAGCAGTCATCATCAATGTTGACCCAAGTTCTCTCAATCTTCACAGTCGACGTATTCATGGTGTTCATAAAGTCGGTGTTCTTGGGGATAACACTGGCGTTGTTGGAAAGAGCAGTTGCCACGACATCGGTATATCGAATGTTCTTGGAGCTGACGATAAAGTTGTTCCAGCAGGGGGAGTCCTTGAGATGAATGCCTGAGACGTCAAGATTGGTTGTGTTCTCGGCATAGAAGAGGATGGGACGATAGTACTTGTTATCAGGGTTGAGGATGCTAATGAGCTGTCAGCAGCCATTTGCGTCGAAAAGGATTGCAATAGACTTACGAGCCGGTGCCAGCTTCAAACTCGTTCCACCAGCGTTGTCTGCGTGCTGTTAGCGTCGATGCGAGTACCAATCTTGGTATCTTTGACAAACCCTTGACCCTCGATAACACCGTTGCCGTAAATCTTGATGTCCTTTCCTCCCCACTTCCAGAACATGATGGACTTTTGGAACGGATGATACCAGGCATTCTTCTGCCAGTATTTGACATCATTTGTGAACTGATTCTGTTAGAGATCTGGAGAGAAGCCCTTGATTTGCTAATGACTTACTCGGATCTCTCCGTCAAGATGGATATGAATGTCGTTAAGTCCAGTCAGATCCAAGACCTTGCCGATGACATAAGTTTTGCCTTTTGGCAGATACAATGTGCCGCCGTTATTGGCTTTTTTCACGCCTCGTCTGAACTCTTCTGAAACATCGTCCTTATGGTTTTTAGACGCACGGATCTTGACTATGTTGCGGTACTCGTGCTTGGGCGGCTTATATGGATGCTTATCGCGAAACTCGGAAACGTCACGAGGAACGCCTGCTGGGAGGGTCACGGCGTTGACGGCTGTGAGAGCCAATGCTCCGAGGATGGATAAGGTCTTGAGGCAATGCATGGTTTAGAGCCCAGTACAAGACGATTACTAGGAGATCGCACAAAGTAAGGGTCGTATCAGGGGCTATCTACACCGAGTAGTCTTTACCTTTATATATCCTACTACACTCCTTAACAGGCAACCTCGGACTGTCATTATCTGACTTTCCCAGCCATAATGCAGCTTCTCCACTGGAAAAGACGAGGAACCTTGAGTTCCTGAACTTTAACAGATGCTGATATGGCGGAAAAGTTATGTCTTGCTCAAAAACGCGGGGCAAGCTTATGATGATCATGCCGATGAAGCACATTATTGGTGGAATTATTATATCGTCGACGATCCTGGTGAGTTGCACAGCTGCGGGGAGGCCAAGGATTAAAAGCTGGGGTAACTTGCAAGCCGTGAACAGGGGACGGTTGAATGCAGGTCTGGTCATTTGCCGTACGAGGTCGGAAAAACAGTGATTGATATACAAAATATTGACTTCACAAGGTGCTTTTCCGAGACTGATAAGCTTTATCCCACAAGGTACCGAAATTGCAGCTGCACGATAGGTCTATCAATATTGTCAGGTCTGGAGGAACCTCTTGATAACCTTTGGCCTAGTGTTTCACAATACTGGGCTTGAGCTATTCAAGTCGGTGAGCTTCATACGTTTCTACTGCAGCCAATATAAAAGAAAAGATAGAGAAATGATACTTCACAAAACAACACGCCGTCTGCTCCACAAGCAACGATTAAACCCAAGAACCGTGTTATGTCGATAACCTAATTACAACATAAGTTTCTGCCCCGGCGGAATGAATATAACTCAAGGTAGACAGCTTAAGTGAACATGGTGATGGAACACTTTTCCGTATTAAATATCTTGGTTTATACTTTTTCAAAGCATATCTTGTACTGCAATAAAAGGAAATCACTGCAGCTCCAGAAAGTCTAAACAATGCTCCGCGAGCCCTTTCACAGCCAAGAAATGCAGAAAAAGCTAATTCTGATCCTGCAGCACTGATTATCTTAACTTTGCAACTTATATTTAACCTTATGTTCATTAAGTTCTCATTGGTGCGGCTTTAGCTATACTATAATACCTCAATGTTAAGCTTCTCAGCCTTTGTAAACCATAAAACTAGCTCAAGAAAATGCGGAATGATATTCGACCAGAGCCCGACTATGTAGTCATCAATAAAACTAACATAACCATTCGTCTTCCTGTAAGATGCTGATATAGCTAACACTCTCCAGACACCTTTAAGTTGATCTTACTACTCTTTCTCTCCTTTATGTACTTTATGCACCGCTACATCTGATCCCCTGGGATATGCCTCGTTACTATCGAAGTGATATAGCTGGGGCTCTATCACATCCTTCCGGCGCAAAACAAACCTCCGAATCCACCATGGTAGAACACTGCAAAATTGATATTTGGCATGAATGGTCGTTGGGACAGCAAAGACATAGTCGAGCTCCTCCAAGCTCTTCTTGGCGGTTTCAGGCATGAACAAGAAGATCGCCACGAGTGCCAGAATATTCAACCCCGCGTAGAAGCCAAAGCTTCCGGAAGGCGTCAGTGCAAGCAGCATACGTGGGAAAGTAAGTCCAAGTACGGCAGCCCAGAAGTTATTCGTCGCTACTGCCCATGACATGCCAATCTCTCTGTGAGACAGAGGGAAGACCTCGGCAGAGTAGACAAAAGCGCAGGGTCCCTCCCCGGGAGAGTAAAAAGCAACAAAGGCGAAGATAAAGAATGCGATCATGCCTAGCTGAGCTGGGGAAGAAGAAGGGATATAGAATGACATGCCAGCGCCAAGCAGAGTGAGAAACATGAAGGGAAAGGTCGCCAGGAGAAGAGTGCGTCTTCCCCATGTATCAATCGTATACAAGGCTGGGAAGGCAAAGATAAACATGGTCTGCCGTGGTTTGAGTTAGCAAAAGGTTTTAGGAATACTGTTGAACAATAAAAAGGTAACCTACCATTCCAAAACCCCAAGAAACGAGAAGAGCCGTGATGTTGTTTGCACCAGCTTGGGTGAAGATAGTTGAAGAATAGAAAGCAATGATGTTAACTACGTTAAAATACCTACAGTCAGTATTCTGTAGTTATAAGAGGGAAGAATTGTGGAATGTGCTTACTACCGCACATCTGTTGGGCAATCATAATGATTCCAGATGCTTGGGTGGCTCGGCGGATTCGAGGCACAGTAAATAGTTCAACTGCTCTTGTCAAGAAGTTAGAATTATCAAACCCTTCCTCCTTGATCAAGAGATCTTCTGCGAGTAGCTGCGAGTGGATATAGTACAAGTCCCGGGCAGCTTGAAGAGGAGAGTTGCGAAGCCGGAGTAGTGACTTGTAGGCCTGGTAATGCCTTCCCTTCTTTATCAACCATCTCGGTGACTCAGGAGAAAAGAATATTCCAATAAGAAGAGGAACAGCTGGGATGAAAGCGGATCCAAATTGAAGCCTCCACGCAATAGGTCCCGTATTGACAACGACGAGGTTTGCGGTGAAGCCGAGCATGATACCAAAAGCGACAAAGAGCTGCCACGACATGACTAGGGCTCCGCGAATGATAGAGGGCGCATTCTCTGCTGAGTAAACAGGAACTGTGACTTCTTTGAGTCCCATTCCGATGCCGAGAAGGATTCTGCAGATTAGGATCTGAGGCCAGCTCTGAGAGAGGGCTTGGCCGATGGGGGCCAAGAGACTGAAGACAGCTCCAATGAAAATGGTACCACGACGCCCAATTAGGTCATTCAAGGGATCTGAGAGCCAGCAAGCACTAGGAGCAAAAGTCAATATTGGTCGGCGGCAGTTAGCACAGCAAATAGATAACTTACAAGAGAGCGATGGCCATGTATGGAGCACCATTGATGGCTCCAATGATCCATGAGTTTGATTCACAGGTCCCAGCTGCCGTACAAGCGTCTCCAGAGTCAGCGATGTTGAAAGCCTGCGGAAAGGACAAGTTGGCTCCATTGGAACCCGTCTGATCCCATCCTTGGATTGCTGCGCTGATGGAATTCAGAAAGATGGTGTAGTAAAGCGCCTTTGGATGCCTCCATCTGTGATCCCTCTCGGCTCGAAGTGCTTCACGATCGTCTTGGTCTAACTCATCGATCGATTCGAATTCACTGGGGCGCTGCGCAACGAGGACGCCCTTTCGAAGGTAAGGCAAGGCATCGATGAGATCGTTGTTCTGGGCGTACGCTTCGACATCGTTGAGGAGCCGTTCTTTCGGAATACCGGCAAGAGGGTTCCTAATTCTTTGTTCTGTTAGTGTTGGCCTATGTAGAAGGCTTGGGCTTGCAACTCACTCGCCAGTGTCATTGTTTGTCATGCGGACAACACTTGCACGACGATTCTCTTCAACGAGATCCATCGACTGCCTATGTACAGATTAGACTTGATCGGTCTAGTAAGAGAGCACTTACTGATTTGCCTGCTCAATATGATGAGACATGTTGCAATTGCCAGTGATTAAGAGACAATGTTTGAGAAGAGGTTGATTTGATCCTGAAGGCTGAATGATGTTTTGTTGTTGGGATTGCCATGACATTATATACAACTTAGACTCTTTTTCTAACTTCCCCAGGATATTCAAATGTAGGCCGAGTCTGGGGAAGTGTGGGGTGAATATTCCTCGTTCTTACTGGCTTCAGACAATCGGATACTCATGAACTGAATCTAGACTATCTCGCTGTGGCTCTGCTTGTGTCGGTGCGACCTCCGAGCTAGACTCGGCAGAAGCTTCGAGGCCAGCGCCACAAGTCTCACTCGGTGATCCACCCGAGCTCCAATTTTGTGACATGCTTATTTTCTTTACGCATCTCGATAGAGCATCCGAATCATTGTCTTCCTTATGGATCATTATACGATCGACAGCTCGGTTGAACCGCCGAGAGACGACCACGACGTGGTTACAGAGCCTGTTGAAACTCGATCGAATCTAGGCAGCGACTCAAGGTCTATAAAATAATAAAGAATATATTGCAGTAGTGCCCTAAAGCCAGACAACAAATCACTTGCTCATAAGTCGGACTTCCTTTTATACTCTCAAAAATCGAAATCACCACAATGACTGTTACAACAGCTACCGATGTGCTGCAGCGAAAGCCAAAGAACATTGCTATCCAGACCAACCCAGAGCATGACCTGCATCTCGTCGAGGCCGATATTCCTGAGCCGGGACCAACTGAGTGTCTGGTCCATGTCCGTGCCACTGGTATCTGTGGCTCCGATGTGCATTTCTGGAAACATGGCCACATTGGCTCCATGGTGGTTTGCGGTGAGAATGGGCTTGGCCACGAAAGTGCTGGCGTCGTCATAAAAACGGGCAAGGATGTGACGAGATTCAAGCCTGGTAACCATCTCTTCCTCTTCTGCAATGACTCTACACAAATACTAACATTTTGTGATCGCCAGGCGACAGAGTTGCCCTCGAATGCGGCGTGCCTTGTTCCAAGGCAACCTGCTATTACTGCCGCACTGGTCAGTACAACGCTTGCCCCGACGTCGTCTTCTTTTCTACGCCTCCCTATCATGGGACTCTTCGTCGCTATCATGTCCACCCCGAAGCTTGGCTGCACTCGTTACCGAGCAGCCTCAGCTTTGAAGAAGGTTCATTGCTGGAGCCCCTTTCGGTGGCCCTCGCAGGTATCGACAGGTCCAATCTGCGCATGGGGACTCCCCTTGTCATCTGCGGTGCTGGACCCATCGGTCTTGTAACGCTTCTTGCAGCTCATGCAGCCGGGGCTGCTCCCATTGTCATCACCGACTTGGACGAGAATCGTCTCGCCAAAGCCAAATCTCTTGTGCCCCGGGTTCGTACCGTGCTCGTGGAGAGAGGATTGGATGCTGTGGAACTAGGCCAAAAGATTGTTCATGCACTTGGTCAAGAAGCAAGACTCGTACTGGAGTGCACTGGTGTTGAGTCGAGCATTCATGCAGCTATTTATGTAAGTGCTAAACGAATAGCTTTTCGACGGTTCTCGACTAACACATTCGTCCAGGCTTCGGCTTTCGGTGGCGCCGTATTCGTCATAGGAGTTGGCAAAGACTTCCAGAACATCCCTTTCATGCATCTCTCTTCAAAAGAGATTGACTTGCGCTTCCAATACCGCTATCACGACACTTACCCCAAGGCCATCAGCTTGGTGACAGAAGGGCTAATCAACTTGAAGCCTCTTGTTACTCACCGATTCAAGTTGGAGGAGGGTGTCGAAGCGTTTGGGGTAGCGTCAACCCCTGGGGCACGGGCTATCAAGGTCCAAATCATTGATGAGTAGCTGAGGAGACCTGCACGTCCAACGTCAACAGCGAGAGATGTGTGAAAGGCATTCAGTCCGCCTTTGTAATTAAATAATTTAGACAATCGCGTACTGTAACTGTGGTCCATCTCTCGTGATCTAATTCTAATAATGCAATGGACGGTACACCGGTTGGAGATTGAGGCCAAAGTCTTTACTGACGCTTGATCAGGCTGGTATTCTCTTGCTTCCGAAGCCAATGAAAGAAGAGTTGAGAGAGAGACTTTGCCCTACAATGTCTAGGCGACCCTAAGTCTATTCAATTTTAGCGGACAAGACGCTTAATCTGTCTATTTCTGGACGTAATTCAGTCTCAATCGGAATGAAGAGTAGCGTGAATGTCTGCCCAAAACTCGCGCAACAGGCCGACCGTGTTAGATAAGCCTAACTCAGAAAATAAACGACATGGCAGTGTATGGCTTGCTTGGAGTAATATAACCAATCAATACCTTGAGGGTGTCGCTGAGTTACAGAGTATGATCCAAAATTGAACTATTGTCGCCATCAGTGCGGCCAATAGAGTATTGTACAACAATGGCAGCAGAAAGGTTTGACATGCAACCTAATCTCATGATACAGCAATCATACGGAAATTGTGGTTGAAGAAGATATAAAAAACATTGCGACAGTGTGAATCCCAATGTAGCGTTGAAGCTATAGCACTCTATACTCGCTGGAAGCCGGTCAACATTCTCAGCAAACAAGCTGTCAAGGTTTGCAAGGATGGTACGAATCTTTTTGGCAGCTAAACTCTATCCAAAACCTCATCTTTCGCAAGGAGCCCCGAAGCTTCAAACGCCCCGTTAGACTAGACTGAGCCACTCGTCGGCCGGGCCTCCGCACGAGATTATGTGTGAGTGGCAATGATCCTATACCGAATTTGGCTCGGCGGCAGCACCGAGAGACGTCTTATCCAATGACAAATGGCCCCGAGGTGTTCCATGTCCTCGGCCAACGGCAACCAATGACTTGTCGCCCGACGAGTTTGTAAGAGCACCCGGCGTTGTGTATAACTAAGATAAAAGACAACAAGTGTAGAAGCTTGATCAGTCAAGCTTCATCAGCAAACAATAGCCATGTCACTTACCGGAAAAGTCGCAATAGTCACGGGCGGAGCTCGCGGAATTGGTAGAGATATCGTCTTGACCCTGGCAAAGCAAGGTGCAAAGGTTTGTATAAATACATTAGTCCAATATCGAGAAAAGTCCCCTAAATGAGCTATACAGGTCGCTTTTACCTATGTATCATCTTCATCGACGACACACGCAGAGACCCTCGTACACCAAGTCGAAGCACTCGGTGCTTCAGCCCACGCAATCCAAGCCGACGCTGCATCCCTCTCCTCGCCAGCAGCCGTTATCTCATCGACCCTGACTGCCTTCAACGTTTCCCATCTCGACATCCTCGTGAATAATGCAGGGCTTGGGTCTGCAGGTACACGCATCGAAGAAATCACAAGCGATGAGTTTGAAACGATAATGGCGGTCAATGTTCGCGCCGTCATCTTCATGACACAAGCCTTTGTCCGTTATGCTCGATCAGGCGGACGCATCGTTAACTTGTCGTCTATATCGGCGCGGGGAGGATTCGCCACGCAGTCGGTTTACTCGGCTTCCAAGGCAGCCGTTGAGGCCTTGACTCGTGTGTGGGCAACAGAGCTCGGCCACAAATACAACATAACCGTCAATGCTGTCAATCCAGGGCCTGTCGATACGGACATGTACCGGGCTGCAGGAGAGGTACATCTGGCCCGGATGGAGGAGCAAAACAAGAAGACGCCGGCAGCTCCAAGGGCCGGCACGGGGAATGATGTTGCAGAAATTGTAGAGTTTCTTTGCGAGGAACGATCGAGATGGATCACTGGAGATGTTGTCTGTGCTAATGGGGGTATGTTGTACACTTGAGCTATGCAGGTTGTGAACAAGGCCCTGGAGGGTAGGGATAGAAGGAGATCCTCGATAGATGGTAGAATCTTATTACAAGCACGTTTTACATATTCAATCAACCAGGCATCCAATTCCCCCAGTCAGAAAACGATCCTGTAGAATCCGAATTTCCTTGTAGCATGATCCCGCCTGTAGCATCGAGCAATTCAGCATCTGAGGAGCTCTGAGCGTAGAACGGAAACGGCATGCCACGTTCGCCGAGAAATATCGTGTTTCGATCCTGGGGGTTTGCATTTTGTGAGACAGGAGCCTGGTCGTGGGCAGTCAACTCCCAGATGTCCATAGAAGAGCTTTGCAGATTGGAGTTTGTCGTCGAAGTCATGGGCGTCTCAAACAACGACATAAACAGTTCTCTTTGATCTACAATCGTCAATACAGGACTTCGAAAAGGAAGAACACGTACCAAGTAGCCTCTTCAGGATATCCCGGGCGCGCAGTGCCATACTATTTGTCGCTCCAAGATTCCAGAGGCAATCTACAGCTCGCTTTAAATCCCTCTTCCACGTAGGCGCAAGAGCGTGTGAAGGGTCATATATGTAACAGGTTGCTTGCACAAAGGTAGCTGTGATGAGCCAGTAGGTGGCGTACCAGGCAAGACCCCGTGGTTGATGAGGCTCTCTCTCGAGGTAGCCGCAGATAGACTCGACACACTTTTCTGCCACAGATAGACATGTCGAGATGGGCTCGATTGAGATATCGAGGCTTTCTTTGTCTTTGATCTTGCGAAATAGGATTGGTCTGCTGAGAATGATACGAAGGTGGAAAGATCGCCATATAAGTACTCGTTTCGGTATCTCGAACCATGTCTCCAGTACTAGGCTCTCGTCAAAATGTGCAGGAAGGTCCTTGTGCCACTGTGCAATACTCCGATCTAGTGCCACGGCTCTATCATGGCCTGGTATTTGGCGAGCAAGAAGTTCAACCTGAACCATGTTTGCGATTTGTGCTAGCTTTGCGTGCTGTATAAGACACGATGTTGTGCTGGGTCCGTCTTTGGAGCTTGGAAGACTTTCCATATCGACAGCAAGGTCTTGGTCATCAAGGTTGGAAGGCGGTCGAATGTTGACTCCGACCAAGGATGCAGGTGGCCTTCCGAGGGTTAACTGCGCTCCAGATACGAAGACAAACAAGGTCCACCATGCTCGTCTGCGGATTTCCATTGTGAATAGACTTGAAGACGGCAGAAAGAATTCTCGATGGAGGCCAATCGCTAGAGCCATGCTCCAGCCAACACCGATGAGAACAAACCCTGAATTGGGCTTGTTCCGTTTCTGTAAATAGTTTGCAGTAAGAACAAGCCCTTGAACATAGCTGAGAGATCCTTTCTCCAGAACATCCATCGTTAGGCATTGACGGGCCTTTTTGTAAAATGGAACATCACAGTCTGAAGCATCAGTGGCGCCCACAAAGGCTCCAATGGCGATGACTATGTTATACAACAAGGGCCATGAGCCATCGCGCGGCTTAGCCAGTGCTCCTATACGACCACGTCGTCAATAGATAAGCTCATGCGATTCTGGAGGATGTTTCACCTGAAAGACGGGCACGAAAGGTCCCTTCGTGGAGAATAGGATATGAACTATGATAAATCTTGAAATAATCATTGATGTAGCGTGAGATGTCGGCTGCCGATGCTTCAGAAATATTGCGGGCGTCTGGGTCATCAAGTGGGAAAGGCGTTGGCTGATCAGCAGGAATGTAAAGATGAAGAGTTTGCAGAAACTTCAGAGCAGCAACTCCAGATTGAGGACCAGTGTAGCCGACCTTGCCTGGTTCTGTGATGAGAGTGCCCATTCCATCAGTGGCATTGTCAAAATCTTGCAGTTCATCAAACTCGTAATCTTCGGCATTGCTCCATTCAGCTGGACTAGGGTCGTTGGGCAGCTGATTCCCTGCTGGCCCATATTGTGTTTCAGGGGCCTCGGAGAGTGTTGTAGGACTCGAATGAGGAGCTGGATCCTGAGCACCTGATTCAATACGTCGTATCGCATCTTGGATATTGATTTCGGGTAAGTGAATAGCCCAGGCCTTTTCCATAGACGCGATTAGTTTCTCGGCCTGGCTTAAGCGCCTGTGGTTGCTGTCAGTGTGAGACAACCTACGGTAGCATCTGTCCTTGCCTTTGCAGTGTTGTAAGCGACTCGAGAACCGAGCCATATCTGCAGTCTTTCCTGTCCCTTGTGCAGTTGGAGCATCTAACCCCTCCGGAGCAGCGTACTTTGCGACGTTTGCATTCATTGCAGGCTTGTGCCTTGCGTGATAATAAAGGCCTATGTGGTGAGTCGCCTTGTGAGCTACTCATTTCTGATACGATATTGATGATCTTGTATAGTAAGTCACAAGGGAAATAATGGCCAAGTCACTGACTAAATCCAGAGAAAGTGTGTCAGGTGACTCGAAACTTCGCTAAGCCTGAAAGAGTAACCCTATAGCCCTCTCTTAAATTCTATTTCATGACAACCAGCGAACGGTGAGACTTATATATATTCTTTTTACTACCTTGCGAGGCCATTTCTATAATTAAGTCAGTCTTGAAAAGATGAGCATACTACCAAGCAACACCTTTGTGTTCTCAACTTAGAGGACGGAAGGTAAGTACGCGAGGCTAAAACTCCAATAGAAAAGCGATCTCTCATATTCAGCTGTCATGTTAATCCCATTATCAATGAAGTGTGGTTCAAATTCAAGAGGTTTAATTACTTCGCCCCTGTGGCACCGTATATTCGTCAATTGGAATATTTGCCGTAAATCCGATTTCTTTAGCCTGAATACAAATGATCATGAGGCATAGTTTTAGAGTTGTGCCTGGCATATAACCGGCGGGTGCAAGGAACCCTCCCATCATGGCACGTTGCCAAGCTTACTTGGATATCTTGGTTTCCCATTGTAGACGAAGGATCCGTACTAAAGTGGTAAACGGCGTTTGGCGTGATGCCCGGTGACTAGATGCTCACGCAAAATGTGAGTGCAATCATGAATTCCTCGCTTTCGGACCCCTGTGCTGTGCCTGATTTGTCACGGAGCCTTCATATCCGAAACGCTCTAAATGAAACGGACCAACCTTATAATGCCTTCCGTAATTTCTACATATATAGTCCCTCAATCTCATTAACAGTCGTGAGCCTCCAGGCATCTCTCCAAAGACCTTTCCGCATGCCAAGCTCAAAATGAAGCTACTCTCACTCCTTGTTGCTTCGGCACATGTTGTGCAGGCTGCACTCAAGTGGCAGAATGTTCGCATCGGCGGTGGCGGCGGCTTTGTTGCTGGTATTGAGTTCCACCCCAAGGCTAGGGGTGTTGCATATGCTCGAACCGATATTGGAGGCTTGTACCGTCTAAACAGCGATGACTCTTGGACTGCAGTGACAGACAACACGGCTTTTGACTCTACATGGTACGTCTCGCCTAACTCTATTAATCCCTGGAGATGGGAATGCTAAGTCTGTTAGGAATCGCTGGGGTATTGATGCGTTAGCACTTGATCCGTCCAACCCCAATAAGGTCATCACAGCCGTTGGCATGTATACCATTAACTGGTGAGTGTCCCTTTACATATCCAGCTAGCTGAAGAGCCCTTAATAATATGGGTCATAACAGGGACCCCAACAACGGTGCTATCGGTGTCAGTAACGACAAAGGCGCCACATGGAGCTTCACCAATCTTCCCTTCAAAGTCGGCGGCAACATGCCCGGCCGAGGCATGGGTGAGCGTCTCGCCGTAGACCCCAAGAACTCCAACATCATCTACTTCGGTGCGCGAAGTGGAAACGGTCTTTGGAAGAGTACCGATGGTGGCAAGTCATTTAGCAAGGTCACATCATTCACCAACGTCGGCACATATGCTCCTGATCCTAGCGATTCATCCGGCTACAACAGTGATCTACAGGGGCTTGCATTTGTCACATTCGACTCTACTTCTTCTCTCATCAACGGAGCGACTTCGAGGATCTTTGTCGGTACCGCTGATAAGGAGACTTCGGTCTATGTTTCAACTGATGCTGGCAAGACTTGGAAGCCAGTTGCTGGTCAGCCAACAGGATTTCTCCCACACAAAGCTCAGCTGCAGCCACAGGAGAAAGCCCTCTACATCTCCTACAGTGACGGCTCAGGTCCCTATGATGGAACCTCTGGTGGCGTGTACCGATATGACATTGCTGCCAACGAGTGGAAAGATATCACACCTCCTGGAGATATTTATTTTGGCTTTGGTGGTCTGGCACTTGATCTTCAGGAGCCTGGCACTCTTGTCGTTGCTTCACTTAACTCTTGGTACCCAGATGCCCAGTTCTTCCGATCCACTGACTCTGGTGAGACATGGTCGACTCTCTGGAACTGGAATGCCGCTGGCAATCTGGACTACCACTACGGTATTTCTGCGCCCAAGGCTCCTTGGGTCTACAACGATTTTATCACTGTCGACACCAAGCGCTTGGGCTGGATGATTGAAGCCGTCGCCATCAACCCTTTCGACAGCGACCATTGGCTGTATGGAACTGGCTTGACCGTCTACGGAGGCCATGACCTTACAAAGTGGGATAGCACGCACAACATCTCTATCGAATCTTTGGCTGAAGGTATCGAAGAGTTTGCTGTGCTTGACCTCAAGTCTGCTCCTGGTGGCAGTGAACTTCTTGCTGGTACGCACGACAACAGTGGCTTCACTTTCCCAACCAAGACCTCTCTCAACAAAGCACCGGATACTATCTGGGACAACCCCAAGTTCACTGGTGCTGTTAGTGTTGACTATGCTGGTAACAAGGTCGGCAATGTAGTTCGCGCGGGCAACACCAATGCATCACCCCAGGTTGCTTTGTCGAGCGATGGAGGCAAGACCTGGAAGGTTCATGGTGGTGCTGCAGCTCCCCAGTCTGGTGGTTCTGTCGCTTACTCTGCCGATGGAAACACTGTGCTCTGGTCGTCTGGTAACCAGGGAGTTTCGAGATCTCAGAATGAGGCTGCCTTCTCTGCCGTGTCCAGTCTCCCTTCAGGAGCCGTCATTGCAAGTGACAAGCGCAACAATGCCTACTTCTACGCTGCCTCTGGTTCCAATTTCTATGTTTCAAAGAACACTGCTGCGAGCTTCAGTGGGGCTGGATCACTTGGCTCGGCCAATGATGTTCGGGATATTGCAGCACACCCAACAAAGGCTGGAGAGGTCTGGGTATCAACAGACGCTGGCATCTTCCGCAGTACCGACTTTGGAAGCTCCTTCACAAGAGTTTCAACAAGTCTGACCAACACTGAGCAGATTGCGCTTGGACGAGGACGAGGAAGCAACTGGAATGTCTATGCATTTGGCTCAGGTTCTGCTGGTCGTAAACTGTACGGCAGCTCTGATCTGGGCAAGACTTGGGTCGATATACAAGGTTCCATCGGCTTTGGTGCGATTGACTCAGCTCAGTTAGCTGGAAGTGGCAATGAGGAGGGACAAGTCTACGTAGGAACCAATGGTCGTGGCGTGTTTTGGGCTCAAGGATCTTTCTAGACAGATGGTACAGAGTGGCACGAAAGTCAGGGCTCAATATGATTGAGCAAATAATTCTATATTTCTCGACCGTGCAGGTTGTAAGCGACCACTAGTAAATTTATCATTCTAGCGAGCTTCCTCAAGCCATCTTCGCTCAAGGCTGACCTGTGGCGCTGGACAAGCCCCGACCAGGCCGTGCACTATCATCAACTGGCGGAGTTTCCAGTCTCAGATGCCAGAGTCTCCATCAAAGAAGTCCTCCTGGCTATGCTCCCACACCTTCCAATCCTCGCAAACACGATTTGCCTCGATCATGTTGGGGGAGCTTGACGGGAAGAGGACATGAGCATCTGATTGACGTTCAAGAATCTGCATCGCCAAACCTTCCGACGCATGTCGGGCAATGTGGCAATGCATCAGCCATACCCCAGGGTTATCTGCCTTGAAAGCAATCACAACGAAGCCGTCTCTAGGTAAGAGTACAACGTCTCGTCGCGGTGGATTATCAAGTTTCAGATTGAGCTTACTGGGATCGTATGTCTGTCTTTCCTCTTGTTGGAGAATTGCAAAGTCGTGCCCGTGAAGGTGAATCTGAGGTATAAGTTCAGTAAGCCATTTTGACGTTATGAATAAGGGTACTTGCTGGATGAGCGCCAGTGACACTGCCTCGACCTTCCATGGTCAGAACAAGATAGACCTAAAATAAGAATTAGCACTGTATTAGCAGAACCTAGGAGAGAAAACTCATACCCACTGCTCCTCGGTATAGTCCTCCGGTATCACTACCCACTTTGGAGGATATGTCTCGTAGGATTCATTGAGATGCATCATTACTGGGTCAGAATAGTTGATCTGGAGTGGTCTGAAGTTCTGCTGTCCGGGTCTCTGCAAGCCAAACACAGCCAAAGGATATTCATCTCTGAATTCAGGAGAGCTTCCGGCGGTTGGATCAAAGGTGACATTGAAGCGTTCACCAGCAGGGTCTTCTACAGTCCTGCGGTTGGCGGCTGGGCCGACATACCACGGAAGCTTTGGTCGGAGTGAAGTATAAGTCTCGTCGGAGCATGCCATGCTAATATTGACCCAGGGACGAGATGATGGCGTTGCTGTGCTGGAGTGGTTATATCGTAATATTCCGGTCCTTTCGTAGCCCTCACCGCCGGGTTGGACACCGCATTGTTCAGCAACCCAAGTTCTGATCCAGAAGTTTCCATCCTCTGGAATTTCGTTGACGTCGCCTGCAAATGGATTGGCTTCTACAACCACATTGTAACGTTGACCAATGCCTATCAGTACGGACGTATTAAAGTATGGCTCAATGGGGACAAAGTCTGCCGAGACAATCTGGAGCCAATGGTTGTCGATAGAGAAGACAAATGTCGAGTCGAATGAGGTGTTGATTAACCGAAGTAAGTACCTTTTTGGTCGTGCTGGCCTGTCTGTGGGGGTCTTGTTAAAGTATAATTCGTAGTTGTCTGGCACTGGAAGCGTGGGAATGTGGCCATAGTGTGAGGCATTTCCAGCGCCATTGAGGAGAATCGTCTCGTTAGCGAACTCGGCGCCAGGGAAAAGAAGTCGAAAGGCACTTTCATGAGCTTTAAGGAAAGTATAGTCAGCACTTGAAGGCTCAAAGATCGCAGTGGTCACATACACCAGTCTGTCATGAGCAAGGGCTTCTTGGTAGCATCGTAAGGGGCAGATTGTGGACCGTGAATAGTCTAGAATGTCAGTGGCAGTCTGTGCAACAAGATCAAGAAAACACTTGCAATTGGTCCCTGTAAGCCATCCGCGTATTGTACAGAGTAATGACTATGGTACCACGACGTTCCGTACTGAACAGTCTTAAATACGTAGTTGAAGCTTTGGCCGGGCGCGATAGGGCATTGGGTAATGCCGTTGACACCGTCCATGTCCATGGTCTGGTTCTGTCTGATCCCATGCCAGTGAATGCTTGTACCATTCTTGGTCATGCTGTTTATAACAGTGATGTTAAACGTCTTATGTCGGTCAGATCATGTTGTGAGCCAAGTAAATATTATGATAACTACTCACATCACCCCAACATGCTTCCAGCCACGGGCCAGGATATTGGTTGTTAAACAGCTTGGCCTCAGTAAAGTTCTGACCATCCGCGTTGAACCATCCATCAGTAATGTTGAGAGTATAATTACGTGTTATACCGATGGGTGCAAAGTCCTCGTAGTTCGTGTGAATATTGAACTCGCGCCCGTCAGGATGTCGAAGCCAGCATTCTCTATTCTCGGGAATAGAGCATTGCACAAAGCCCGTCATCTCCGGATACTCACATACAAACTCATGATCTATTGGGTCACTAGGGGGCGGTTTGAAGATGGGGTAATCTGGGCCAGGATCTTGTACATGTGTGATAGGATGTCCGAGGGGACGTTGAGGGGAGTGGAGGCCATACTCGGCTGTTGGTGACATGGTCAGCCATGAGACAAGGCTGACGCAAGCGTGCCAAAGACGCGTTATGAGAGTCATTTTGACGATGAACAGGTTTACTCTTGGGAGACTGAATGATTCGTCGGCATGTTTTAAATAAGTTCGTCGAACAGTGAGAATCTTCTCCTGCCGTTACGTAGTTAGGGCTGTGCTTCGGAGCAAGTATCTGCACCGCTTATGTGAGAAGTCCAATGGAAGCCACCGGTGACCACAAGATATGTCGTGTTGGTAAGACTGAGACAGAGTTACAAGCTGCTTCTTACCTCCAGATGTGGTGCGAGCCCCGGCTGGTATGGCCTTTAACGCTTCTGACTGGCCAAACAGAAACAGGGACAGCCTTGCTATTTGGATCGTGGGTGGTTGAAAATACTCCGAGCCGATAGCCACAACTGCCGATCTAATGGATCAAGGCAGAATTTCGATTATGTGTTGCCAGGAGGCGTGGGGGAAATGAAGGCTATTAGCCAATGCTTGGGATCGAGGAATTTCCCCTGGGAGTATCTTGATCAGCTTATGTGTTGCACATAGTCACACGGCATTGTGATAGGGTAAGGTAGCTGGGGCTGAAAAAGTCCGGTAGGTGAGGCATTCGATAGGACGAGTTGGTTTCACGGGCAGTTTGGTCACACATTTGCTTACATGCTGACACCGCAGCTTACGAAGTCAAATACGAGCTGCTACAAAAAGAAAGTCCTAGGAAAGATATCAAAGTACCTGGTAATAGTATTCAAGTTATGTCTGATACCCATTTGTTCATGGTCTATATCCGCTACAATTGTGAACTCGAGAGGTCATTGCAGTTGGGGCAGAGACAAAGCTATCCGATAGCCATTTGTCACCCTCTGGCTCGCAAAGCCGATTGTTTTGGGGCATATGTTTCAATTGCCTATCTATGTGAAGATCAGGCTGCCTTACGTGAGACTTCTAGGTCTACCCTTGGAGATAACCAACATGTTTGGTCATCAGCCAACACCTCTCTTCCCGGTTCTCAGAATCTGTACAAAACAGTTTAGCTACGACTGTTTAAAGTTTTTCTGAGCTGGATTACTCTTCGTCGAGAGCATTCAGTAGCTTCAGTACTGAAAGTTAAAGTGTTCTTATTGTTTTCGTGAACCTTGATCTCTATGATATGGCATACTTTCCTTTGTCAGCCTCTCCAAGATCGACCGACACCGGAACCGGCCCGGGAACTAGATTGTTTCCGGAGCTGCGGCTGAAGTAGTATCCATGTCTCACAATCCGTGTCGCGAAGGCTTTAGGTCGTGATATGCACGTCTACTGTGCAGGTCATCAACCAGGGATACGGTCTTGAACGTCGAGAGTAACCTAGTCTTTCCCTTCGAAATGAGAGAGACATCTGGAACAGACTTTTATGGCATTAGGATTATGAGTCTTCCGATTTGGGGAAAAGTCTCGACTTTGCAATTGTGGCTGTACCCAGTCCTGGGAAGTAGAAGGCTCTACATACATCTCGAGCACAGGCTCGAACACGATCAGTTGCCACAGGAGGACGATGTTCTTTATCAATCAGCAAAAAATTAAAACTAGTCTTCTGCCATAGTTTCAGTACTAACTACCGGGCGGATAAACGCCTTGGGTCTTATTGTGGATGGCGCAGGGCCAGACTCTATCTCAATGTCAGCTGCAAGCCGAGGATAGATCGACAAGAAAGCGATAATAAATGTAGTTTATGTTACTGGGCTCCTACTTGGCGGCCACAATCTTATCAGGGGCAGCTGAGGAATCCCCTTCAACAATAGAGTTTCATATACGGGTCAACATTCCAATGCCCAGGGGCCGAGTTGACTGATCGGCATTTGTGCCCTCAGTGGGCTTACATTAGCTCAGCCCTACATGCCAATCGACACCTCGAACTTACTGTAAAATTCTCTATACGATGCAATATGCGGGTAGAGTCGACGTATAGGGTTGATAGCGAAGGTTATGAACAAGAAGAAGCCTCGACGTTCCAGAAGCAAGTAGGGGGAGCCACAGAGGGCCAGACTTGTCCGTATAGACTACAAGCGCCTTCGAGCTAGAGTTTGGGGTCCATCAATCTAGATTCAGGGTTCTGTGGCTTATTCTAGCCAGGAGACACCGATCAAGATAAAGATAGTGGCGGAATACATGGTTTTAGACAAGTTTGCAAACCTATTGCACTGAATATAAAGAGTTGATAGATGCTAGATATGTTTGCATCTTCTTCAAGATAACTCAGTAGTACATTCAATTCTTAGCTACACTTTCCAAGCCTTTCATTCCTTTAGTTTATCCACCAGGCTCAACATTGTCAAGCATGCACCTATTCAAAGATATCGCGTCTTACTCCCTCGCCACCTGTCTCCTTTACAGTCTCTCTTCTGCGGCCCCTGGCACCAATTTACCCCTCCTCAATCGTCGCGATGACTCAGAAGCAACCGTCAACGCGACAATGTTGAATAGCACAGCTACAAGCCTCGAGCCTGTCATCCCACCCGCCGTTAATCCGGAAGACATGTCACTCCTCGTCCTCGACAGGTCAGTCACTCTCGCCTGGGCGGGCTCGTCTAATGAGTCTGGCTCTCAACGCATGTTAAAGCGTAGCGAGGGTATCTTCTCCCAAGCCAACTTTACCTTCACGTACCCAACTATCCCTCTTGACTACTCCACCTACGTCTCCGGCGTCACCTGCAAGATTGGTCGTCTCTCTGCAACCTTGAGCAACAGTGCTTACAAGCTTGCCAAGAAGCAGTGGAAAGGAGCTGTCCCCATCATCTTTGTCACTGCGGTAGATGGATGCGGAGAAGACAATGCCAATGACTTCTTCGTCGCCAAATCTATCGACTTTTCTGATAAGGACAAGACCTTTGCGGCTTACGGTGTCTCGGTTGGATATGAAGATATCACGAAGCATTTCAACCTCAAATGGGGCAGTGTTGGAACTTTGAACTTGAAGCGATCTATCAACAAGAGAGACGTAAGTTTTCTCCTCGCATACTGATATTTTTGCTCTAGCTAACGAATTTTTTTCCACAGATGTTCGAGCCTCATCCTATGAATAAACGAAAGGAGTTCAGTATCGACACGAAGACATGGGATATCAAGATCACAGATGTTGTTGGTCGAGACACATCTGCCCCCTGGGCCGACGCCGCGAAGCTTGCCGAATGGCCCAGGCAAGGCGGCCTGAAAGACGATTCCTACACCAAGGGCGAGGTTTCAAATCAGAATAAACGTTCAATCGACTCTTCTCTTGAAGAGCGCAATGCAGACTATGGCCTCGCCATGTACTGCGTCGATTGCAGCTTTGGTGGTTCAGCCAGGGTGTGGGGCGAGGTTGAAGCCAGCGTGATACCTTGGCTCAAAATCACAAAGATGAAGGCTAATTTCGACGGTACCTTTTCAGCCGGACTCAACCTTGGTATGCAAGCTTTCGTCAAATATGGGAAGTCGTATGAGCACGAGTTCCCACCGGTTACCATGGGCCCATTCAACATCCCGAAATTTTTGCTTGTTGGACCCTTTGCCAGCGTTACCGTCAAAGCTGAAGCAGTCATCAAAGCAACAGGCAATTTGCTATCGGGCTCCACGATCAAATGGGACAGTGTTACCGCCAACATCGACCTGGTCAACCCTTCAAACAGCGGTGCCAGCATAGATCCTACCTTTTCAAGCCGAGTCGAGTCTGCTGGTCAGGTCAAGATTGATGCTACACTCGGCATGCCACTCAAGCTAGGCGTCGGAATTAACATCTTCAGTGGTACTTGGAAGGCCGAAGCTGCCATCGTGGACACACCTTCTGCCTCGGTCGGAGGCGAATTTGTCACATCCGGCAGCAAGACCAATGACGGTACTACCAACATTGATGTCAATGGCGGCTGCTATGGCGTTGCATGGGGTGTGGGCTTGAGCAATACTCTCGAGGCTGTTGTGACAGCAGGTAGTCTCATCAAGTCTGCGAAATATAATCTCATCGACCCTCAAAAGCAAGACCTTATCAAAGGCTGTATTGGGTACAAGAAGCCTCAACCTGCATGCTCACCCTCCCAAGCCGTCACAAACCCCAGCCTTCCCAAAGGCCAGACTTGCAAAAAGAGTATTCAGTTCAAACGCATCCCGTCGATGTACGTCATTGGTCAGTCCACGACAGTCAAAGACGTAGCTGCTTGTGCCGCTAAGTGTCTAAAGGATAAGAAGTGCCTGAGCTTCTCCTTTGTCGGAAAGAATTCTTGTCAGCTACTCAACAAGGCGATCAAGGATCTGCGGCCGACGCTTGTACCGGATCTGCTTCCCCAGGTGCTTTTCGACAAGCAGTGCTATGCTTTTCAACAGTGTCCGGCGTGATTATAGGAGTATGAGGTGTGAGACTTTGAGCGCAGAGGAGGACATTCAGTTCGATCGTGGAAGGGAGTTGGATTGGACCGGTTCATCTTGTTTTGTTTCTGAATTATTGTTTTGGTGTTTTTAAAATTGGCGATCGAGTTATTGAGGAATAGGCTGGGTTTCATAAACCAATTGTGCTGCTACACTTTGAAGTATTGTGAACCTGGCGCTGGGTACAACCGGAGGCGATACTTTGAGTCTTGAGTGAGTGATGTTTTGAACTTCTCGGAGTGGGGCTACAAAAAACAATATGTTCTCCCATTGTAATGGGAACTTCTAGTATTCTTATCTTAGTGCTACATGGTACCAGATAAGATCAAGTAAACTATCCCACTCTCGGGCAATAAAATGAAAGCCGAACAGCAGAGATATCTCTCTGTGGATTTATCAACAGAAATGACCGGCAAACAACAGCTTCCCTTCGGCGTAGTAAACCCAACCTCCAGGTTCCCCGCTCCAAGGTTGCAACTAATCAAGCTTAACCCTGGTCTGTAAATAACGACCTACTGTTAACGGTTTAAGCTTATCATTGGCAAAGTCGCTACTTGATAAGCTACTGCTGATCAGCGGAGATATGTTAGGTCATAGAACAGAAAATGGATCACTGAATGTACCGTGCAACGATCATCAAAAGTTTAATAGATCCGCACAAGCCGTTGCAAAGGTTTAAAAGATGGGGAGTTCCTCGTATCTTAACTGACCTTTCGGTGACTTGATTCCTCAACGGCAGATCCTATCAACACAATGTCGCTTCGCGCTGCTTTTACTGGGCTACTGTGTGCTGGATTGGCAACAGCACAGAGTATTTATGCTAATAATCAGGTAGCTCTGGTCAAAGACAGCGACGAGGCTGCCAAGAATTTCCCGGATGTCAAAGGAATCGAGCTTCTGTCGCCCGCTTTTACCAACCCGAGCAGTGTACCTGCGGGATTCGACAATGGCACAAGCGGACCAACTGATGATGCTACAATGGGTATGTCAAGCCAATGCCTCATAAGAATGGCCACTGATAGAAACAGAATACTTCCTCCAAAGCCTCGCATCCCGCAATGACTGGATGACATACACCAACCCGGCATTCAAGTCTGACGAAGGCCGCTCAATTCCATATGTCTTTTTATCCTCGTCCTTGCAACCAGCGACAACATCCAACTCTTCTTCACCGCAGAAGCTCCGCGTGTTCCTACAGGGTGGTGTTCATGGAAACGAGCCTGGCGGTGACCAAGCACTTCTTGCGCTTCTGGGCAAATTTGACGCTAATTCTACCTGGACGGCATCAGTACTCGAGAAGATGGACATCATGATACTTCCTCGCTATAACCCTGACGGTGTCTCCTACTTTCAGCGCTTTCTCGCTACTGGATTCGACCCAAATAGAGATCACATCAGATTCACAAGTCAACAAACTCGAGATGTTAAACAGCTCATTACCAACTTTAATCCTCATATCGCTGTCGACTGTCACGAATACAGCGCAAATAGAGCATATGGCGCCAAAGCGCAATGGGCCCAAGCTGTGGATGGTCAATTCGATGCCATGAAGAATCTAAACATTCATAAAGACATTCGAGAATACTCTGAAGGAATCTTTGCTCCCAGAATCGCTGGTGCGCTGGAAAGTCGCAACTTGCGTTGGAGTCCTTATGTCACTGGCAACCTGAATGAGGAACCTCTTGTCTTTACTCAGCTCGACACGTCAGCCCGAGCTGGAGATGTCTCGCTCGCCTTGACGCAGACCATGGTTTTCCTCACTGAAACCAGAGGCATCATGCTGGGAGGCCAGCACTTTCAACGACGTGTTTCTGCTGGATTGACCATGGTAGAAGCCATCGTTCAAACAGCCGCTGACAATGCGAATGAGGTATATGAAGTGATTGAAGGGGCACGCAGCAAGTTCCTGGAAGATAATGACGACATTGTCATCAGTGATACTTTCCAACCGACAAACAGAACCTGGGACTTTATCGAGCTCGAGACTGGTGATCTGATCGAGATTCCAGTACAATTCCTCAGCTCAACGCCAGTCAAATCTAACCTCACACGAACTCGACCTGAGGCGTATGTTTTCTCTCAAGCATGGAAAGAGGCGGCTGACCGTCTGCGGCTTGTCGGCGTCAAGGTCGAAAGTCTCCAGTCTGAGTTTCGGGGAGAGGTTGAGGCGTTCAATGTTACCAGCATCGCATTGGCAGATACTGTTTATCAAGGCACTGTTTTGAATTCTGTCACTACAGAAACGATTCGGAAAGAGATCAAGATGCCGGCAGGCAGCTTCTGGGTCTCTACTCGGCAACAGGCTGGCGCGTATGCTTTCATTACGCTGGAACCAGAGAACATAGATTCCTATGCAACATTCAACATTCTGCCAGTTAACGTGGGAGATGAGTATCCAGTATACAGGGTCATGGACTCACGATAGCCTCAGAATTCTGTCAATAGTTATTTGTATCATTACTGATCAACGCGTGTTAATTCGCAAGGTTTCGATTTTGATTTCGGTGAACTGTTGAAAGCAGAGCAAAAACACAAATAGCATTTCACTAATGCGTTTATTTATACGTTATTGATGTTGCATGCAATGGAAGATAATTTACCTGCTAATTTTCTACTGAAAGTGCAAACTATTAGAATACAAAAGTTTTTTGTCCTAACTATTTTGGCGATCGATCCAGGGTAGCCTCGCATGCAGCTATACAGCTGTAAGGATAATACCCTAACAAAGCGGGCAGTAATTACAGGGCTAATTGTTAAGTAGATATCGCCTTGTCAGTATTTTGAAGACCCTGGCTGCTGTGGTTCACAATAACAAATAATTTTTCTTCCACAGCTGATGCATAATAAAACCTTATGCACATTACACTACAACTATTAAGCCCGGCTGACCCCACCTAGAGAGAAAGAAACAATATCGCCTTGCCACATTCAAAAGAAATTTCTATAAACTGAAATAGTACAAAAACCTTCAATCTTTGATATTCTGTCATTTTCCCTACTAAAGCATTATTTTCTCCCTATGTCTCATCCTTTTCCATAGGTTGGACTAGTTCATCTTACCCATCTCCTCCCTAAGCGCTTCAAGCTCAATTCTTAGTTTCCCCTTATCTTCTTCCGACTCAATGAGTCGCTGCTAATGAATTTGTTCCTGTTCCAAGCGAAGTCGTTGGAGCTTAGCCGAACGAAAATGTCGGGATGTATCATGCAAACTTTGAAGATGCTGACGACGCTTCTCCTCGGGTAAATCATTTGCAAGAAGCCATCGTACCTCTGCTGCCTGCACAGCATAGTCCTCCCCTAGCTTACCCAAGACTTCTTTCTAAAGTTCTAGAACTTTGTTCAAACCCGTCAGAAACTCATCTTTACTGTGTCCGTTTTCTGTTAGGTGCATGTCATTCTCTTGCATGGCCATAGACATTCTGCTGGTGCTCATCTCCATGGCTACTTGAAGATCTCGCCAGATGAACTCTCGGTTCTGTAGCTTTGACTTTGCTTCTGATTCTTCCAGAACGCCTCCTTTCTTGACTAATTCTTTGTCAGCTCTCGAACGGATATCTGCTCAGAGCCTAGATGCAAAGGTTCCCGTCTAGTGAAGCCTCGTTGACAACTCCTTTCAGTGACAAGACGCTGAAACTAGGTTCAACGGGGAGAAAGGATACACTAGACTTGAATCAAATGTGGTGGTGGGTAGCTCAGAATTTGAGCTAAGTTTCTAATTTCTCTTTCCGTCGTTGAAAGTGGAGGGATTTAGTGACCCGTATCTAGACCCAAGGTAAGGAACCCTTTCTGCTTTTATATAGGGATTTTCTGCACTTTAGGAACTTGAGTCTGTGACACAAAAGGGCTTCGTTTTGCCATGTATTGAACATATGAACAAAAGCTGCTTTTCTTTGGTATGACTTTTGTACGTTGGTTGTTCATAGGTGGGAAATGACAAGTCTGTAGGACCTAAGAACGCTGAGAACGATATGCAATAGCACTTAGAACAATTAGCTCAGATTGAATGAGGCTAGACGTAACTGTGTATATTATCATTCAGCCATTTCGATACACTGCAAAATTGTACTTTGTAGAGTAACGATATTATAAGTATCGTGAGTTGTGGGATTATACCTTCTTTCATTCCTGTAGCAGCATTCAGTTCGAGCAATCAATCTTATAATTGTATTATCATCAGTTAAAAGATTACGTACAGACTCAGAAACGTCGACATTCCATCCATGGTCTGGTAACAGATGTTTGTCCAGAAAAGCAAGAAAATCCTAACCAATACAGGTTTTCAATTGAACATTGTTTGCTTTGTGAGGTGACACTCAGCCAATCATAACTTTGTGAGTAAACGTATTTGCTAGTAGCGTGCGTTGGTGGCATATGTTGGTAGCAAACAATGTCTGTTGGTGGTGGATGTTTGCTCTTCGAGCCTTGGCTTCACCTCAACGTAAGCCAAAACAGGTGTAGGATAGTAGATTGCGGTGACTAGATGTACTCGGGTCTTCACAATAACCTTGTAATGATAGGAGGCATGCCGTGGCCTCCAGGTCTACCAAAACTAAGATAACGGAAGGGCAGGAATACTGTTCCGGTGGAACTAATTTAGGATGGTAGTTCAGGATTTAAGTCAATCAGGATATCGCTTTTAAGTAAACAGCCACATCGCCTGGTCTGTTCACTTCTGACAAACCTACGACGTTCTCCCTTTGTTGTCATCTTGCTAACACGATTCTACAATGGATACAATCACATCCTGGATGACTTGCGCTGGCTTGGCAATTCTCCTCTTGTTCATCACTAAGAGGCTATTCAAGAGTGCTCACAAACCCCAGCTTCCTCCCGGTCCAAGAGGACTACCACTTGTAGGAAACATACGTAACCTTCCTAGAGACGGAGAGTTCGAAGCATTCCATTGGCTAAAGCACAAAGATTTATATGGTTTGTTCCGTTGTCCCTGGTTACTGTTACTATACTTATAACTCTCAAAGGGCCTATCAGTTATGTCACAGTCTTCGGTAAAACCATTATTATTATTAACGATGCGAGGCTTGCCCAAGAGGTACTTGACAAGAGGTCGGCCAAACACTCGAGCAGGTCAAAGCAAGTCTTTGCTGGTAAAATGTGATCAAAACACACACTCAAATAATTACCAACCCAGCGCTAAACAGGTTATAGGGTCGGTTGGGAAGAAACTCTCAGCTTTTTACCGTACAATGACCGACTTCGCACCTACAGAAAGAAGACCAATCGAGGTCTTAACTCGGAAGCAAGTGTAGCATGGAATGATGCTATACAAGAAACAGAAGTTGGCCATTTTCTACTGCATCTTCTCAGGAGCCCGGAACATTTGGTGGAACATATTCAGAAGTAAGTCTACATTTCTTTACCGGGAATGTCTGATACACAAGCTCATCAATGCCCCAGAGAAGCTGCCTCCATTATCCTAAAGGTTGTTTACGGCTACACTGCTGAACCTTTCACCAACGATCCATTCATCTACATGGTAAGAAAGGTCGTCGAGGAGTTCTCCATGGCCGCCAAGCCTGGAGCATTTATGGTTGATTTCATCCCCTGGTGTAAGTGAGCGAATTCATCACCCAATAATGCAATGTCTGAGCTGACTATCTTAGTGCAATACATGCCCGACTGGTGGCCTGGAGCAGGGTTCAAAGCTGTGGCAAAACAATGGAGGTTCAACTTAGAGAGTTCGGTGGAAACCCCATTCGAATTTGTCAAGCATCAGAGGGCTCAGAGCAAAGACAACTCATCATTCCTCTCTCAGTTGATGCAAGATGAGAACTTGACGACAGAGGAAGCTTCCATGAATAAATGGTTAGCGGCTTCTCTGTATGCAGCAGGCGCAGATACGGTATAAGCACCTCCTAACTGATGAGCTTGGCTGACTGTTTCAGACTGTATCTTCAATTACCACCTTCTTCTTAGCAATTTCGCTCTTCCCTGAGGTTCAGAAGAAAGCTCAAGAAGAGATAGATCGCATAGTCGGAGGTTCTCGCTTACCTGCTTTGTCCGATCGGCCGAATCTGCCATATATCAACGCAGTCTTGAAAGAGGTTCTTCGCTGGCATCCAGTCGGTCCAATGGGTCTTCCACATACGACCTCTCAAGGCGACATCATTGGCAAATATCTCATTCCCAAGGGAGCCATGATACTTCCAAACATCTGGTAATACAAGCCGAGTTATTCTTTTGCGATAGTGAATCAACTGACTCGTTGCATCCTAGGCAATTCACTCATGACCCAAACTTTTACCAAGACCCGATGCTATTTAGACCGGAACGCTTTCTGACGTCTGACAAGACAAGTGTCGAGCCTGATCCAGCACGTTTTGTCTTTGGCTTCGGTCGCCGCATTTGTCCGGGTCAACTCATGGCGGAGAAGGCACTGTTTCTCAATATTGCACAGACACTTTCGGTATATAATATTGAGGGGCCTGCGGTGGAGGATGGGACCCAACCTCCCAGGGCTGAGTTTACCTCTGGGGTTGTGAGTCACCCAAAACCGTTTGATACCGTTATTAAACCACGATCACTCGAGTCGCAGAGATTGATCCAGTCGATTGAACGCACTCATCCGTGGGAAGAGAGTGACGCAAGGTCCTTGGGTCTTTGAGATGCGTTATTAACTCTTGGGCGACTCTGCAACGTTTCAAGGATATGACTTTCAGGAAATACATTGTCAGACTACGATACTCGACTAGCAACATGGGTCATCAATGGCAAAGCAGAGTTACATCACGGTGCCTCATTGGTGGTGTGTACATACAATACTACCTAGCGTTACGGTAATTCGAACCTTGACATCTCAATCAATATTGCAGTTGGATAGTGACATGCTATCTATGTACACAACCAACCCTGTCATCAAGCCGTCAGTAGTAGAGATTCACGCAGTCACCACTCAGATTCCATAGACATATTTACAGCCAATCAGACTCAACCAAGATTCCAGCAAGGGCATAACCATATGCTCATCCACGAAAAGAGCAGAATTATCCGAGAAGCCTCGGTTAGTTGGTCTGCCGGTTCAAACGGTTAAATACTTGCATATAGGATATTCTTCCCCCGCAAATCCCCTCACGAAACTGCTGATACATTACTGGGTCTGCGGGAAAACATGCATTCCACCTATGATAGTCTCGTTGTCACTGTAGATCATATACATGAAGCGAAAAGTATATCCTTTATCCAAGATTAAGTTGTCTCGGAGTTGCAGTGAAATATGACGAGTCTCGAATCTGGACGTTGATGTAGTATAAATAAAGAGCATACTACAAAGGAGAAAGGTTTGCTGTAGCTTTGCCTCAAATGCGATTATAAACATAAGATCTCACAATTTGTGATTGTGTCAGGCAAACTCATGCACCATGGCGAAGCTGACCAGCCTCATCTTCAGTATCTGGCTGGCCTTCGCTTCTGTATCATTGGGGCTCAAGAACCCAATTATCAGGGGGCAAGTATTCAACTTCATCATGTGGAAAGAATCCTAACACTATCGAAATTAGGTGGAATCCTGACCCTCATGTTATACGAGTGGATGATACTTACTATGTTGCGGTCTCTTCCTTCATCACCTTTCCCGGTATCCCTATCTATAAATCTAAGGACCTGACCAACTGGGAACTGGTCTCTCATGCAATCGACAGCCCTGAGAAAGTCCCAATCACTGGTGTACGAACAGACAATGGTAAGTCGGTCGTGCAACGAACCATCATGATTGTTGACCTGTACACTTTCAGGCATCTGGGCACCTTCAATCTCATACATTGATGGACTGTTCTACGTCACTTCCATGGCAATGACTGGTTCCGACCCTGACTATCGCACCTGGCCACGAATCTTCTGGGTCTCTTCTCCGGATCTCAAGACGTGGTCTGACGTAGTGTGGGGCGAGCCCTACGGCATTGATCCTCATCTTTACAAAGATCCGAAGTCGAACAAGTCATATCTCACTCTCATGGGGTTGAGCAACGGCTATGATCGTTTATGGGGAATCAGTCAGTGCCAAGTCGATTTAGAATCCGGCGCATGTCTTGGTCCCTATCGAAACATTTGGAATGGCACTCTCCCAGTGACGAACAGAACTCGTCCCGAAGGGCCAAAATTATTCTACAAAGATGATTACTATTACTTGCTCATCGCCGAAGGAGGTACGGGAGTTACACATCGAGCTACCATAGCTCGCTCTAAGTCTCCTGAAGGACCATGGGACTCATCACCGACGAACCCTTTACTCTACAATCCACCTGAGCTCAAGCTCACCGTCGGCAACACTGGACATGCTACGTTTGCTGATACCCCCGATGGAGACTGGTTTGCCACCTTTTTAGCCCGTCGACACATTGGCGACTCGTCGGTCCTTGGGCGTGAGACCTTTTTTGCCCCTGTCAGTTGGAAAGATGGATGGCCTACTGTCAACAATGGCGAATACGTTTTGCTGAGTCAGAGTTATGACTATGCCCCAGACGCAGAATATCCTCCTGAGCCTTATGAAGATAACTTTGAGGGCCCTGAGTTGCGATTGAGCTGGTATCAACTTCGCTCGCCATACACTCCGAACTATCGCCTCAAGTCCGACGGGAATGGAGTCGTGCTTCGTCCTAACGTCTTTACCCTGAGTGATCGTGACACACCAAGTGCCATTTTGAGAAAGCAGCAGTCTGTCAATATGACCTTCACAGCGACTTTGTTGCCGATCAACAAGGGCTTAGGGCCATATCAATCTGTCGGCATCTCAGCTTATTCAAGTGAGAGTGATCACCAAGACCTTGGTGTTCGAGGCTGTGTCTATTCTCCAGGCTTGTGCATCTTTGTGGATAGCACAGTTGACGCACCCGGACCTGGAACTCCTCCAGAGGTACGTGATAATTGATGAGCTCTCCCAGACTAATTAACTGATGTGTGATAGACCCAGGAGTTTCCACTGAATATGACACGAATCGAAGCAAACTTGGAATTATATATCAGGTCTAAGCCAAACGAGTACAACTTGGGATTTTCTCTCGGTAAAAACAGCACAAAATGGGTTAAAAGCTTTTCCCCAAGACGTTTGCCAGTTAACTTCTCCGGTGTCATGTTTGCCCTTTTTGCTAGCGGCAATTCTTTTCCATGGCCGTACGATGCTCCAGAAGTTGGCTTCAGTAAGATCCGAGAGGAATATTACGATGAAGGACTCGGTGACTACATGAACGAAACAACAAGCAATTAGAATATTGGAACAGTCAGCGTCATGTTTATTTATCCCACCAGACCTATTTTGCAACTAAACAACCTTCTTCAACGCCCTTGTTATGCCCTATGCGTCTTACAAGGTAACAATACCATGTATCGGAAAAAACAAGCCAGACGTAAAATTAAATAATGTACGTAAAATGACAGCATGAGCTCATAATCCTCACCCTTGGTGATCAAAACGCCAACGCTTGCTATTCTCCTTCACAAACCAACGCGTGATGAAAGCGCCCTCCTCAGCCCACTCGGCTATCTCTTGACCATATTCTTCCCTCACGGCATGCAAAAATGTCTCGAAATCCATTGCCTGCATGGGATTGTGTTCTTGCGGATCTGATGCGAGATCAGATAACCTCCAATCGACATTCTCAATAACTGGGACAACGAGATGTCGTTCAGGATGTCGAGCATCGCGGACGGTAAGCATTGCACGTCCAGGATTTGTAACAGTGAATTGCCAATGTCCGTGAGCGGAATGATTGCTGGTCATGTTCAGCGGCCGCAGAAGAGACTGCCCTTCGTAGTTACTGATGAGCTCCGCAGCAGCCTTTTTGCTCGTTTCGCTCAAAGATCCAGTTTCGAGGAGGATGTCGAGGATGGTGGGCAGGACTTGTGTCGAGTGGACGGCCTCGTCTACGTTAAAGGCTGGTAATTGAGGATGCGAGAGGATAAGAGGTACATGATCGACGCCAATGTTGGGGTTGTAGTATGGCGAAGCGTAGTCGTTTTCGGGGAGAGAAGTGCCGTGATCGCCCTGGAAGATAACCAACGTCTCGTTGGCAATGCCTTGCTTGTCCAGGATATTAAGAACCTTTCGAATCCATCTGTCGTCGTAACCGATTGTATTGACGTATCGAGACATCATGTCGAGGCCCTTGGCCATTGGCGTGTATTCCTCCGTTTTGGGCAAATAGAACCGGTGGTGGCTGGTGCTTGTAAGATGAGTAAGAAAGACACGGTCGTTCTTTTTGGCAGCATCTTCGAAAATATCGTTGATATAATCCTCCAGCGGATCTTCCTCAAAAGCGAATTCGTTGATGTTGGGCAACGTGACAGGTCCATGCTTTGCAGCCGAGCTTCGAAGATATTCTCGACCAAGGGTTTGATTTCTCGGAAAGCCCATGGCCGCCATCAAATTGTGCTGGTTGTCGTAGTCGAGTGTAGCCGCTTGGAAGTAGTATGAATTCCAGTTCCCCTCCTTGCTAGTTGTGTCGGCCTGCATCTTCTCCGCAATATTCAGAGCCTCGAAAATCTGCGGTAAACAAGGCTGGTAAATGTGATGGCTGTGTTCAAGGTTAAAGTCACCAACTAGAGGCGCCACGCCGCATACGGTACCAGTCATGCTCTTGAGGGTATATGTTCCCGCAGTGTGTGCATTGGTAAAGTGAATTCCACCACGTTTCGGCTGTTGATCGTGCTTGAATCCGTCGTTATAGTCGCCTGTGATGAAGTTTGCTGTAGGAGTCAAGCTGGCTAGCTTGTCTTGAACTTCTTGCGGGAGTTGTTGACCGGGGAATGTTTCAGCGAAGCGATTCCAGATGAGGCCGTCCTTCTTAATAGGAAAGACATCATTTCTCGTACTTTCAAGAAAAAACATAATGATATGTCGCACGTTGATATCCTGCAGCTTTCCTCGAAGATCTTCTCGCAACGGCCCGTCAAGGTTTGAAACCTTCATGGGGTCTGCCTTAGAGCTGTAATGCGGTTGATTGGCACTCCAGTCCTCAAAACCTGGGAGACGTGTACCTTTTGGAAGCCAGCTCATGGATGCCGGCTCAACAAGGGCCGAGACCTCGTCCCATTGACGCTGAATGCCGCTTCCAAATACCGGGGGGAGATCGTCGAGAAACGGTGATGTCGAAGCAAAGTCGACAAACGGTAGGAGTCCGCTGGTCCACGAGAGGAAGATTAGTGTAGGATCCTTGGGTCTCAAGGATGTCAAGATGAAGAGAGCCGTGAGAAGAATGCTGACAACGATGTAGGGCAACACGCGCAAACAACGCTTGCCTCTAGATCGCCAGGTGGAAAGCCTTTCTGTGCTGAATCCGTTGGGCGATGATGACCTGGATTTTTCCTTGTATTCGTCTTCCGAATTTTGATCGTAATCAGAGTTGGAATCATTGCTGTTGAGCCATCTTGGCAGGTCGTATTTCGATTCTTGCTGGGGGATCTGATCATAACTAGATCGCAAACCGATCAAAGATCCAATCTTGCGTCCAACGAAGCCGAGAGGCCAGTGGACGAGGTCTGCTCCCCATCCAAACAGTCCAAAGCATGCAGTTTGAAGTATTCCGCTGAGACAAACGCAAAGAGCTATAACCATGAGAAAAGCTGTCAGTCCAGATAGAATAACAGCGCGTGCTGAAGGGTCTGCGATGAATCCTATGTTCCTCCAGCGAATTTCAGAGCCTGCAACGAGGTAAAAGGACACCGAGACGATGCCGAGTGAGACATTGTAGGATATTAAAAAGCAAGCAAGTGCTGTGACGATGAATCTTAGCTTGCCTGGAAAGCTGGGCATCCAGTGACCAAGCAGAAGTCTGATGAAGAGAAGAAGCAGTATGTCTTGGGTAAAGAAGGAGAAGAAGAAGAGTATCATGCGCTTCGGAGCCACTGAAGACCGGTGATTATGGAGATGCGCCCCCTTTGCTGCGCAGACAGCCAAAGTGACGAGAGTAAAGGCGAATCGTCTGTTGGCAAGACGAGAACAAATAATGGAAAGCCATCGCCTAAAGAGCCCAAACGAAACCATCTTGTGCTACAGGGGGAGAGATGGATGCGTGATAAAGTAGGCGATTCGATAGTCGCGGCAGAAGATGATCAGCGCCTAATATTTGTCTGTTGCACGACGCTGGATCATGACTGAACCTCGTCAACGTCGACTACGAGCAGGAGAAGAGAGAGAACTAGGTTCGTTTGGGTGTGCCGAGGATAAATAACGCTCCCCTTGAACCGTGCTGGAATATGCCTGAAGGGGACCTGACCGACTAACCGCCGATGGGGTTTAGCCTGGGGGGGTTCTGGACCTTGTCATGCATGGTCAGGAGGCCAGGGCTTGCAAGGTCCATTTTACTTTGACGGTTCCTCCGCCGTTGGACCTCAACTCGAGGCCAACTGGCCTATCGTTCAGTCCTAGCATGTTTCGAGGAGGCTAACGATCAGCACACTCATTCAACCATCGAGATTCAGGCGACTGGGGGCTTGACGGACGGATTTGGCTCAAGCGGGCGTTTCCAAGGTCATCACTGGCTGTGTCTCTGAGGCGTTAAATCCTGTGCCCCATTTTCGTTTACCGTAAATCGACAGACGAGGACGGAGGACCCTTGATTGTGGAGTTGTAATCTCAGCAGTAGGAAGTATCCAATCATGATCCTTGACAGACACATCCAACAGCTCAAAGATCTAGCCACAACGAGCTTAGATACTTCTCCTTAACAGGGACCAACAAGCATGAAATCCCAGTCTAGACCAAGCCAAGGGTGCCAAGACAGAAAAGCTGGGGCGCCCCTGATTGTGTGTCAGGGATCCTTACTCTTTGCAGGCTAGGGCGCAGATTGGCACAGTCCTTGACTCGACAGAGTGCTGCACAAGCTTTTTTGACAATGACTCGGAAGCTTATTCAGGGCGTAGCGCACACGACACTGAGACATTATGTGAGGTGAGATAAGTAACGTCAGTATAGAACCGAATGACTCGAGAACACTACGTGGTAAAAGGTAGAGAGCCGAAGGAATAGAACTGCGCCGTTGCTGCGCCGCCTGTCTCGCACTATTTACAGGGATAAATGTCGATCTATACTTTCCCTGAACTTAGCTTGCCACGGTGCCACCCTCAATCTCGACGTGATCTGAGCGACTTTCTCATCATTTTTTGATTTGAGTTGGTGACTTTGAAGGCGTGAATGAGTTCATGAGGCAGTTGACTGACAACGGTTCTGTGCCCATGAGCCATCTTGTCCTCCATTTTTTACTGTTTTTTGTTGATCTTCATAATACAATTCATTTATGCATGTTGGTTAAAGTAACTTTTTGTCTCACTGCCACAATACGAGGTCTTGTGACTCGTGTCAGCATCTTATTATGGTGTCACTATATGTAGATTTCTCCCGCAGGGTTATCACAGATGCCAATTATAAAACAGACTTTTCCAGTAATTACTATATCTTACAGATATGATGAGTCATAACCAGGACCTATACATTGCCATTCAAGGGCTACCCGCTGCATGTCTGTTGTTTTCCATCCTCAAGATACCCTTACCACCCCGCTGACCATGCATATTCGCAAGGGTCCAGCCACATATTTTCAGGAACTCAAATAATCGTGCATGCTTCTGTCAAAAAATAGAAGCAACTCGTTCTAACCGTCTAACAAAGCTCTTTCTGCACTTGCTCCTGACTGACGTCCGGTTCCAGAGTCACACCAAGCTAAAACGAAGGTTTGCGCTCAGTACAACAAAAGATTACTACTTAATCCAACATGGCATATATGGACTTAACCTCTGGGACCTTTGCCTCAAGCTCACGCCTCGTTTCCTGCCAGACACGTTCCTGTGCTACACGGCCACTGTTTCTCTCCATAAAAGGCGGATACCTAAATTCCATCATCAGTACAAGACTCCAACAAGGGTCTATATAACTCACGCTGCAGTATCAAAGTCTTGCATAATCTTGCCGTGCCCTTCTTCCGAAGCAGAAACTCCATTGACGAGAGCAGTGGCGCAAATCTCTGGGTCTCTCACCCCAAAATTCATGATGAGTCGTGGGATGAGTTGAGACTGATTTGGGTTTGTAAGCGGCGTCCACGCCGAGCCAGGGTCAGCACTGTTAACTGTTACTTTACCCATGCCCTTGTCCTGGGCCGCAGCCTTGGAAACTCGAGCAGCGAGTTCGCGAGCAAAGTACAATAAGAGAGCCTTTGAACGACCATACTGATGGGCTTGCATCATGCCGTCCTTCTTGTTGCTGAGCTTTTCCAGGTATGAACCATTCTTGGGCATAGACATGGTGAAGGACGAAGGGTAGACGCCAAAAGTGGTGACAAAGGTTACGACAGGGGGGGATGGGTTGCTCGGGGAGGATTTGAGCAGCGGCAACAAGAGAAGTGAAATAAGTGCGCCCGACAAAAAGTTGACTTGGATTGCTTTGACAAGTCAGCTCTAGAAGCAGAATAGTGTAGAGTCAGGCACTCACAAGATTCCCAGCCTTCAGGTGACTGGCGGCAATTAAAAGCGAGGATTCCAGCCGTCATCAAGACATGGTCAAGATTCTTCAACTCCTTTGCCTTTTTTCCTAGTTCCTGGCAGCCCGCGAAAGTCATAAGATCAACTTCCCAAACCAGAATGTTAGGCTTCGCTTTGCCCAAGTCACTCATCTCAGCCTCAATCTGCTGCTTGACCTCGCCACAATCCTTCACGTCAACAAGGACAAGCGTCTCAACATCGCGACGAGCAAACAACTTGGCAGCTCTGGAGCCAAACGCACCATTCGCGCCGGTGATGAGCACAGTCCTCCCTTTGTAAGACTCGGTGGTAACAGTAGGTTTCCCGTGACGCTGTTTATACAAACTCTGCCAGGGGAAGTATTCCGCCAAGAACCAAGGGATTCCATAGGTCAAACCAATGACGACAAGTGTGCTTATGGCAGCAATGTATAGATTTGGAACAGCCATTTTGAGAGAAGACGGTGAGGTTCTATCATCTGTTGAATCGGCTGAAGGGGCTGGCGAGGGGTTAAGTACCTAAGTAGAATACGGATACGCAGCCAAACAATCGTACGTTTGCGGGGCATGTTTCATATCGGAGCGGAAAATTGATTCGCCCTTATCAATCAGCTGTTACGGTGACAGGACGGGTATATCTTGTATCGCGTTGAATTGTGTATCGTAAGACATGCAGATGAGCAGTTGGAGGGCGCCGATATCGGAGAGACAGATGCCAACAAGACATAAGCGATTGGGACATTCGATGCGCCTGGAATAGCCGAGTCAAGCCGAGCAGCAAGAGGCAAGTTAGACGTACAATCTGTTTATCGACATCATCAAGTTAAAGCAGAATTCATAGAACATTCACAACAATTCTCTATGTCAGATCGAAGCCCAATTGGCAAGTTCTGGTTACTCGGGCAGAAATTCTGGTGTTTCGTTCGCCAATACTGTCATGGCACAGGGCAGGCTACGGATGATAAAAAGCTGGCTGATCTCTAATCCAAAACCAAACGGTATATACAATAGGTCTTTCTTGTTATATGCAATGTTCTAAAATGTCTAGTGTCCATTTGTTCCATTAACACCATTAACGCCGTTCAATCCGTTGAGGTTCTTGCCATTCGCTCTAACTTCGTGAATGGCCTTGGCAACATATTGCACGTTTCGCTTGTTCACTGCAAACATCATTAGTCTCATGACGGGGAAATATATCAAGGATAAAAAGTCAGGAAGATAACTTACAGCCAGAAATAGAAATGCGACCCGAGTTAAGAAGGTAGATGTGGAACTGCTCTCGAAGTATCTTAACCTCGAGCGGCGAAAGACCGGTGTAAGAAAACATGCCAATCTATCGTCATGGTCAGCTTTCAAGGTTCTTAACTCCTCATCTGTGTTGTGTCGTTATTGGATATTTCCTTTGACAAAACTTACCTGATCGACAATATGGTTCCAAGTACCAGGCGTATTCAAGCGAACAAGCTCATCGTAAAGAGCCTGACGCATGCTCTTGATACGACTACTCATAACCTGCAGATCGGCCATCCACGCCTTCGTCAACTCCTCACTCTCCAAAACCGTCTTGACAATCGTAGAACCAAATTTGGGCGCCATCGAAATCTCAGATCGCAATAGATAAGAAAGAGTCGAGAACGCATTCTCCTTCAACTCGGGTGTCGGGTCCGCAAGCACGAGATGGATAGCCCCTGTCCTGTGCCCATACAGACCAAAGTTCTTGGAAAAGGATTGAGCGACAATCATGTCCGGACGAGGCTGCTGCTCGTAAAAGTATCGAATCGCCCAGGCATCTTGTGCTGGATCGCCCGAAGCAAAACCCTGGTAGGCAGAGTCGAAGAATGGGAATAGTTGCTTTCGCTGACACAGGTCTGCAATGGCCATCCACTGCTCCTTGGTGGGGTCCAGACCTGTAGGGTTGTGTGCGCAAGCATGCAACAGGACGGCATCGCGAGGCTGAGCATGTGCTTCGAGAGTCTGTATCATGCCGTCAAAGTCCAACGAACAGTCCGACTTCTTGTAGTATGGGTACAGCCGGGGCTTAAGTCCAACTGCCTCCCATATCATATGGTGGTTAGCCCAAGTAGGGTCTGAAACCCAGACATTTTGTGGTCGAAGATAGTCGGCGACGAAACGAGCACCGATATGGTTTGCTCCAGTTCCAGAAACTGTCTGCACAGATGCAATACTTAGGTCGTCCAACTCAGTGGTAACATCTTCGGTCTTGGCGCCGGCAAAGATGAGATCCCGTGCTACTTTGACAAACTGACGATCACCCTCGATAGGAAGATAGTCATGTCTAGTAAGACTACCCTCTTCATAAAGGTCCTTTTCAACACGGCAGACAACATTCAAGGGCCATGACTTTCCCTCGTCGGTGCAGTAGACGCCGACGCCGAGGTTGACGCGGTCCGGGCTGGGATCAGCTCTATAGAGGGCGAGAAGATCAAAGATCTCGTCTGTAGGCTGCTTGGGCAGTGAAGCGAAGACGGAGGACGACATGGCGGACTGAGGCTCACGAATGAAGATGTGGCGAGGCGGTGGGAAAGGATCGGGGACGGTGTGCGTGTGGTCCGTGAGTGAGGGAGGTGGGTATTTTAATTTCAGGGCAGGGCTAGCTTTTTGTTACTGTGGCTGTTGACCCGATTATTTTTGACTCTTAGTGTTTGCCAAGTGGCGTTGAGTCAGAGAACTCGGAAGCGTCTCGGAGGGTTCTATTCAGCACGCTACAAGGTATCAGTTTAGTCTGAGGTGCTTTGTGTATAGTAGTTTAGATGTTATTGCAGCAGGTTGTTGTTGGGACTCAGAGACCTTATCAGCTGCAATTGCTGAGCATCTTTTAGAAAATGTAAAATCTAGGCACTTGAGGAGCCGTTTCAAATACCGACATCTGTTTAGTATCCTCGCCAAGCTCTTGGCTGTCCGAGGTACCCCGGTAGTAGTTGAATCAGTTGACGGCGACTCCCTTTCTTGGTTCATTGGCTGACAGTTTGTAGTTGCTTACTGCGGATTTTCAGAGTAGATGATTGGGCTAGTAACGGCCAGTCCGAAGCTGTCACGGCATAGGCTCCGAGGAGTGAAGTACAGTGGGATATATGGGGAAAAAACTTGATCGTTGATTTAGGAACCGATTGAGTTAGCCTATTACTATACATTACCGCATGTTCTGTTCATTGAAGAGAAGGAGAATACGAAAATCCACAACTACAGCCACAGACAGAGACCAGCTATCACGGACAGGCCAGACTACATAAGACTTAATACCTAGAACAGCTATAAAACAATAAAAAAGTACTATAGAACTAGCGGTCAACTCTTATCGTATGTCCATCCTGATTATTGTTCTGACAGGAACATGGTCCTCTGCATTTTAGTGGTGGCAAATTGTAGTCCGAGTACGGAGAAAAGCGATAAGTTATGCACCTTCAGAGGTTGTGCAAATACTGTGTATTAACTATTTACATTGACCCACCTTAATCTCAGCTGACCTTCAGCTGAGAGGTGGGTGATGCCTGAATGCCTCAGGCACCATCATCCTGAAACATTGAGTTTTTCCTAGCTTCAACACTGTCACTCCTATTCAGCCTTTCATTCACTTTTCCCATGTCTCACTAATACCATATTTTGTATTTTTTTTTTCCTATCCTTGCCAATGCACTCCTTTAGCTCAATCATATTCATTCTGTTGCTTTTATCCGCCCGCTCTGTTTTAGCTGCGCATGTTCATCACAGAGACTGCACCGAGGCCACTTCTTCAGACTATCACTTTAAAGCCAACGACTTTCGAGTATTTCTCAACGAGCAACATAATGAGACGCTTTTACGGGTTACTCTTGGAGCTCAATATGATAACATTACCGCCTGTCGACAATCTCTTCTGAGCAATGCCTCTGCTGAGTTGAGTTTGGCTGCTTTGGGTGGAACGAGTCACTATGATGCTAAGATCCTAAATGCGACATGCGAGACGAGAGAATGGAAAGCTCAGAATATCCAATGGCACTCTCAAAGATTGGACCTGTTCTTAAAAATTAAAAATCCACCACCTTTGGCAACCTACGAGCTTAGAATCAACATCCTTGATCCCGATCATATCTCGACGGCATGTCTCGCTGGCTTCTTGACTCCTGATGTTGGCCAAACTATACCTGGCATATCCTTCTGGGGACCTTTAATCACGTTTATTCTGGTTGTCCTTGCTGCAGGATGGAGAGAGTGGCTCAACCTGGCTCGGCCTCTGGCGGAGGATGATGAGAGTTGCCAGCGAATGAGCCCAGACAGGTCTCATCTGACGAGAATCGCAGATTGTCTTACATATTTACAGTTTGCCTTCTTTGCTTCAGCACTCAGTCTCAACCAGCCCGGATTTCTACAGCCCGTTACCAGCTCCGTTAGTTGGTCAACACTCATGCTTCGACGGGGTATCGTATGGAGGGACTCGCTCTATTCCGGTGTTCAAGATGGCATTCACGAAATCAACGGTACTTTTGGTGGGACTTCTGGTCTTGAACATATGACACAGGTGATGGGTGCTCCTGTCACGGTTAATACCTGGACCAACATTGTCACTCAGGCCATCGTCATTCTGATCCTTCTTTTCATCCTCATTCAGCTTAGCTTGCGACTCACTTGGACGCGCGATTGGTTTCAACAATCTGGACGTTGGATGCTGGAAAGCTCCACCAAAGATCAGTATAAAGCGACCGCCTGGGTTGCTTTGCGAGTTTTCCTCAGCTATCTCCTTCTCCCGCTGACGGCCTGGACGACATATCAACTCGACGCTGTTCGACTTCTACCTGTGTACTACACCATGTTAGTAATCGTGGTTGTGTGCTTGCTTCTCATATCATTCTGGTGGGGAATGTCTTTGCGAAGTCCTCAGAGCATGGGATATCTTCTTGTCGACAACCTTCAGAAGGGAGAACCCGACGAAGCGCCCTCGCCCACACAAAACTACTACACTTTTGTCACTTTTGCTCTTCTTCTAGCTCGCGGTGTTGCTATAGGCGGTCTTCAACATTTCGGGACGGCGCAGTTGTTTATTTTGATGATATGCGAAGTGCTTCAATTGGGTTTTCTAACCTGGGTCAAAGTGGTATCTGGCTTGCTCTCTAGACCCATGCTAGTCACTGCTGCACGTTTATGTACGCTGCTTTTTTGTTTGGGAATGGTTCCAGGTTTATGGAGTCACAAAGCCGCAAGTGCGCTTGGATACGTGATTCTGATTTTCCACACTTTGTTCATCACTGGCATGTTTCTTGTTCCCACGGTATATGATATTATCCAGCTTGCAGGTACTTGCTATTATGAGTGGCAACATAAATCTTCCGACGAACAGAACTCTCGGGAACGGCCTCAGGTAGGTTCACTGGCAGCGGAAATAGGGGAGAGCGGTACTGACTTTGGAGTAGATTTATGGGCTTCGCCAGCTTGCAAGACGCCCTACAAATAATACCAATCTATCCGTGCGAGGCTCAGTCAATAACGGCAGAGTCAGCAACGACAGAAACAGTTTATCAAGCTCAGATACTGGGTCCACGACTTTACCTGCCGCTCCATCTATTACCGCCTCGACACTCGGTCCAGAGCCATTATCTCCAGGGTTACCGCGGACATACTTCCGAGCCCCAAGATCCGAAAGGTCTTCTACGAGCCTTTACGAGAGACAGCGCCACGTCCAGTCATTGGAACTGTCAAGTCGTGGAAGTTTATCTGAGAGTACCGAGAGTTCGAGACAAAGTGACGAGAGCGCTGAGTGGGCACCAGCGCCCTCGGCGTGGGAGATGGTGGTGCCGTCAAATCCAAATGTCGATTATTCGGTTAGGGAAATCGATCGTTATTATGTGAGGCCGAGACGAGTGTCTTTCGGCCAAGCTGATCCTAGCGGTGGCGAAGGGTCGAGGTCAGGGACTCCGAGTTGGGTTGGCAATCTCAAGTTCTGGTAATGGAGAATAGATGTCTATTCAGTTGGAGTTAATACGTTTACAAGATTACGAGTATATACATAGATACTAATAGAACATCGCTGTTCGTACATATTACTCTGATGTGCCATTTAGTATTACTCGTTGTGGATGATCAATCTTCTGGCAGGGGAAACTAAGTGAAACCCTCAAAGCAATACTCACAGTAAGATATATCGAGCTTACATAGTGAGTGGCAGGGCGAGAATGATCAGATGCCAAGATTTGGTGAGGACGAAACACTCCAGGCAAAGCCGTGAATTAAATATCAAGGCCAGAGATAGTGACTCAGAGAGTACTATACACATAAATACTTGATGCAGGATTGTCCCTACACAAAAGTTATCGACATCTCTCTTCTCACCAGCCCATCCACACAATACAAGCAACGCCACTACACCCTCGAAAGCGGCACTTACTATCACGATCACAAGTACTGGAAGTGTTGCCAGACCAAGGATGGCAGTGTGGTATGTAATCAGTACGGCAAGATGGCGGTAAAGAGTTGCTCCGCGTGCGGCAGCCGATGAGATAAGGGTCAGAAAGCATGTAATGTGAATGCGGCAACAATCGGAGAGTTGGCTCGTGTGGATAGTGATGAACCGAGAATTGGCAATACGATAGGTCTAGCCAGGTCTCGCAAGTTATAGCGATATATCTACCAAAACATTTATGGCGATACTCAGAGTGTATTTAGAGATGATTCAATATGTGAGTTCAGTCTTCAGCCACTATATGAATTCTCTACATAATGCTCTAGATACAATGCACCTTTAACATAATCAGACAAGCATCTAGCTAATACAAGAACGAATATTTAAGAACCGGACTCGCCTACTTGACTTCCAACCTCAAAGCATCATACTGCACATAGAGAGAGTCAGGAAGCACCGCTGTCTCAATACTAGAAGCATTAAAAGGCAAGCTCAAGACAAACTCATTTCTGCCACTCTGCAGCTTCGAAACAGGGAAGGTAAATTTGTGCTCAATGTTCTGGCAAGCGACGGCACTTCGAACTGCACAAGATCCGCTTCGCCAGTAGGGAATAACCCAAGTATCTTCATATGCCCCGTTGACGTTGACAGTCCAGGGCAAGTTGCTGTTAAACCTATCGTTCTTTGGAGTCCATTTCGCATTGCCATTCGCAGTTCTGGTACCAGCAATCTGTACCGTAAAAGTAGCTGTCTTGGCCCCGCGAAGCTGGTTCCTTGACAAGTCGAATGTGATGGTCCAGTTGTTGACGTTTTCGTAGTAGTTCTCAGTTGGGGGATGGTTTCCTTTGGCTGGGAAGAATGACCAGTGGACATAGTTGAGATCTTTTGCTTCATCGCTTTTACCCACGTGAAAGTTGACGCCCTTGGGGAAGTCCTCAGGGAACTCGTATTTGCCCCAGTAGATTCGGTACTGCTCTGGCTCAAGGGGCTTTGAAGTATCAGGAGCGTATCCGTGGAGATACTCGCCAGATGACTTGTCTGGAGTACCTATGCGCCATATCTCACGGCCAGCACTTTCTTCTCGCCAGTTGAAGCTGGCCTTGTTTTTAGACTTTGAGATTTTGACGTCGTCCTTGATGAACCATCCAAAGACCTCATCGGCGTAGATGGTGACTCTATAAGTCCCCTCAACAACTTGAGGAATGCTGAAACTTCCAGAATCATCAATCTCAGCCCAATACTGAAGCGACTTGGTCTCAAAAACGTTGAGTTGAAAGTCTTGCTTGTTTTCGGACAGCACAATAATTGGCTTCTGTGCATTCTTGGGCAGCTTGACTTTGCCATTGAAGGTTGTTCGCTTTGAAGATGGGGTAAAGTTGGGCACGTGACGTGCAATGCTGTCGTAAAAGTCGGCGTTCCATTCCGGATCAGCGTACTTGGCTGCGTCGGCTCTCAACTCAGCGAGTGATGTGTCCTTGTCGCCTTTGTTGAAGTAGTAGAACTGAGGACCCCATGTGCGATCAAATCCATGAGTAATGTTGGGCATTGGAGCGCCGTGATGGCCTGATACCATATAGTTGTACACAATTCCATCAACAACTAGATCAGAGTGCAATGGGCCGCCGTAGTATGTCTCGCGAGTATTGTGAACCAACCACGCGCCAAAAGTGCTCCCGTCATTACTCGTAGAGCCATCGCTGAATTGTCCGTGGGCATCATGGTTACGCCAGCTCTCTGATAGACTGTACTTGGTGAAGTAGTCCGAGTACTGGTTGGCGTACGGGTCGTCGGCCTTGTTGCCCACGTACCATGTTGCATCCTGAACCGAGAGCGTATTCGACAGGTCGGGAAGAGGCCCATAATTTCCGTCGCTTGTTGAAAAGTGCGTCCAGAGCTTGGTGTTTGGCCTGAAAAGAGTGCGCAACTCGCCGAGATCACGCAGGAAAGGAGTCGTGGCGTTGAAGTAGGTAAGGCGGGTAAAGGCGTGCAGCCCGGTCTCTTCGCCTCGAAGGAAGAAGTATTGGGAAAGTGTCTGGTTGGTTGGCTTGTAGGTATCACTCATGATTATTCCAGCATACTCAGTTCCAGTCGAGTCAGTGCCGTTGACGAGACGGAGTTGTGCTGTGCTACCTGGCGTCCAAAAGCCTGTGGGAATACAAGAACAGTCCACATAAGGACCTTTGCCTGTGTTGCCACTTATCGGCCCAAGTAAGTCCTGACCGTCAAGTATGGCATCAATAATCTGTCCATTGGACTTGGCCAAAACTACCGCGAATCGATCATTGGAGAGGGAAATGTGAGTCGAGTTTTCAGTTGTGCTCAAGTCAGCCAGAGCGTGGCTGACGAGCCCGGCAACCACAGCCAGTGGTCTTAGGTTGAGTAACATCTCGAAAAGAGCGTTGGTGGTACAACTGGAAACTACTAGGACTCTAAAGATTCATCGCATTTTTTCAGTCGCCATGGGTTTATATACTGGCAACGTTACTCGGCTCTACTAAAGCCGGTCGTTTCGGCTTGAACTAACCCGGGCCCTCATAGCTTGTATGGATGGAATAATTTCTCCGCTGAAGGACGATCAGTGAAGGACGATGTAGACGCGGGGAAGACAGGGGTTTGAGGAAACTGATTTGCACGTTTATAAGCCTAGAGTCTGCGGGGGAGAAATGTAGCTGCAGTATTCAGTAATTAATGCGGAGTCAAATACGGAGTACAGGGGAATGGCCCCTTCTTGGAAAGGAAGCCTCAAAGAGTATTGACTCGGCATGCGCATACCAGCCACCTACCAACTAGGAGATTCGGTTCACGGCTTTGATGCCGAAACCAACCCTGCTTGAAACCGATTGGTTAGGTCTATGCTTTTCGTCAGTGTTAAGAATAAGCTATCACTCGTTTGTAAGACAAACTATATCATGTAGAGAGTGCTTTGAAAGAAATAGACAATAGTTAATTCCATGCTAAAGAGCCACAATATAAGTTGCCTAAGCGAAATTGCCGGCGGTATTATTTTCTACCTATGTCCGATGTTCGTTTGACGTTGGGTATAACCCTTTTCTCTAAAGTAATTCAGATACAGCAATGATTGTTTGGATAACATCGGCTAAATAAATTGAAATATGTCGTTGGCCACAGAATATGTCTGAGAAGGTGGTGAGTACAATTGAACTATGAGTATATAGCATGGTATGTTATATTATGTTGCTTCTTTTTCCTTCACGCAACCATACTGCATAAAAATGTGGCAAATAAAGTCGAACAACCGTGCCAAAGAGCCAACAGCCAAACAATGAGAACAGCACTCTTGACTTCTTCAGTGACAAGGACCATGTTGCTATCCTGAATAGGTATTGACGATTACTTCATTGTGAAAACTCCCTGCTGCCAAGCCCTTACAAGACGTTAAATTGCCGGATTATTAGGCCACGTACCCTAGTAGCGATAGTGGCACCCTGGAACCAACAGCCGGAATATATATTTATACGGACACTGGCTTCGGCAACATTGCCCTCAAAATGTCTTTTTGGTTATTCCAGGTTATCAAGCACAGAATTTGTGACTCATCATAACAAAGTAAGTTAACGAAACCAAATCCAGCTCTCTGGCTGGGCGCCAAACACCGTGTCAGCCTCTTCTATTTGATGTATCTGCGGAAACTTGTAGCTCAGCTTGGGGTGGATGAGCAAGCTTTACGAAATCAAGGCCCGGAAGAAGAAAGCGCACTGTTGCATGATAACGAGCCCACTAACTTCAAGGATGTGCCAAATTTATGTGAGGAACTGGAATTGAAGTGGTACACGCAATACCCTAGTCCGATTGGACCGTAGTTTCAGTCGTATATCGAAGTGACCGACGTTGATAAGTTCATTTAGGTATCCAAGCAGTTATTGCTCAAGATTAAGCAGTTCGCTGAACACGGTGTAGCGCAAATTTAAAGCAATATGCGGATATGGAGCTGCCGACTGATATGCAAAATCTGGAAACCTAGATTTTCGTTATAGTTTTCTCGAAGAAAACGACAGATTCTCAAGAGGTTGAAGCATGCAAAGCTTACAAGGTAGCATCTGTTGCTGCAGACGCATCTTGATTTTGAGTAGCGTGCTGAACAGGATAGCTACATCTTATTGAAGACATGACAGATACTAAAGTTTACGCAAGCTCATACTGCTAGACCATGTTCTGAACTCAAGCCGCGAGAGGTGATTGTAGCTTTGTTCATTTGGTATTGGCATAAAGAAACCGGTCAAAATAAGTACGAAATCCAACCTGGGGAGCAATAGCCGAGGTTATACCGAAGAGACCCTATTGGCCTGGCCTCACAACGCTGACTGTTGGTTGACTCATACGGGAAAATGCTACCCATTGACTTGCGCCCGCACTACTCAACAAACACCTACGCTGGTCTTTAGATATATATAAACGGCACACTTCTCCTCATTCGGGATATCATACTCAAAACCCAATATGGAAGCACCCTCTGACTTCAAGGATCGCCTGCGCGCATCTTATGATGCCATAGCCCCCAAGTACAACACCTGGACAGAGCGTCATCACCACCTTCGTCAAACCTATCTCGACAAACTCTTTAATCATTGCCCGGGCCTTACCTCAGCTGCAGATGGCACCCAGAAGCAAGTCCTTGAGCTGGGCTGCGGTTCCGGAGAACCCTTCCTTACCACATTGCTCTCGCGTGCGCCCTCTGTACATGCACACGCCAATGACCTCTCCGATGTACAGCTTGGCCTAGCTCGTAGCAACCTAGCTAGACATAAAAGTCGCATTGATTTCTATCCAGGCGATATGATGAAGCTCGACTTTGCACACAGTTCTCTCACCGCAGTTGTCGCTCTTTACAGCATTGTTCACCTCTCCCAGGACGAGCAGAAAGAGATGATACGTCGCATCGGGAAATGGCTAGTACCTGGAGGCGTGTTTCTGGCAAACTTCTCTACAGAAGAGAATGCTTCTATACTTGATGAGAAGTGGCTTGACGACAAGGGGTGGATGTTCTGGAGTGGCCTTGGACAGGACAGAACTGCGAAAGCACTGGCCGCTAGTGGGTTGAAGGTTGAGGAGATGGTTGTTGAAGGAGATGAAGAGGAAAAGCTTCTTTGGATCATTGCCAAGAAGTCAATGGATTGAGATGTATAAGAAAGAAAGCTTTACTTGGGGAGTACGGCTTACGAATCTGCTGTATCACACATATATGGCCACGAAATAGAGAGAATTTAGCAATTAGCCGTCTCTTTTTTCCGCATTTTCAAGATTGCTCAAAACAGCCTGTTTATCTATTTATTTCCACTCCGCGACTAAAACTGACGACATGATATGCCCCACCATCATAATCTCATTCATCTTGAACGCCGAATGCCCTCCGAGGGTTGTCGACCAACATCGCATGCCATTGCTCATCAGTAAGCCATTCTTTCAAAAGCTTCAGCTCCTTATCCGTGTCCACTTCTAAAGAAGGCGCTGGAGTAAGTCCTGTGGCAGAGGCGTTGACATGAGGCCAGTCGCTTCCCCATAGGATTCCTTTTGGAGCTGCATTCGCAAATGCCTCTATCACCGGCTTCATCAAGCTGATATCTTGAGATCGCCTGTGCAAGGCTCCTAGTTTAATATAGACCCTGCCAGATTTTAGGAGGTGTAGAAATTTAACAAAGTCAAGACTGTCAAAGTCGGAGGGTGTTGCAGAGCCATTGTGGTCAACTATGATAGAGAAGCCGTCGAGATCCGGGTGACTTAAAAGGGTATCTGTAATCGAAGACCACGTTGTGAATGGTAGTTGTGCCGAGATGCTCCAATTGTGTTTGCGAACAGGACATTGCGAGGCGACTTGAAGAAATTGGTTGAGGACCCAATCTAGGTCATCTCCAGAGCCTCCATACGAACCGTGAATTCTCACAGATCGTACGCCCGCATCGTTCAAGCTGTCGTACTGAGCTCCAGTCAAGTTCCTGACTCGTGAATCTTGAGAATCCCAGGATATGATACCAAGGGCATCTCTATCGGGATACAAGTCTCGGGAAGATGTGAGATGTTCGACCACGCCGGCATAGCCATCCTCAATTGATGCCTGAACGATTATGACATTGTCGGTGTATGAACTTTGCATAAGATCCTCCAACAAAGCCGGCTGCGGGGTGTAGGATCGATTCGCCTTGAAGGGGAGACGTTCTGGATCAAAACAGTGCAAGTGGCAGTTCCATGCCAAGGGTGGAAGTATAGGTGCACTTAACGCCATGTTGTTTCGTCTCGTTGATAATTGAAAAATGGATGCAGAGGCAGGGATCGATGGCACTCACATATGAATACTTATAATGCCGATCCGGACATTGTCCGATGTTATCGGGACGATCCCGAAGTCATGAAAAATTTACTACATGCCTCAAAACATAAGAGTCCGGGATAGCCTGGTGAAGGCTAACTCTCTTCTGACCCACAGATGTATAATATCAGGTTTTCTTCACGATATACCCACATAGTCAGGGGGCTCAAGATCGGTATGCCAATAGACTCCAGCGTGGAGTAAGGTGAAGTGAGACTAACAAACCAGTAGCACGCGCACTATACAAACTTTGTTTCCATGACTTATAAACTTGGCTAGGTAGCGTTGAAAATGAACGATTTTGGCATCCCTCGATGACCAAAATATTGGAACCAGGTCAGACCCTGTGAGATCGACAGGACGCCAAGACAAATCACGTACACTTGGATTGCGTCAGCGACAAGATAACTGGGATGAGGTAGATTAAGACTCCATGCTCTTGGAGCCATTGTTCATCATCACAAGCAGAGTAGCACGGAAGGAAAGGTGTTTAAGCACATATAAACAAACCTCGAGAGCACCTCATGACCTGCGTAGACATGCCTCGCATATCGACGAATAGCTGAGAATGATAATACTTGATAATACGATACATCTATCCTTAGACTCAAGAGTCATAGTTACTCACATAATCTGGTCGGCACTGCCTATTGTAACACCCCATAACTATGAGGCTGCTGAGCAATACTGTTGGCATGATTCACAACGACCGTAGAACATCAAGAATTTCTGGCACCCGCATCGACAGTAGCAATAACCCGAAGTTGAGTTATATTCAGGTTTTGCTGTAGTATTACTCCCATTGCCTGTTGTGGAAGTTGTTGCTGTCTGGTGGGTAGTAGAGGGAATTGGAGTACTTGTAGCGCCAGGATTTGGGGTATCAATTGAGGACGGCATGGTTCTCAAGTCTCTTACAATACGGGTACACGAGGTTCCAGAAATTGTTTGGAGAGTTAAATATAGAGAAACAATTCAACTCTTGGAGTGAGAAAAATGTTTAAAGTATTTATATCCTTCCAATGACAGTGAGTTAGTCTTGTGGCACCGGCCGTTCTGAAGCCGCTATCGCTGTTCACTAACATCTTTGAAATCTTGAAATTGATAAAGTAACTTGTCAACGACGCGAAGAGCGAACGAACTTGTATTCCTCGTCGTTTTGGGTTCGCCAAAAACGAGATACTTATGTAGAGCAGCGAATATAGTTGGCAGTCAGCCATCGGAAGATTGAAGTGTGATAGGCTACAGTCAAAGTCTGTCGATCGTAGAAGAATCTTGCTGTGATTAATTGACTCAGAGCCTTACACACCACGATATCATTCGCCAGAGTTTTATCCCATTGCTTGCTATACCACTGTAACTTGTACAGAAGGCCCAGCGGCTGAAAAATATAGATAGGGGTCTCAAACTCTTGAAGACCCTTTGTTTCATCGATTGGGGAGCTGTCAGATACTCGCAGTCGTATGACGCACCGTTCCATGCAAGACATAAAAACCAATCTGAGTAAGATCGCGCGCCGACAAAGCCGGACAAGAAAATAACCCAATCTTGTGTCACACCAAAATCAGCCAGGTAAGCACTAGTCTTACCTCACGAGCTGACATACAGCTTGATAAGTATAAGTAAGCCCAGTGAACCCCAAGATAAACACTTCAAGGCATGAATCTGTTTTATTTTTCTTGTTCATTAGCTTTCCATCAAGATGGCGGTCGACCCGAAAGCTTTCATCCCTAACCTCAAGTCTGCCTTGGCAGATACAGAAAACAAAATTTTCGAGCCAGAATCTCCCGATTATAAACAGGTTCAACAGTGCTTCATAGATCGTCCAACTCAGACACTGGGGGTTGTCAAGCCACAGACTGACCAGGATGTTGCGGCAGTCCTACGATTTTGTCTGCAAAACAAGGTCGACTTTAGTGTTCGATCTGGAGGGCACGACTGCGCAGCCCGAACTCTCGTCGATGGGGCACTTGTCATTGATATGCGAGATATCAAGCACGTTATTGTGTCCAAAGACAAGCGTAGTGCGACAGTTGGAGGAGGTATTCTGATCGGCCAGCTAGCCAAGGAACTGGGCAAAGAGAAACTGGCCACACCAGTGTAAGTACACTAACAACAATGAACGTTGCAAGTACTGATCATCTTATGAAGAGGAACGGTAGCATCGGTAGGGTACACTGGCTGGTGTACTCTCGGTGGCTATGGACCGCTGTCGTCGTGTTACGGCTTGGGAGTTGATCAGATCCTTGGTGCCAAGATTGTCAACGCTCATGGTGAGATCGTGACAGCTAATGAAGAGTTGCTGGTCGGTATTAGAGGTGGCGGAGGATCGCTCGGTATCATCGTTGAGCTTACGATCAAGATTTATCCCCTCGATAAGGTACGCATTATTATTTAGCACGAAAGAGAAGGCAACCCTTACTGACCACACATTCTTGCTTTCAGATAATTTCCTCTACCATAATTTATGAATCAAGCAACCTCGAGGCCGCAATTACGGCTTATACTGAGTATTACGAAGAACTACTCGCGACCCAGAAGCTCCCAGTCCATCTTCAGCTCCAGCTAATCGTTACCCAAGTTCCCAATGTAGGAGTTGCTTTTGGAGTAATGATCACTTGGCACGGCTCCAGCAAAGAAGAGGGACAATCATGGATCAAGAACTTTGCAAGTGTAGGGACATGCATCATGGAAGCCACTCAGGAAATTACACTTGCAGAGATGCTCGAGAACAACGAGAAGCTCGTTACTTGGCCGTCATATGGTCGAGTCTTCACATTAAATGTGACGAAACTATCGAAAAAGTCAATCGCGGTGTTGGCTAAAGCTTGCCCGAAAGCGCCTGGAGGCAGCTTGATATTCTCCTACCACACCTTGGAATCAGCTCCAGATCTAGCACAAAACTCCATCTTCGGAACGCAGACGAGACATCATATGCTCGAGATCTATGCTGTCCTTCCAGATAGCAGTGTTGCAGAGGAACGCGTAAAGTGGGCTTCACAGCTGAAAGCTGATCTCGAGGCAGTTGATGCTGAGAATATTCTTGAGAGTTCATACATTTCTCTTGGTACAAACGAGGATGTTGATCTCAAGAAAATTTACGGCCGGCACTATTCGACATTGTTGGCTTTGAAGAGGAAATACGACAAGGAGAATGTGTTTAAGCATGCTGTTCCGCGACTGTTGACAGTGGACGTAGAGGGAGGTATATTGGAGGCTTGATTGTATTTCATTTCAAGATCCTGGACTTTCGTAGCTTATATGGTTTGGGTGTCAGAGAGATGTTGACTGGGGTTAGTAAGACTCGATTGTCTTTTCAAAGATCTCGACAGTAGTCTTATACACCCTTGACTTTAACTTACGTTTATATCAGGTGTCTTTAAATACTAGTGGCTAGCTTGTAGTGGCCTTTTTCTCGTTACCTTGTGCGCATTGAATACTTCGGAGATGGAATGGTAGAGAAAGATCAGATGAAGGGGACGAAACACGCGCTGAACGGAGCAATCGTCAAAGGACCTAGATATGTTTGTAATAACCTGGTCTGGTCTTGGGTCGTGGTAGGCAGGACTGGTTGAAAGGAAACTTTATGTTTACGTCACTAGATCCATTCGTTGTCTAGCGATGCAGAAGAATCAAATCACTTATTCTGCCGTTGGCCATGGATAAATGTGAGGACCCTTCACCCCATAGTTCATTTGTTGTATGGACATCACGCGCCGTTTCAAGTGGCCAGTACTTTCTGGCCTTCTTTCAAGCTTCTAATGCATTCCGCCGAAGAATGAAAGCTTGATCTCTTGTCCAATGTATTCTGTCCGGGCCATTTCGCTCGTTATCTGCCCTTGTGGGTGAACGTTTTGTTTATTCGCAAACCAACCCCTTCGCTAATACTGCTATTGAATATATACAAATATTGAGCCATCGTGTTCGACCTGAACACAGCTTGGATACTTTACACTCATTCTAAATGCAAACCGCTGGGTTTCTGTGCTAGACCCCTGTCAATAACATTCTTGACTAATGAGGAAATCCTCGCCCAAAGCCAGTCTCCAGTTTAACTCGTAAGAATGCAATCATTAGACATACTAGAATCATCCTACAGGATGAGGAGAGCATATCAAAAGTCCAACGCGATTGAAACAGGTGACCTAGTCTCGATGTAATCTGGCCACGTCTGGGTAAAAGCTTGTAGCAACTAACTTGATATCGCTGTATGTTGGCAGATCCCCAGAATTCACAGCTCCCGTGACAGGTTGCTTTAGGCTTTGATAGGTCCCAAAACCTCGGGTAAGTTGTCTGGAGAAGAAAATCCGGGGTGTTGTAGTGTTGGTAGTCGGTTATAAAACATGTCGGACCGATAAGCTGACGGTGGATCGACTCGATCTGACGATCCGATGTCTAGAGAAACAAGGCGGCTCATATTCGTGCTGAAGTCAGTTGCTCAAGAATAATCACTCGAGAGTTTCTTGAGAAGTCTATCGGGCCGGTAAGTCAGATGTTGATAGCCTGTAAGTCTATCGTTAGGCTCAACTCCTGGTAAGATAAGCCCAGTTACCTGTCATATATCCACATTCTGCGGCCTGTCTTGTCTGTGAAATGTTTCTAGAAACATTTGTACTGTCGGCCCGACAGGCCCTCGCCTATTGCGTTACTCTTGGCGTCTACTCACTCGCTCAGTTCCGGAAACATGGAGAGACGGAGGCGATGTGTAGTGTTGATGTGTGTGCTGAATAAGTAACCCCAGATTCCCCAGATTCTCTCATATAATTGAGTTCAATGGACGCTTTCTGGCGGCTTTTCGAAGCATTTTTGAACACTCTAGCAAAGCCACCTCTCCATTGCCTTGTCTGAACTAGCACTCGGCCATCATGACAACCTTACCAAAAGATCACTTGGCTCGAGCTGAGCATATCGACCCAGATACCACTATGAAATACGACGCAGACAAACCAGATGCTCGTGAGGCTACCGATCTTGAACACGCCCTTACTCTCCGCGAGAGTCTCCGTCTGTATCCAAAGGCTATTGCTTTCTCTCTCCTTTTCTCTACTGCCATTATCATGGAGGGTTACGATCTCTCCCTTTTAGGAAGCCTGTACGGTTATGACGCGTATGTAGATCCACTACTGGTCTCACATTGAATGGATGCTAATTTTATGCCAGATTCAAGCAGAAGTTCGGAAACGAAGTCGACCGCAATGGAAACCTCATTATCTCAGCGGATTGGCAGACCTACATCCAGGTTGGTGGTACATGCGGGCAGATCATCGGATTATACATCAACGGTTGGGTCTCAGATCACTTTGGTTATAAAAAGACTATGGTGGCTTCTCAAGTTCTCATGATCGGTCTTCTCTTCTTCCCCTTTTTTGCACCCAACCTTGAGGTGCTTTTAGCGGGAAACATCCTTCTCGGTCTACCTTGGGGTATCTTTCAGACACTCACTCTTGCCTACGCGTCAGATATCGCACCTGTTGTTCTTCGTCCATATCTCACGGCCTACGTCAACTTGTGTTGGGTCATTGGCCAACTCATTGCTGCCGGTGTCCTTAGAGGCTTTGGTGGTATGAAAGGTGACTGGTCGTACCGTATTCCCTTTTCTCTTCAGTGGGTTTGGCCCCCCTTTATCATCCTTGGAACTTTATTTGCCCCTGAGTCTCCCTGGTGGTTAGTCCGAAGAGAAAGATATGCGGACGCAAAACGGTCTATCCTCTCGCTTGTCAAGCAATGCGATGTTCCCTTCAATGCCGATGCTCAAGTTGAGCTCCTCAAGGCTACCAATCAAATGGAGATTGAAAACTCGGCTGGAACCAACTACTGGCACTGTTTTATGCGCAGTGATTTGCGGAGAACTGAAATTGCTTCTGTCAGCTATACTGCTCAGGCCTTTTGTGGGAATGCCCTCATGGGTTACTCAGTTCAGTTCTATCTCGAAGCCGGTCTTTCACCGGAGAGAGCACTCGATTTCAACGTTATACAATACTCCATCGGCGCTATTGGTGTCGGTTTGTCCTGGGTTCTGATGTCACACTTTGGCCGTCGAGATATCTACCTCTACGGTATTGGATCCCTATTTGTTATCCTCATCGCCGTTGGGGGTCTGGGCTTTGCCGACCGTTCCAACCCAAGTGTTGGCTGGGCTATCGGTAGTCTTCTCATTCTGTACACGTTCATGTATGATATGGCAATCGGGCCTATTGCCTACAGTATTGTTGCAGAGATCCCTTCTACGCGTCTGAAGGCCAAGACTATAGTTTTGGCCCGTAACTTCAACAACATAGCAGGTCTAATCAGCAATGCGCTAATGCCTCGCATGATTGGACGCAATTCATGGAACTGGGGCGCCAAGACGGGTCTTTTCTGGGCTGCTTGGTGTTTCTTGATCTTTGTATGGGCCTTTTTCCGTTTGCCTGAACCTAAGGGACGGACCTATGGTGAGCTTGATCTTCTTTTCGAACACAAGGTCCCTGCACGCAAGTTTGCAGGCACGAGAGTTGATCAGTTTCCTACTACTGGCGAGCACGAGGATAAGGTCAAGATGTAACTATCCTCTGGGCAAACCACACGTATTGTTCTGGTAGGAGGGAGCAGGTGTTATGGTGTTTCCGTTAGTTATTGTGTTTACATTGTGAGCAATTATAGCTAGCCTCGTCATATATTCTATCTATCATGTTCTATATATGCTTTGTATATTTTGACGTTTAACCTTAGCACTTGTGAAGTCTTAGCTGTCATTGTGAAACTTAGCAGAATTGGTAGAATACTGAGTGTTTACTTTCAGAACGGTTTTCTTATTCAATGACAGTTGCTTTATTCGCATTCTTAACGGTTCATACCATCGTCCAATAAATTAACATTGCTTTTAACACTGGGAATGTTTGTCTGCTGGCTTCACAGAATGTTTACTCACTCCATCTTCCAGGTGCTAGATCTCACCCTCATTGCACATCTAGACCACCTTAAAAACTGCTAGTATATCCATGTTCCCTATCTTGCCTTACTACTGAGACCTGCGTCTGCACCACAATCCCACGATCATTGCCCAAGCTACCTTTACTGCTCAGATCTGTGGCCGCTCCCCTCACAGTATAAGTCAACTCGACCTCGTCGTCCTCACTTTGAAACCCAGCACTCTTGTTCTTGCTGGAGTTGAACAAAGGGAAATGTCTTGATCCTGATTTAGAAAAGTCGTTGTATGCTGAAGGTGTACCTCGTGAGGTCGATCCCGTGCGATTTATGCGGAACAAGGGAGCTAGTGTTGGGAGACATGCTGAGATGATAGCTACCGACGGTTCGAGACTTGACCAGGCGAATGAGGGTCCCATCCACCATGTAGCGTCGAGATTTTGGAAAAAGCCCCAGAGATAATAGATTCGAGCGATACTCGCCACGCAGACACTGCATGATGTTAACTTATGTAATATCTTTCAACGTCTGAGTGATACTTACAAACTACCAAGAAGCATGATACCGATAATGGAGACCTTTGTCTTTTTGTTCATATGCAACGTCAGAATACGCGGAATGGGAACAACCAGAATGATGATATCGTTCATCATGTTCATTATCCCAAGGATGAGGAAGAAAAGCTTCACCTCGATGCATGTGCCCTCAGAGCCAAGATATTGATTCCAGAAATGGCTGACAGGACGACAGGCAAAAGCCATCGTGATCCAGAGAATGAAAGGGTAAACTGCCGTTGTGAAGGCTGCCACCCAGTATAATATGGTGTAGAGTCGGTTGTCGTCGGTGCCAGGGGGGAAGAGTCGGCGGTAGAGAAGAAGGATGCTGATTTTGACGGAGGTGACGGCAAGAGCGTAGACAAACGGCTCGGCATAGACGATCTGTTTGTAGACGTTAGCTAGACGGTGATACAAGAAATGACTGTTATACCTTGAAGACGGTTATGAGTGTTGGTAACTCAATTGACCAAACGTGAGCTCCAGATCCATGAGCTCCAGCTTGTTCAAAGTCAGTCACAAGGTCTGCGTCCGAGCGCATATCCTACTTACCCAGAATGGTCATTGCAACAGCAGCGCCTGCGCAAAACTGAACCAAGGCATTAGTATTTACTCTGTCCTCGGAAGCCGAATACTAACCAAGCTACCCAAAACAGCCCAATCGTCCTTTTGTAGCTGGGTCGACTTCATGTTCCTCACGTAGAAACGCAAGCCCACGACAGTGGCCGCAATGCCCAAAACAACACAGCTAACGACATTGTACATGGTGACAACATTGTGTTCGAGATTGAAACCTTCAGGCGGTGGCCCAAAAATGGCAGCGATATTAGGGTCGACCGCCATAGCTTCATACGTGCCTGACTAGCTGTACGTATGTTCTTACAGTCTGATAACCGCTTGGGCCAAGAAGGGATGTTATTCAGGTTAGCCAAGAAAGATAACAGGAGAGACAAAACAAGCTACATCTGCAGCCTTGCCCTTTTACGGTGCCCCAACCGTGCTGGTCCTTGGTTCTCAACGGTGCCGGCTTGGTATTACTCTTCATCTCGGTCTATAGGCGGAAATGCTCCGCGAACAGCCCACAATGAACAACACAAGGGGTCGTGAGCCCACTATGATGCTACCTTTTGTTGGTGGTAGCGAGAGCCGCAGTGATGGTTCATGCAAGCACTAGCTGGTCTTGGCGTGAGTTGTCAAGAAAAAAGCACTGCCGTTATCTAACATTTGGAACTTGTTCTGGCTGAGAAGCAATTCATACTAAGTCGGATAACTATCATATGAATGTACTCATGACCCAGTATCTGAACCGTGAGAGCGTTCTATCAACAGCCCTTGCGGCTCAATCGATGTAACATCGCCAAGTCGACAGTTCCACCGAAAATGTTTTCCGGCCGGGGACAACCCGGGTTGAGCCCCCCGAGAAGAAGCACGTTCCGGAAACTGGCCTTAGTACAAGGATCCTTCACAAGGATCATGAAAATAATCCCCGAAATAGTCACACAAGTGTATCCGTAACACTCCACCGTAGTGACGAGTCTTTGTCAATTTAGGAACCCGAGCACGGGTTCCGGGTTGAAGTAGTGCAGCACAAACACTGCGGCACGGCTGATACGATTTGACGAACTGCTTGAAGAGGGAAATGGTCCTTTTCAGGTTACGTTTTGGATGGAGTTGTTGTTGGTATGCAATCTCTCCCATTGGCCTCTTTAGCTGCACCGGCGTACCCCCAGTTTGAGGATTACACTGTTTATTTCGATCTTCAACGCAACTGTTCGAGTAACCAAAACGTCGGAATGATTCCTGATGACCCTAGTCATCCACTGAGCCGCTGGGTTCATGTTTGAGCAGTCGCCCCTGAAAGGCGCAGACAAATCCAGAACAGCCAGGGGGGTTACGGTCAACAAGTACCGCAAATAGAACTAGTGGCGATTAAGATATACAATAGGAGATGATTTCTTGCTTTTTTTCAAGTATTAGAAGCAGGTAATATTCCTGGCTAATGCAAAAGATCCCACCTGCAATCCTTATACTTTCTTTACTACGTTGTCAAGCAGAATCATGGCAGCAATCCCTTCCAACGTTTCAGTTCTTGGCCAGCCAGAGGTCGTAGACACTAAGATTGTCTCGACCGAGCAAATCACAGAATTACCTGACCTCGCCCCTCCTCTACTCCCCACAGAAAAGATCGGTCCTTTGGGATGGATCAGAACTATTCTTCACTTTGAGCTTTCCGTCAACTACGATGCTGATGAATTAACGACTATTCTGAAGCGAAGCTTTACTGCCCTCAAAGAACGCGTTCCTATCGTCGGCTGCGAGGCTGTCCCTGACACTGCCGGCTCGCAAAATGATCTCCTCCGGCTCCGACACTATGGTGATGAGATCGACTACGACTTTATCATCAAAGACCTCCGCGATCAAGATTTCCCCAGCTTCGCTGAACTGAAGCGACGCGGTTTTCCTACCTCTGCCCTCGACCCTGATGTCGTCTGCCAGCGAGACTTGGGCGGAGAGTGGCCAAAAGCCGGTGACAGACTCAACGTGACCATGATGCAGCCCAATTTTATCCGCGGTGGATTACTCCTCAATGTTTTGTTTCTTCACGCTTACGTCGACGGCACGACGGCATACAAGTTAACCGAGCTATTTGCCGAGGAGGTTAGAAAGGCACAGGGTCTCCCTATCACCAACCCGGCAGAAGTTCCTTGCGAGGACAGAGCCAAGTTGATGAAGCCGTCGGGCTTGAACCCCGGAAAGCTTGAGGATCACCCTGAGTACATAGAGCTGCCTTTTACACCTGAAGGGCCTCCGCCAAAGCTTGCCTCCCCCATTCATCACGGCCATGTCTTTTATTTCTCGCCAGAGAGTATTCGAGCTCTCAAGGATGCTGCGGCGCCGGCGCATGCCAAGCTACTCAAGATGAGTGATGAGGCTAGCCCTGCATATATCTCGACAAACGATGCACTGACTGCACTTATCTGGCGATGCACCATGTCTGCTCAACACAAAGATGCTGAAGGCAAAACGACTTCTTCGGGACCTTCTATTCTTGGCCTTGCCTTGGATGGTCGTCGTCGAGCAGGTCAAGGGATTCACAAACACACACTGGGAAACATTCTCGGTTTTGCACCAGCTATAATGGACATTGAGTCTGTACTTGAAGAAGAGGATGTCGGTCTAGCAGATCTAGCCATCTGCGTTCGACGTGCCGTCGACAAGTCTAAGGATAACTATCTCGACAACCTCGCTACATTGGTGGGTCGTCTTGGCAACGTGTCTCGTCTCGTACCTGCGATCTTCCTGGACATGCCTGGCAACCACGCTCTACTATCCTCCTGGCGAGAATTTCCTTTCTATGATCTGCAATGGGGTTCAGCACTGGGTGGTCAGATCAAAGCTGTCCGACCTCCATCTGTTGGAATAACGCATTCTATGCATATTATACTGCCTCAGCGGCCAGAGGCAGGGCCTGGTCTTGAGGTGTTTGTTGGTACAGAGAACAATGCAATGGAGAGTTTATTGAGCAATCCATTGTGGAGGCAATATGCACAGGGACCAGAAAATTTGTAATCGTTAGCCCATTTGGTGACGTAAATCAGTAATAGATTTGTCCTATCATGTCAAACCCATACCCGTGTTGTGAATAGTCTGAATAAATTTACTTTGATAGTACTCGACAAAAGGATTCTGATTATTAAAGCAGTCTGTGCCTGTTGAAATCTATTCATAGCTCTACAAGCTAAATACAAACGTTGACTACCTACAGTGAGGTTGTACATAGTTACTGTACAGTATTAGTGGTGGCGTTAGCTCTGTGTATGTATGCATAAAAGGAGCTCTTCAAGTATCAGCATTGGTGAAAATGAGTTTCTTCTCAACTATAATATTATTCGTGTTAGAAAACACAGGATTTATTCATGTTCCACTTGACGCTTGACTTAAAAATGTAGCATTGCCATTTCGAGCTAGACTCGTCCTGATAGATAAGGCTCTCAATTTCTTCCTATTCCGTTGTAGCCTGTTGATCTTCACCCCGCAAAGACACAGACACGATAAGCTCAACAAGGCTCTCCAAACATGCCATCCGACGTCTACTCACGTCTCAGTGATGACCCAAAAGCGATTCGTCTCGTCCGTCTCGCGCCGTCTGCCAACTTTGGACGTATCGGCATCGCTGCTCAACTGACAGAGACCACTTGGGATGAGTCCCCATACGAGGCGTTGAGTTACTGCTGGGGTAAAAAGGGCAAAACAAAAACGATACTGTTGAATGGGGAGAAGTTCGAGGTTACGACCGACTTGTATGATGTGTTGGAGCATTTCCAGCTGGAGAATGGGAGCCGGGCACTTTGGGTGAGTATCTCTCACTCCATGAATGGAGCAATTGCTGAAGGATTAGATCGATGCAATATGTATCAACCAATATGACGCTGAGGAAAAGAGTCTCCAGGTGCAGAGAATGCAGGATATTTATCGCAACGCTGAACGAGTTTTGGTATGGATCGGCACAGCAATGGACCATACCAAAACGGCGTTTGAACAGGTGAGTAGCCTGTTGGCTTGTGATAGTCTGGATGCTCAAAATGAGATCTGGAATCGACAAGGCGTGTGCCTTGACTGTCTCAACGAGATCATCAAGAGACCGGTAAGACGACACTTTAGAACCAAAAGTTTGAATCTCGTGCTCACTGAGAGCAGTATTGGTCTAGAGCATGGACTGTCCAAGAAGTAGTTCTCGCCAAAACCGCTCTACTTTGTTGTGGTCACCATACCATCCCATTCTTCGACTTTGCTCAATTTCTGATTCAACAAACAACACGTGAGCGTGTTCGAGTCACCTACGCTCTATCTAGTTACCTGAGACTGGTTTCCGACATGCGAAAGCCGTCATATCAAGATCCGCCAACTGGCTTATTCGGTCTCGCATATAGGCTTCGGCATCGCCAGTGTACCGTTTCCCACGACAGACTCTATGCCTTTCTTGGTCTGTTGAAAGAGGACGGCCTATCTTCCGATGAGTTTCAGGTTGACTATACAATGAAACATCACAAGCTATGGTTGGCTTTTGCGAAAGCAACCATGGCGAGATACAAGACACTGCTTCCACTTGCCCTCGCAGAAGATTCGGTTCTGTCTGTGAACCTGACTGCCAGCTGGTGTTACAACTGGTCTATGAAACCGCGTGAGCCAAATGATCTCTGGCATGCCCGACGTCTATTTTGGACAGATGGTCTCGACAACCCTGATTATTATCCCTTGCAGTCTGTCAAGCACTCGGCAGCTGGGGGACTCCCAGCGCGTATACAGCTGGATCTCGCAGCACCATCAGTCATCTCAGCCCAAGGTTTCACAATCAGCAAGATTGTCAAAGTAACAAGAACTATATATGGAGCATTGGGACGACCCAACTACAAGCGACTATTCGCAGATTGGGAGAAAATGGTTGGAGGTCCATGGAAAGATCCAGAGATGACAGCAAGATTTGCCATGACGGTCACTGGCGGTGCATGGACTAGGGAGCCGGCAGATTGGAGAGCCTGGAATACCAAAGACTACTCCCAACGGGTCTGGAGTCCAACGTACGTCCGGGAAGAGTTTGTCCCTCATTTCTGGGACAGCCAAGAAGGCTACAACATGAGCCATCACGAAAGTATAGATCCTCGACAAGACGAAACGCATGTGCAATATAGCCACATTCGGGATTCTGCATGCGAAGAACGCAAGATGTTTCTGCTTGAGAATGGAGACTATGGCCTTGGTCCAGAAGATACCAAAGTCGGAGATCCTGTTGTTGTTCTTCTCGGAAGTCAAGTTCCTCTTGTGCTGCACAAGAGGGACTACCATGGTCCTCGGGGTTGGCTTGATTTGGAAAAGAAGGCGCAGCTTTATAACTCTACGTGGAAAGTTGTTGGACAGGCGTACGTGCATAACAGGATGAAGTATCCGGGGGATCTGGAACAGGATATAACTGATGGAAAGTTAAGTCTTGAGGAGTTTATCATTGACTAGAAGGAAGAAGAAGATTTTCTTTCAGCCTGTCGCGTCCTATTACTGTACACAAGAGGGTGATTAGAGCCGTAGTTTTGATTCATTGATCACCTTATGTCCTTCAAAGTCGCTTCTCTTTTCTTGTTCAGATATCCCATCCACATATGTTATCTAGCTCGATAATAATATCAGTTATGTGAGACGGTTAGTATATAGCTTAGGAGTTGACTGCATCCACATCAGGCTTTCGAGCCCATACATAGCGTAACTTCATATACCCATGATAACCTTTGTTCCTCAGCGTTTTGCGGAAAGCCATCAAGAACGCCTGATACTCATCTTGAGGCCAGTTGAGGATTTAGTTCCAGGGTAGCATCGTGTATCCTAAGAAAAGTAAGCACAAAGCCAAGATGTTCATATTATGTTTTGAATATCCTACCTTCAGCATCATTCTCCATTGTTGACCGCAGAAACTGTCCGACCTCTCGAAGCTGAGTGTCTTTGGCCCATTGACCAACAGGAGCCTAAAGATTCCATCAATCTATCATTCCATAGTCTGCAAGAGCTAATGATTAACTCACTTTGTAGTTTGCTTCCTCGATATCAACAAATCCAGCCGCCTTCAAATTCGGCACCTGCAAGTCTCCGTCGATAACAGCAAAGCTTCGTTCAGTCTTCTCTCCACTCTCTCGACATAGCTTATTCCAAGTCTGAATGCCATAGTTGCTGTCGATGGTACCATCGTCACTGCAGAAGAAGGGGTCCATCTCAGCGGACTGAATCCAACCGCCGGGCTTACAGTGACGATACGCCTCTCGGAACAAAGCCTTCCAATCTGCTATCCCGCCCATGAGGTAGCGCATGTGAATAAAGTCAAACTTGTTCTCGGGAAAGGTCCACTCCTGGCCTGCGTCTTCTATTTCGAATTTGGCGTTTGGCGGGGTCCAGGTTGGTTGAATCGGGGATAAATCTGTACCAATGACTTCTGTGTTGGGATGTTCATCTGCAAAGTCGCTATGGCATGGAGATTAGCATTCCAACTACAGGTGACGAAGACTAAACCTACATTGCCCAGATACCTAGTTACTAGTCAGTATGGTGGTAATCAGCAGATACAAGTATCTCACCTGTGCCTGTACCGACATCTAGTACTGACTTTGAAAGGATTAGTTACTGCCTCCAAATACTCCACACCTATCACCTACCTCGATGCTTTTCTCTATTGGAGCAAGAAAGAGCTTGTTGTTTAGGAGAAGCATCAGATAATGATGGCTAGCAAGAAGTTAGCCTCTCCTGCAAGCTATAAGTGAGTGAGAAAGCTTCCGTACGTGATATCCATAGACTCACTCTGCTGGTCATCATTCGGAGCGAAATAGTCTGTGTTGAACTTTCCGCTGTGATAAGTTCGGCCTTTGATAGTACGGTAATCAGCAATACTTTATGAGATAGATGCAGTTGAGCTTTGTCTCGAATGTGTCAGAATCTTCTAAGGTTCGGTTTCTCAGAATACTTACTCGTCATCACCACCAAACGCCGAGTCTTCATCGGTGTCCTGCTCTTCATCATTCTACAAGGCAAAAATATCGAGTCAGTAGTGGTTTTTGTGTAATAAAATTGATCATGTTTACAAACCACAACTATTTCTGGGGCTAGCGGAGATGACGCATCGTGGCTTCGAGGGCTTTTACTTAGAAACTTGCTGCCCGTCGGGGCGGCAGCAGGCGTAGCGGGTAATTCAGTTATATTGGGTCTGTCTTTTCTGCTTGATTTTACTTGAAAAGAAGCCGAGAGCAGAGGAGAAACAGCAGACAAAAAGTAAACCCTGTGTGTTATGTATATTCTTTGTGGTTTCATTTGAAGCAGAGTTGTGAAAACCAACACGTTGCACAGTCGGATCATTCACCACTTTAGGGAGGTATCATATTCCAATCCCGGCCAGATGGAGAGCTTCCGTTTCGACCTCTTGGCCGATTAACCGTGTGTTACGTTTCAAGCGGTTAATCATCCTTGGCCCATTCCCTGATTTATACTTATTCGTTATACCACGTTACAGTTCGAGTTCCTCATCTTGCATTAAGGGTTGTCGACAATTTGAGCTATCAGAAAATTGTCAGAAAGGGCGTTCCAGTGCCGCACCGCCTGGAGCTCGTGTCGAAGCGATGCATTGAGGTAGAGATTTCCAAAGTATGCAGATCATTCAATGCACTCGTTCGATGGGTAAATGCAGCCTCTGAAGCATGATATGATATATCTTGAGACAGTAAATCATTATTGCAAGGAACCTGTTATTTCGTCTTTTTCGTTTTGATTCTGATAATTTTATTAGTTCCATTTAATTCGTCGTCACTATCAATGTTCTGTTTGCTCAAATATAGCATCAAGATAGACATCAGTTTAACAATATTCTGATTACCCATATGTCATATAACTGTAGGAAATGGTCAGACAGTCCCAACATGTCTCTAACACCATCTTGAAATCCGCTCCCTAAACCTCCGGCTTTCTCGCATAGATCGAGCATCTGTATAGGTCGCAGCTCAGATTTCACCCAACCGACAGAACACGTACATAGGATTATACCCATGGATTCGGGGATCATTCAAGTCCTTTCTAACGTCGACAAGGAACGACATAACCTCATCCTGAGTCCAACCATGAACTTTTGTAAAAGAAGCCAGTGTCAGAGACTCCAACGCTACTGATGCGTTCTGGTTGTTCCAAGCTCCAAGCTCCTTATACTTCTTGTACTTTGGCCAAGGGTTGGTGGGCCATTTGAACCGGTTGTCGACTATATCAGTGAAACCAGCATCTACCATTATCTGCTTAATTGTATCAAACTCTTCTGACCGAAGACCTAGCTTGGTAAAGGCTTCGACAAGAAATTTACACCATTTCGAAAGGGCATGATTCTCCGTCAGCGTCCGATCGTCAGAGCGAATGATGCCACCAGTTTCTTGAATCTCAACGTAACCACCAGGTCGAAGATTGCTGGTCAAGTTAGAATCGTTCTTGGAAACAAAAAGGCATGGCCTAGTTAAAAAATCTTTTGGAGATAGTCTCCCCAGTTTTTGGTACTAAATACCATCATTCTGTTATGGATATAGTCGAACGGTTGAGAGTAGTCAATTTCTCTCGATTGGACGGCTAGTAACTCCAGCTTGAGAAATGAGATCTCTGCATGATAAGAGGGTAACGAACCAACAGGGTATGCTATAAGCTATGGCTAAATGGCTTCGACGCAACCAACATGTTTGCCCAATATGTTTGCTGCGAACAATGGGGAGAGTTCATGTAGATGACAGCATGTGATGATGATACAACTCATATGGCCAAAGATCAAGTTAATGATACTGGTTCCTATTGACAGCATGGGCGTCTTCAGGGGTGTCTTTCAATACCTACCTAGGGTAAGAGACAAGAGACAGGCCGGGCACCGGACAGTCCGAAGACCCCAAGCCAATTATAGATCAGCCAAGATCCACTGATCACGGTCATGTTGGCCAGTAGGAATCAATGCCGGCTTACGGTACGACCAACAGCCCTATTCCCTGCCGAGTTTACTTTCTCCTGAGTTTTAGAATTGAACTGCCTTATATCTAAGGCACTGACTCGACCCTGTAGTCCTACTCTTCTGGGCGTATCCTGCGTGCATCTGGTGAAACAGTTTTCTTTCTCTCCAATAATACCCATTCAGACCGAGACACGGCACGACAGCTACAGAGCTAGATTGTTTGCCCTGAATATAAACTCTTCTTGGCTCAGACTTCTATCGCTGCCGTAACCACAATGATGCTCATACTGTTGGCTGGTATATGATAAGAGTTTTACAGACAGTGACTAATAAGAAGTATATCATCAAAGGCTGAAGCCACTGGCATTGAGAATTTCGCCTGTTTCTTTTGTGGTGACAGCTGATATGAGCGGTGAAACGTAGAGCGGCACAAATGCGTACATCATCCGAGACATTGCTCTGCATGTCGACACATCAGTAAGAGGAAGCATGCACGTCGTACTCCCCAAGGATATACGTAAGAATGGTATTGTGAATAGGTGTTGGATTGGGAGCGGTACATAAAGGGCCGAGCTATCCCTCTCAAAGAAGAAAAATTGGTAATAAGACGTCAAACATCCCATCAACATAGCACTCCCCTTCAGTTATTTTGCATCATACACTTTACCACTTATAACCAACTATCACGATGCCTGGTTGTATGGAAGGCTATCATGCCGCTGCAACGCAGCTTCTTAACGGTCTCGACCAAGATGCTTTTGCCACTGAACTGCAAAAACAAGAGGCCCATGCTATAAATGCCTCCCCAGAGCATCGCATCTTTTTCAGTAGCACGAGTGCAACCCCGATCATCACAATGAAAAATGGAAAGTTTTCAGCCGTTGAAGCTCTGGCAATTGGAGACAGAAAGGTCTTGAAAGCAGGTAGTCTCGAAGAAGTCAAGGCCACTGCAGGCTCGCACGCAAGCTCGACTGATCTCAGAGATAACTGTATTGTGCCAGGCTTCATTGATCCTCATCTACACATCACCACTTCAGCACTGCTGGAAGGCTTCTTTGTCAACTGTGATCCTCTCAATCCGGCTACAGGTGGCACACTCCAAGGAACGATTGACTATCTCAAGCAGACGGCCGCCAACATGAAGCGTGGAGCTTGGCTACTTGGCTACGGCTATGACCCGTCTAGGCTGCAACCACAGGGTGAAGTATTTCCAGACTTGACTACTCAAATCTTTGATGAGAACAATCTCAACGATCATCCTATCTTGATTATCAATGCGTCGGGTCACATCGCCTATGCGAATACCACCGCACTCGCCAAAGCAGACAAGCCCAGCTCCAACGGAGTACTCATCGAGCCTGTTGAATTTGAGCCAGTTCTTAAAAAGGCATTACCATCTGCTATCTGGAGGATACCTCAGATCCTCACAGGCTTTTCCAAGGTCTTTAAAACATGGAGCAGTAAAGGTTTCACTACGGTTTTCGACGGAGGTGTTGGGCTTACGAGTCCACTTGACGCATGGTTCCTCAGCAAGTTGGCAATCCATGCTCCTCTCCAGATCGCCGGAGCGGCAGCGAACATGGACCCGGATCAAGCATGCAAAATTGTGGGGAGGGGAGACATGCCCGTCGATGGTGCTACCGGTCTGAAGATCAAAACCATCAAGCTTTGGATGGACGGTTCAACCCAAGGGTTCACCGGAGCTCTTGAATCTCCCTATCAGTCTATGCGGCCAGACTATCCGCCGTTCAACAAAGCGCCAAATGGTTGGGCACGTTGGGCGGTCCATGATACCTGCAAGGTCGATCCCCTATGGCCGGACCGTGAAATCTACACTGAAATGCAAAAGTGGGCGTCAAAAGGATACCAGTTGATGGTGCACGTCAACGGTGATTGTGCGTCTGAAGTTGTCCTCAATGCTTTCGAGAAGCTGCATACTCCATCTACCGACGTTCACCACCGCCTCGAGCACTTCACCGTTACCCACCTAGATCAAGTGAAACGGGCTGCGAAGCTCAAGCTCTACATCAGTCATACCATCGGACACGTCAGATACTGGGGCAACGCGTTCAACAAGTACATTCTCGGGCCAGAAAGAGCACAGCGCATTGACCCAGTCCGCGACGCTGTAGACAATGGAGTTGTCTATTCATTCCACAGCGACTCTCCCGTGTCTCAAGCGGATGGACTGTCGTACGTCAAGACGGCTGTGACGAGGCTCATGTATGACACTCCAGACGAAGTGCTTGGACCGTCGCAAAGAGTCACTGTTGAACAGGCTCTTGCGGGTATCACCATCAACCCCGCGCGTCAAATACTGTTAGATGGGGAGATTGGGTCTCTCGAAGAAGGAAAAGATGCGAATTTCGTGGTGCTGAAGCATGACATTAGCTCGGATTTGATTGATGCGAAGGATATTGGTAGCGATTGGGTGTTGGAGACGTGGTTTCGAGGGATGAAGAAGTATTCAGCTGGATCTAGTTAGTAATGTTATGAAATTCGAGTTCATGAATCGTCGTAATAAGAACAGAAGCGCAGCACGGGCGTCTTTGTTTAAGAACCGGACTCTCCAGAAGACCGTCTCCAGGCCAGGGATCGCTAGTCCCGCCAAGAAGTCAGCCACGCGCGCTGAGACAGCCCTAAAGGCACTACGGTTAGCCTCTCCCTTGGCAGGCTCGTATCGGTTTGATCAACTGATCAAACAGGCCACAGATCGCCAGGAGAAAGGCAAGGACGTCAAGAAGCCAGCTAACTACAGTATTGGAGTGATGCAATATGTCAGCGCCCAGAAAATGCCATGGCATTCTATTCTTTGAGTAGAGGTCGTAATTGCAAGATTAATATTCGGCCTCAGCTCGTTTTCGTCGCATTGAAAACTCAGCTCGTCTCTCCACAGCCCCAGTCCTGATATCCACAGCCCCAGTCCTGACATCCACATGGCCAGGCTGGCAGGCTCTTTGTAGCATTGCCATGCTGAAGGGGTTTTCCGGGCATTGATGTTGAGGAAAGTGTAATTAAGGCGAAGAAACATTTGGATGTTTAGGGATCGTCAGTCAAGGATGGGTTTGTTCCCATGGCGTTTGGCTGCAGGTGTACTTGACAAGAACTACAAGAAACAGGAAGCTGCGATTGTTATGTTATTAATGGTCATCTTTACTGTTATCTGAAACTTGGTAGCAAGGTTCTTTGACTTGGCCGTAGTAACAGAATATATCACCGAAAACCTCAATGATAGTGTGAAGATACTTGAAATCACTACACCAGCAGTCTATGGACTAGGTTGATTACCTATGCTGAAGATAGTAGACAAGTTTCAAACCCAAATACCTCCAAGACCGTTAAAAATAATCTTAACAGTCTTTTGTCACCCCGTCCGGCCTATCCCAGACGTTGCTTAGCTGCGAATTTTATTGCCCATTTCAACAGGTGGATCCTCTCCCCCCCAACATCCATACAAAGTGCCGATAAAAAAAGGGGCTTGGAAAGAAAAATTCCGGCACTTAATCTAGGTCTTTCCCTTGCCTTTTAAAGGTAGACAAAACCTCTAGGCTTTCTTGTTCCAGCATAACCTATTTAATCAGCTGTTAAGATGGCTTTATCCGACAGATTACCCCCGGCCCCATCACTGTTTCTATATACCACCATTGCTGAAGGTGTGTTGCTGATAGCACTCGAGTCGTAAGTCTTTTCTATTTTGGAAAAGAAGCATAGCTGAGTTGACAATGTAAATATAGCATTATAGTTTCGAGATGGTTTGATTACATGCGTCCATCCGCGTATGGGGTGCCTCGGTCCCTCTCCGTGCCAACCAACCTAGTCATCCAGATCTTTGGCGCCATCTTCCACGTCTATTACGTCTATGATGCTATCCAGTTGAAAAACACCATCCAGATTTGGCTTTCATGCTTTTTCAGCATCTTGATGTTGGCTTTTACCGTCATGCAGTATATGCAGCTCGAATCCGGTATTATCATTATGGAGGGGTCGGTTGACGCCAATGGAGAACATATTGTAGATGTAGACATGGACTTTTGGCCTGCAACTAGCCGACTGTTGATAGCAATGTCGTGTATTGGCGGTGTCTTCTCGGCTCTCCTCCTTGCCATTGCCTGGCGGGTCCGCACACATTTCTCATGGGAGGCTCTGCACAACGTAAGCGCAGATGCCAAGATGCGAAGAAAGCGACTGATATATCAGGTAAGTTCTTTGATACTCTCTGAATTATCCCGCACAGAATGACTGACGCTACCCAAGGTATATGTCATGCTGCTCAAGTTTGAGATTTTCCCCATCATCTCATTTCTCCTCATTTACTGTTTCCCAGTGCTTCGCTTTTCAACTTACGAGTTCATCATAAACATGGTTGCTATCCCGGTGGTTGCTGTGTTGCCGTGGCTCTCAATCACATTTGTACGAAAAGAGAGTCTTTTGGGGGCATTCTTTGTCTTGGTATGTACTCCAGTTTCCCGACAAAACATTACTTGCTAACCTGTGCTTAGGTGCTTCACGCCCTTGGATTGACCTATTTTATTTACAAGATGGTCGCGATGCACACTGGCAGGGGACGGTGGTTTCACAGTACATCATATCAGGTTCTCATGCTTTACGGCACACCGTCAATGCTTCTCATCTTCTTGACTGGGATCGGTACAATTATCGTCATGTCGAGTATGAAAAAGGGTCTTGCGGCACATCTCAAGAGATATGAAAGCGCTACACCGAGACCGGACCCAACCAAATACGTTGCCGAAGAATATCAGTTTGATAGTCTTCGACCTTCTTCTCGCCGCGAAGCTCTGGATGACTAGACTGTTGATCTATCAGCATCAAAACACGCCGAACAAAATGGGATCCTCAAGCTCGAAATCCAGTTCAGCCTTTGCGAGAAGACCAGTATTAAGGGCAGCAGGGAGAGAGAGGCGTCGAACTAATCATACCGTCTTGAGTCGAAAAGAATGAACATGAAGAAAAAAAGACCGGGCTCATCGAAGAATCTGAAAAAAACAAAAAACATCTTGCGGGACCAAAGCTGATTTTCCGCGCAAAAGACGATCAAACACCATTACTATATTCCGGTACCTCAATACGGAGCAGCACATACGACTACACAACATGATAACTTAATAATTTGCATTAGGACTTTGGTTTGCTCCGGAGTTTAGGTTATAGACAGGGCAGCATATTTTTCTTAGCGTACATAATGATTTATAATGAGGGTATTAGAAATGCAAGGAGGCAAAGAATTAGGAATTTTTCTATGTAAATATTATCTCAACAGAATTATCTGTCGTTTTGTCGCGGTGTGAGAATAGAATAGCTTTAGCTTCTGTATACTTGAAAGGCAGTGAAGTGTTGTTATTTTACTGCATGTCCTTAATTACTCTAAATTTTATATAATTTGGAAATGTCTTAGTTATTTATGTTAGGATGTGTATTAACGAAGAGAACTTTAGAGCAGTGGAAAATACTAAATAGATAACAACTAACTTATACTGCTTAACCACCTGCTTACTGCTAACTGTTTTACGTATTCTCTTTACTCTAATCATAATATTATAAATTAGGATCTCACCGAAGAACAGTCTAACACAGACTATGTTCCTTGAAGTTGATTGTCGCTGTCTTCGTGGTTCTAGCCAGAAAGGTAAGTATTTAATCGCAATCACTCAAAAGGTACCAATTCAATGAAACCTCATATGCTACTTGCCAGTGCCTTTTAGTCACACCCGCAGACTTGATAATAACTATAAATCTATTAGGCAATAGCTTTCAAATCGGCCAGTGTGTGGCTGCCCTCAACCTGTCCTATGAGCTTGTACGTAATTTACCTTGAACATCTATAATGCTCTTCTTTTATTATAACACTAAGTTTGAATCCCGGCCCGAATTAGTACTTCTGTTATGTCGCTGAGTTCATGGCCGACTAGGCTATACTTAAATCACGAACCGGTTGAACTGGTTTTATCGTTAGCCATAAAATTTCTATCTTGACCGAGGAGGCTCACTGCCCATGGTAAGTAATATTTATTAATTGGTTATGTATTCTTTTTGTCTGATATTCGACTCTACTAATAATTCTTGGTCGATACTTGCAAGTTGTTGGGCATAAAGTCAAGCTTAATGTCACTCTGTACTAGGTCATGCCCAGCCTTTCCATTAGCGACAAAATACGATCGATACGCCTTGAAACTTTCTCTTAATGTTTTTTCTTATCTCTTCTCAGGTTAGACGGCCCCTATTGTCTGCTGATCTATCTTTTCGTAGCTCTTGCCTGATAACTGACAGATTGCCTTCGACTGGCGTACGTGTATAAGTTCTGCTTACCCCTGAACACTCCAGAAAAAAAAAGGAAAGAAAAAAAAAAGAAAAAAAGAAAAAAAGAAAAAAGCGTATTGATATGAATGAGTTAAGACATTCAAGGGAGCAGGCACTAGAGGGGCTTCAAGTAGCCGATCATGAGGCCTACGGCCTGTCATTGGCGGAGCATTGACAATTCATAGTCGGATGCATATGCCGAAGTTTTAAGAGCGGCAACATTGGTATCAGTATCGGGAAGCCTTCCGATGTGAGACTTGGATCACACAGAGCTCGGCTTTGGCTTGCGGATGGCGTCGTCATCTCCACTCTCAGGTTGATTATCTTTGCCTTATCTAGTGAATACTAGCAGTTGTCGAATGAGGATGGGTTTAAGATTTTGGAGCGGGATGATACTTAAATATAGACTGCGATATCAAATGCTTCAGAGCACGAATTCCTCGGTCACAATCGCTTTTGTTAATAAAGCCTCCAACAACTAAGTCATAATGAGCGTCCCGAAATCCGAACCCATTCTGGTTGTGGGAGGCGGTGCATTTGGTCTCTCGACAGTCCTTCACCTTCTCAAAGCCGGATACAAAGACATCACCGTCCTTGACAAAGATGATGAGATCCCCTCTCGATGGTCCGCCGCCAACGATCTCAACAAGATTGTTAGAGCAGAATATGAAGATAATCTTTACCAAGATCTCACTGTGGTATGTACTTTCTGGTTTGGAGTCTCAAGGCCCTCCCAAAAGTTGCACTGGCTTCAAACTTTTGGCTGGATGGAACTGACCAATTGACTGGCCAGAAAGCAATCGAAGCCTGGAAGGCTCCTCTTTTTGCCCCTCACTTCCACCAAGTCGGCTTCCTTCACTGCGTCTCTGGAAACGCAAGCAAAGAAGCCCTCGATACTTTGAACCGGTTCCGTGCAGCTGCTGAACGAGACACTCGCTTAAGGCCTCATGTCGTTCCCCTCAACACAAAGAAAGATATCTCAGATGTAGTATGGCAATACAAGGGTAGCTCGCTTCCTGGCTGGAATGGGTATTTCAACAAATTCGACGGCTATGCACATTCCGGTAACGCATTGCGCTCCGTCTTCCAAGCTACAAGAGCACAGGGTGTAAAGTACATTCTTGGTACCGCTGGTGCTGTCTCCGAGATTGTGTACGAGGAGACGTCCTCAGGGCGTAAGGCAAAGGGTGTCAAGACTACAAGCGGACTGTTTTACCCGTCGAAACTCATCATCGTCTCCGTTGGCGCAGCGGGCGCAAAGCTTGTCCCCGAGCTCGGCAAACAAGTCGTTGCTAAGTCATGGTCTGTGGCCCATCTTCGCCTAAACGACGATGAGACGTCTGCTTTGCGCGGTATCCCCGTGACCTATGCGCGTGACCTGGGCTTTTACTTTGAGCCCGATCCCAAGACCAACCTTCTCAAGCTGTGTCCTATGGGAGGCGGCTTCATCAACACGGATTCCAGAACTGGAGTATCGCATGCCCCTACTGATCTCAAGGACAGCGCTTTCCTACCCGAGGGTGATGAGAAGCAGCTTCGTGAGCTTGTACGACAGACTCTTCCACAATTTGCAGATCGGCCCTTTGTCAAGAAAACACTTTGCTGGTTTGCTGATACAGTCAACTCGGACTTCATCATCGATTACGTTCCCAACACGTCCTCGTCAGTTCTGCTTCTTTCTGGAGATAGTGGCCATGGTTTCAAGATGTTCCCCATATTCGGTGAGTGGGTTAAGGATCTGTTGGAATCAGAAAATGGACAGCAGCCCGTTGCGCGATGGAAGTGGAAGAATCCATCATCCGATGAAGGCAGAACCGATTGGGGCGGTGCTGTCAGTTGGAGGTTAGGAAACTCGAAGGAACTTGTCGATATACAGCCTGTTGGTCCGAACAAGCTGTGAGTTTTGGGAATATTCTGGTTTATTTTTTTCCTTTTTTTTCCTTTCTTTCTTTTTTCTTTTTTATGGTACACAACATATCAAGAAAACCTTATTTTAACGTCAGTCCTTAGCAGATAGCATAATCTGCTTGTCTCATGATCTTGATTATGCTGGCTTGTTATAAGAAAGTGATATACAAAACATCATATACAACTATTTTGTAGATAAACTATGATAATAAAAACCAACGTGTACTGCACAGTACGCATCAAAATTTATAAGCCCATAGACAGCCTTTTAGTACAATCCAGCCATAACCACACCAACAGCGAACAATGCAGTAAATGGAGATCTCATCATATAAGCACCCGCAGACTCATCAACAACAACAGGCTCATCATCGCCTCCCTCCTCAGTCTCCCCATCTTCACTTTGGCCTTCCTCATCCTTGTCGTCCGAGTCGGGAGCCCCGGTGATGGCGGCAACAAGATCAGTACACACATCAGTGCCGACGGGGATGATATCCGTGACGAGTGGCTCATCACTGCAGGCGGTCCAAATCTCCCTGTATTCTGAGATATGCGCACTCTGCTGACTCGTCCACCAAGAAGCATACGATGAGAAAGGTTCGGCCAATGTGCCGGTGACTTCAGGCAGCTCGCAGAGATCTTGTGTGTTGGTCAAGCCACCAATGGCAAAAGATACAAAGAGTGGTGAAAGAGCTGGATCGATTTCAACTGTTGTAGTTGGCGTGGACTCGGCTATTTTTGAAAGTACGGAATCATAGACTGTGTAGCATGTCTCGTGGACAGGCAAACCCATAGTGCCGTTCGAAAGTGGGGTGGTTTGGGCCGCGACCTGTAAGGTGCTCATAATGGTGAAGATGAAAGCTTTGTTGGTATACATTGCGAAAATGACGATAGTTTTGTAGGCAGAGAGAAATGTGTGGTAGAAAGCACTGTCTTTGGGAGGAGTTCTTGTTTCTTTATATTCTGGCTTTCCACCCGGGTCGATGCGGTCTTCAGACGTAGAGGCGGAGGAATTGCTTACCACGATACTCCGTTCCTATTGACCAGGTTACGTCCAAGACATCGGCGTTTTCCCTTTTCAATCTTTACGGAGGCGCAGCAGCCCTTGAGTCCTTTGCCAAGCCTATTGTCAGACCACACCGCAATTATCATTTAATATTATGTCTTGCTCAGCCTCACACACTTGGCTCATTTAGTAAGCTGTACCCTTATCTCTTCCTTTTATGATTTCAACAATAAGCCGAAACTGCTATCTAATAACTTCTAGCTACGTAATACAGTCCTTGAAAGGAAATTCCGGAACTTCTTAATGATTGCAGAGCATCCATTGTAATTTACTATCGGTACATTGATACTACTCTCGAGGATGGAAAGGGCAAGGCTAGTACATGATGACAGGCCTGTTGCGGCGGGCCTCTGTCTAAGCCACCCAATATTCAACCTTGTTCTTCTTGGCGGCCTTCACTTTTGATGCCTGAGGCTACTTGTCGTGTCATCTGCGCCTTTGTGCTCTTGAGGAAGGAAGAAAGGACCAGAGTAACAGCAGCAAATGGGGGAAACCCGTACCAGATGAAGCCAACCCTGCCGCATATGCAGAAGAATAAGCTTGAATGATAACAGTAGATACTCCATTAATGCTCATCAAAGCATTTTGATCGCCAGCGGTGGCGGCGGTAAGAAAGTCCGCGAGTTCGGTCACAGGGAAGCCTGTTTCAACAATGGCTTGACTAACTTGGGGAAGCAGAATCTCCTGTGACTTGAAAGAGAAGATTTAACTGGAGATGACGATGCCGATGCTGCCGCCGAGAGTCCGGATCGAGGACACCAAACTAATTGCTGTTGCAATATACTCATTTGGAGTGCAAATACTAACCGCAACCCAACAATGAAGTCGGAAAGAACCACGCGGCGAAATTAATATTTGGCTCAATGACAGCCATAGGACCACCTCCGATCAAAAGCAGAGCGAAGGCCGCAACAACGAGGTTTCTGGCTTCTTTGGTTACTCCCATGATAACTCCGCCGATAATAGCACCAATAATTGAGAAGGCATTGAATGGAATGTTGTAGAAACCGGCCACGAGGGCGTCGTTGGTGGAAAGAGACGCGATCTCTTGCGGAAGATATGTCTGACTAAGGACAAGGCTCAGACCAAAATTCCGATGGCCAAAGAGTCGATGGTTGAAAAGACCGTCAGTCCTTCTTTTCCACTCACAGATACCAAAGAGGAAAAGCACCGCACCGCCAATAATAAGTGTGCACAAAACGAGAGCTGATGTCCATTCGTACGGGTTTCCTCCATACTTTAGGCTTACGAAGGAAAGCACGAGACCAGCTGCTACTATAAAGACGTCAAGCCAGTCGAAATGTGCAAGTCTCACAATGGCCGACTCTTCTTCTGGGTTATATCGAGGGCTCGGATGGTGGAAGAAGGTTAAAAGGACGAATGCAAGGGCGTAAAGGCCAGCGGACATATAGAAGCCAGTGTGCTATCCTTCCAGGATACCGTCGACCTGACGCTCGATAAAGATACCTTGTATAATCGGTCTAACGATGGGGACGACTCCTACTATGCTAACTGCTATGTTCTATATCATCGGCCGTCTATCCTTGGGCACGATTTCAGATACAAGAGCCACAGTCAGGCTGATTGGGACAGTTAGATGCCCGTAGTTATCGCCCTAGACTGGCCCCAAGCCATTTTGAGCAAGCTGTATCCAAATTATTGTACTAAGACAGATAGATTTCGGGAGCAACGCAGGGTAAATCACACTCCTACGTATCCGCTGACTCGTCTCTTACCGGCCACCGAACATCATTAGTCCGCTTGTGCAGTGACGGAAGTGCTAAGATGGCCAACGCTAGCTCAAAACTTTTGTATGAAGAGATACTGTCGAGTTTTCCGCTTTTTACCTGCTGTAATGTGGCTTACTCACCAGCGTATTGTGCATTTCGATTCTTAACGCCCCTTATAGTTAAATCCAATGAATCCGACGGATCTAATGAGTCTCACAGTTTCTATACAGATCCTTACAGGCTGTAAGAACTTATCTTTATTGTATACATAAGTTAGTATATAATGTTACGGAATGTTATGTTAAGTTATATCATCAGGAAAATATAATATGAAATACTATACTAGTAGTATTATTTCACTTAATGGGTTCATTCAATAATATACCGTATTGTATAATATATATTATAACTACTCCATAATGAATTTACATTATGGCTTCACCCCCTTTATCTCGAGACTGGCAGCAGATCTGAAATGACATCTTCAAATATACAGCGATATAGCGGCATAGGCCAGGTTGAAACTGTCAGTATCCACCTTGTCAATCCACCCCTCAGTCTCATCCGCGACGTGCGCCGGCGTCCCAATAACCATTGCTCCTAGGCCACCGACTTTGATACGTGTTTCGTTCATTTTAAAACACTAGGTATGGATCTAAACCAGGATTCGACCACCGAGAGGATGGTGTTGGATTTAAGGTACTGAAGTTCCTCGTAGTCGCCATACTGAGCAAGATTGATACCAGTCTAGCCCCCAAAGATATCCAGAGCAGCTGGAATGGTACCAATTTATTGACGCGAGGATTATAGACGTCAATATGACAAGGCTCGTGAACAAATATCTGACTAAAGTAACTGCACCAACACTCTGGCAACTGATTGCCAGCCTCTGCCCTGCCCTATTAATAGGGCTTCGTATTACAGAATATATACTTGCATTACCGTTCTCTTCCCAACCCAACCCAATCAGTTTGAATCTTGTGTTCTGTGTACAAGCATATGAGTGCAATAGCTCTAGGCTATATCAAGCAGGTAGAAAATATTCTTTGCAACCATCTGGCTACAGGTGGCAGAGGTAACAGATGTGAACTTTCGCACTTTCACCCACATCTTTACCACTGCCGAATCCCATAATCAATTTTGATTCTTTATCCACGCCTATAAGAAGCTCTCAACTTTATTTTCAAAGGCTGACCAGCTCGGATAACGTGTGGTCAAAGTACAGTACTGGCTTTGACATCACCACTAGGGACTGTAATTATATATAGTAAAGCAGATGAGTACCAGTGTGTATTTTGCACGTAAAGCAAACTCTTGACGGACATTTGATTTAAGCTGAAATCGAAAAAACTCGCTATTTGCATGGGTCTTAGACTATTCTGTAAGCCATCAAGGCATAGTACTGCTTCGAACAGAACCTTGCTCAGTTTCGTACAGCATATATCAAGAACCTTGAAGTATTATAGCAACAAACATATATCCTACTCTCTTCAGATCTAGGCTTCTGGCTTTCGACCGTAAACGGCCCTGTAACGGAAGAAGGGATGGTTCGCGCTAGACCGAAGCTCGCGACGCAATTGAGCGCAATATACTTTGACCTCTTGCATAGACCATCCCAAAAGCTGACTCGCCATGTACAAGACGTAACCTTCAAAGTCCTGTTCCAAAGCTGCCAACACGTACTGGCCAATTTGCCTCAATCTGCTGTCTTTGGGCCAGCCACCGATAGGGACCTAGGTATCGAGTCAACTTGAGAGGCTATGACACTTCCAGAAACACGACTGACCTTCTTTTCAACAACATGGATATCAACAAAGCCTACTTTCCGCATATAATCCTCTTGGAGGTTGTCTTCAACAATGGTAAAAGACTGGCCCATTTTCTTGCCGCCTTCAATGAAGAATCTCCCCCATTCATGCATGGCACTGGTATCTGTGACAGACCCATCATCACTCTCCATCATAGCTGAAGCTTCGTGGCTTTCAATCCACCCGCCAGGTCTACAGGCTTTAAAGGCCTCCTTGAAAAGACCTGACCAGTCTTTAATACTGCCATAGAGATATCGCATATGAATGAAATCGAGAGAGTCAGGGTCGAATGTCCATGGTTGGGTGCAGTCGTCTATCTGACTATAACGCCGTGTTAGCTCATTGAAAGCAAGAGCCCCGAAATATGACTGAGCAGTGGATTAAAAACTCACAACTCTAGGTTTGGTGGAAGCCAAGATGGCTGAATGGGAGAAATATCAGTTCCCACCACCTTTGCGCTTGGAAATTCGTCTGCAAAGTCACTATTCCACAAGGTCAGTGGTGACTCGTCTCAATGTACAAGTGATCGCTCACATTGCCCAAATGCCTGGTGATAGTCAATAAATCAGCTGTAACAACTTATCTGACAGGGAGGATTTGCTGTACCTGTTCCTGTTCCAACATCAAGAGCAGACTTGTAATGGGTAAGTTTCGCGGCTCATACAGGAATGGACAATTACTCTACAAACCTGAATATTTTCCTTCAGAGGCGCCATATACAGCTTGTCGTCGAGTAAAAGGCAGAGAAAATAATGTCTTGAAAAGATAAGTACGTATCCGAAGTTCAATCGCAGCACCACTGACACTATATCCATAGACTCATTTTGCTGTTCGTCGTTCGACGCCCTATCTTGATTAGAGTCAAAGACAGACGAATGATGTTTGAACATGAAAATACCAATAGCGAGCATTACCCCTCTCTGAGTGAAAGGTTCTTCCTTGAATGGTGCGATACGATAGAATACTCGAGGTCATCGATGCCGTAGATTCTGTCGTATTTGTGCTGATCACCGAGTCTCGGTCACTGTCTTGAACATTGGCTTCCTCGCTGGATGTCAGTTAATCCTGGCATAATTGACAAGCAAAGATTCGCTTACTGCGGTGAGCTGTTCCCAATGTTCTACCGGATGCAACGGTTGAGATGTCGAGGGGGCATCATCTGCCACTGGAGCTTCGTTAGACGACATCCTTGGATTGATCTCGCTGTATTCTCTATATGTTACAGTTGGGGAACCCTTGGTAAATCCCGCAGGAGTGGTAGACCGCCCTTTAAGTACCTTCATACCCTGGTCAACAATTACGGCTGATGATTTGACCCACTTGTCTTATACAAATTGGCGATGATTATCTCCGAGATAAGATCTACATGTGTTCATCCTTGCTCAAGATAGAGGGAGGTTCACATCGAGATTGGTCTCTATATGTAGCTGGCTTGACTTAGGCATGTAAAAGGACTAGGCAGATGAAATTGCAAGGGACGATATATCCAGAGTTTAACATCCTATCAATGCCAAACGCCCCTAAGCAGGCCTTGATCTAAATCTAGCCTTCAAGATTATCAAGGTCTATCTCACACTCACGCCTCTTGAACCAAATCTTTGCACCATGATCTGCACCAACGGCAGTAGTAAAGATATTTGGCGTAAAAACATACCCATCATCCATCTTCAAATCGTACTTGAGCAGCAGATGAGCCAGTGTAATCTTGATCTCAGTGGCTGCAAAGAAGCGACCGGGACAGGCAAAATGGCCGATACCGAAGCCAAGATGATCAGCGGTTGTAGATACGAACTGGGTCTTGTTCTCGAAGCCAGGCTGTTGTCTCATTCTCTTGAACCGGTGGATGTCATATGTCTCTGGATCAGGATAGATGTCGGGGTTGAATAGATGGCTGCCCTCGACAGCGATGACCTCGCCCTTGTCGACGTGAGTTCCGTCGGGGAATGTCACATCTTCCATAGCAAGACGGCGAATCTGAACTGTTATGATTCTATCAGCATTTCTGTGACCATCCCGTGAGCCGCGCAACTTACGTCTGTCGCCCGGATATCGCCGTTGCGTCTCTTTGATGGCACTATCAAGCAACTTCATGTTATATAGAGCAGCCGGTGTCCACCTATGCTCCCGCAGAACCTCAATGATTTCTTTTCTGAGCTCTTCAACGTAGTGCGGTCTCATGGCAAGAAGAATGAGTGTCTTGGTGGTAATGTCGCTCGTGGTATGGATAGCAGCCATTGACAAGGTCAACTGGAACTTTGCTGCATCATAAGGTACACCCTTGGATTCTATTTCAGCCCACTCAAGTGCATCATTGAAAACTGGGACCGGGTCACCTCGAGTTCGCGCTTCTTCCTTGACCTTACGGCGAGCTTCGATGACGGGTTTAATGATCTCATGTGCCTCGTTATAATCTGCCCTGAGCTGCCGACAGGTGGGGTCGATTAGGTTGTAGATTGGCTGGATAAGCTTGGGCAGTAGTGCTAGCTTGGCGGCACCTGTGAATGCCGTGACAGAGTAGTACTTGGTGACCCTGAGCCAGTTTTCGTTGCGGCAGAGTTGATCACCTAGGAAAACAAGAGAGGCCAGACGAGAGATGAGATCGAGTAGACTTGCGTAGGCCATGGCAGATTGCCACTCTATACAGCGTTAGATGTAGGTTCAGCAAGTCCATGTTTGTAGAGACACGAAATGTTAGATGCGACTTGTACTTACCAGTGGATTCCCCATATATAAGATTGATAGCAAAGGCTGCCTCATCAGAGAGAGGTTTAACAACGGTATCTGATAGTGGTAAGTTAGTCTGTTACCTTTTCAACGGTATCATCTACTTACTGAGACATTTCGTCAAATCCTTCTTGATAACCTCTTGCAGCATGGCGTGCGGGTCATCCGCCATTGCAAATGTGTCCCAGCCATAGAGATGAAGGGGAATATCCTGTGAATCCGAAATTGATACTTAGATCAAGTAGCGATCTTGAAGGTACTTACATATTTAATAGACTTGCGATAGTCGAAAACCGTCGGATTCTGGCGAATCATCTCAACATAGTGGTGAGAGAAGACATACTTGACGCCTGCATGTGTCATCAATCGAAAGGGCTTGTATCCAGGGGCTGCCTTTTGTATAATAATATTCAGTCCATTCTTGAAGAAGTTGATCCGCTTGCGCGCATTCTGAATGGAGGAAACGATCCAGCCGAAGAAAAGGATTAGGCAGAGGGTAAATGCAAAGGATGTTACAGATGGAATATTGAATTTCGAGTCTGGAAATGACGCATCATTAAGCCAACTTGGCAAAATTGAAACCGTCGAGAGCTTGACAGAGGACATATTCTCAAAGAGAATGGCGAGACTGCGCCAAGAAGTGTAAGGTCTGATTGCAATATGCAATCGACCTGTGTCTTTATTTATATCTAGTACCAAAGAACTCTCGGGCACTTTTTCTTGGCCGAACCCGAGTCTAGTGCAGATGATTGTCTCAAACAGTTGCATCATTACAACTGACGGGTCACTGGGCTTGGATTCGAGATCGATGGTTCGAGCCGACAGAACGATGGCTGCTTACGACCCTCCATGCCCACCCCTCTACATGGTAATGCGTCACCTATCAGATGCAGCACAACTAGGGGGTGTAAGAAACCATGAGAATGGATTTGGTGGGAGATCGACGGACTTTGGTGTAAACGATTCTCCCGTTTTTCTGTACCCCAAGGCACGAGTGCCAGTGCAGTTTTGAGGCATGAAGTTAGGACATGCAACATGCAACGTGACGTGTACTGTATTCATCTGGCTTATCCGTTGTCGATGCTTGAAGACTTTTTTTCTATCTATAGCACTTTCGATGTAGTATTGTCTAAATATACTGCTAAATCTATGAAGTAAGTTTATAGTATACTTTTATTGATCTCACACATGCCTTCTCCTATTTGGCATACTTTCCAACCTCATACAGTCGCCATATGCGGTTCCTAGCTGGATCCTGAAAGAGGGGAAGCAAAAGACCCACGTCGTGGACTTCCATACATATGCACACAGCCCATCTTATGATGGTGGACTAAGAGCTTCGGCGATGCTCCGAGTGGTCTGTTCATGTGTTTCTCTACGCGATCAGTTACTTGATGATGCCACGGCCAGTGTCCAGACTATCAGCCATAGATTGTGGATGGAAAGCAGAGTATCTCTGCTGATACCTGATTGTAAAATGCTAGCTTGTCGTTGGCTATTTACCTTGATGAATTGTCGGCTGTAGGGAATGATTTGGATCAATCCCCGTAGTAGGCTCTACAAGGGATGCATCTACCTCATAGCATCGATCAAGTAATCCACTTATGTTTGACACGTATCAACTGGAAACTTAGTTCCAACTTCTCAAGTTAGGATTGGTCGTTTGGATCTGCCAGTCCATGAGCTAAGAGTTCACTTCCCTGTCATATCATGCAATTCAATGGCACTCAAGTTTAGTACACCGCTCTAAATGGTCGCGTGCAGATGACTAGTCGATAAGCCATGCATAGGAGTCCGGTAGGTGTTAAGCAGAGACACTAGTCTACTGAAGACGCAGCGTTACATTTAATAAATATCTGTTTGAAATCTAACATCGATGGTCATGATAGGGGTGATCTCAGCATCTCCAGACTTGAATACTTTCAGAAACAAGGCGTGCAAATAATAATAGAATAGACATAAGGCCTGATTCCTTTCAATCGTTTAATCCATACTTCTTTTCTCGACGCCTTTTAACTTCTCTATGGGCGTCGCAAGTACGAGTGCTACTACAAAGATGACTCTGTACGAAGCACCAGAATCTAAAGTTCTATCGACTCACCTTACAAGCAGCATCAAAATAAAGGGCAAGGCTGTTCCCTATCTTGTCAGTCATCGAGTGGCCTGATAGGAAAATCTCACGTCATTCCTGTCTGTCCGATAAGTCCAATATCCGCCCAGAACCCAGAGGGGGCTTGGCAATACTATTATGTCTTTTTCTTGCATATACTACCGTTGATACATAGCCTTCCATCTGGTGTTCTCAAAAAAGGAAAAAGAAAAAAACAGGACTTGATCTCAGATCGGACACTTTGCTACTGGGTTGTGATATTAAGCAGTGTATGTCATAAAGTAATAGTTACAAATTTTCATTTCTCGGCATTAGACTACGGTAGAATATTATTTCGTACAAGAAAAGACAAGTCCCTTCAATCTGATGCAAGCAAGCCAGTCACTTATTCTTAATCTATGTAGGCCATAACATACTGGGAAAACGCCGGAGATACCCCAGTGAGGTGCTGAGTACCTTGTACAATTATTAAAAAAAGTGTTCTAGTTTCTCCAACTGGGAGAAATAAACTTAACCATTATGAGTAGGTTCAAAAAGTACTGACAAGACTGGGATTCGAACCCAGGCCCCTTTCGAGACTGCGAATCGTCACTAGTTCGTATCGAACCTGAACACAGCGCCTTAGACCGCTCGGCCATCTTGCCTTTTGATTGGATGCTGTCAGTTGAGTTATTAATCATCTCATAGTTAAACATATGCTCTCTAGTTGTCACTTACCCTACTTCTAACTAACAATCAAGCTAGCACTGGGAAGTACGCTGTTAAAGTTACAACCATAGGAATTACATTCTCATAGGAATCTATGCTGTTATTAAGTCGAGCAAAGAATAAAGTCCTCATTTATTTAGTGAAATAATACTCTCACTCTTGCTTTGTAATTATAAAGGCTTTTGTGGTTAGCAAGTATGTTGTTTGACCCTCATTGATTTTCAAGACTAATTCTCCGGGCAACCTTATGTTTTTTTTTTCACTTTGGAATAACCAGCAGCACGCAGTAGTGATATTCTCCAGCAACAAGGAAAGTAGTCATCTTAGATATTAAGAAATAGCATAATATTCAGCCTGCTACGATATGTTATTTCAAGTACTTGTGTAGAAATGATTCTACCCTACAGAGCTAGACACTCTAAGCTAGTCGAAGTTTAACCGAAACGACAGTTAATTGGACGTCGAACGTTTACATATCCACTCTTGGATTGAAGCCTCAGGCAATATCTGGCACGCGTCGCGACTTGATCGATGCGTCTTATCGCTCGCTGTCCAACCCAACGCGTTCTTCAGCCAAGACAACACGTCAACACCTTCCGTCTTGCGAATAGTAGTTACGGTCTTCAATGACTTTCATTATATCGGGCAAGAGATGCTAATACTAGGAATGAGTAAAATGCCGTATGTATCATCCTATCATACCAACTTCAATCCCTTGAGAAAGGGAAGAAAACCAGCTTTACCACTAATCACCATAGTCAAGATCGACCTCGAAGAACGAGCGATTGATATCAAGACAGAAAGAATTAGACAGGCCTTGCTCGTCAAACAATCATCCAGGTTGTGTCCATTGACTCATAGCTTGCTGTGTGCTGCTAAAATTTGGTCTGACCAAGGCCTTCAATACGACCAGACCAATAATTGAAAATTAAGAAGAAAAATGTGAAGCGAAGAATAACAATAGAAATACATGATAAAACATACTCACTTCTTGTACCAAAGTTCATCCACTGCTAGGCGTTAAAAGACAGATATCGCTCCAACACCTGGCGTTGTAAAGCCCGGCAGCTTGGGCCAGTCACCCAAGCGACCAGGATCACCACCAATACGGACCCAGATGGCATGGGAGGGTGTAGGTCCATCGAGAACAAACATCTGGTACCAAGAAGGAGGACTGACAAAGGCATTAGGAGGCGCCGTGACGGTGCAAGTGTTACCGCTGCAGGAAAACTCAGGGAATAGCGTACGCTGACCCATAGTCACGCCATGAGTAGCACCAATAGAGGCCAGAAGCGAGACTCGCATGTTGGCAGCGCCCTCGGCAAGAGTAGAAGTAAGTTTGAAGGTGTAGCTCTCACCATAAGCCCAGTCACGATCTTCGACAGTGAACTTGGGTTGAGCAGCACCAGACATGAGATAATCGGGCACAAAGTACTCGATACGGTATTCCTGAGGATGGTTGCCCTGGTCCTGGGGGTCTGAACCAGACACGAGAACCTTTCCATCGCTGAGGAGGACAGCTTCGGAGTGGTACATGCGTGCGATGGTGGTGTTGGCAAGGACGGTCATTCGATGGCCGAGAGGCTGCTCAGGATCATACATGACCGCGTTGAGGTTAGCATTGTTAGCTAGACCGAAGCCACCTCGACCGACTTGGGCGCCGCCAACGATGATATAACGGCCGTCAGGAAGAGCGACCATGTTGGGCATGACTCGCTTCGAGGGCTGCCAAAGTCAGTATGTAAACTACATAGTTGCTTCTGTTAAGACTCACCATTCTCTCGATAGTCCACTCGGCTCCAGGAGTGTCAGGCTCCATGATGACACAGTTGTCGAGAGCCTCATTGCCAGGCTCGTGTGTAGTACCACCGCAGACGAGCACTTGAAGAGGATCATTGTAGGGAGCCTTCTGGGGCATGACCATCAGTGTTCCCTGAAGAGGATAGTTGCGGCCCGTAAGGGGGTTGTCAACAGCACCGGGCATGTCAGGTAGTTTGCGAACAGTCTGAAAGTCAACCTGGGAGATGATGCGCGACTCGTTGAACTGAGTAAAGAAGATGTCTCCCGAGGGCAGGATGGCCATGTGTGGGTAAGAGTTGGTACGTCCAATGTTCTCAGCACGCTCGAGATAGTCGAGGTAAGTCGACTTGGTGACGCCAGGAGGATGAGGCAACACCTCAGCAGTGGGAACAATAGGTGCGTCAGAGCCAGATTCACCACCCATGGCCAAGATTGAACCATTGGAAAGAACAAGAGCAGTAGGATACCAGCGAGGATCGAAGAGTTTCAACTGTGAAAAGTCCTCTTCCCAGTCATTGGTACCATTATCGACTCCTTGCGGCGAGTCAGGGGTAAAGAAGCGAATGCCGTAGATGGAATCAGCAGACCAACCACCAATGTTGATCATACGACCAGCTCTATCAGGCAAAGTGAAAGAGGCTGAGCAAAAGACATCGGTTTTGAGTGCAAGCTCACGGTACGTGTTGGTAGAATAGTCAAACTCAAATGAACCCTCGGTGTTATCCAGCGATGTACCATGCTTCTCGACAAAAACAACCTTGTCGTTGATGCCGACGGAGCTGATCAGAGGAACGATAGGTGCAGTGGAGAAGAAGTCATATTCACCAGCAGCAGGGCCAGATGCATAGTGGAACGTGTTGAGTGACTCTCCAGTCCACTCGTAGTAGCTGATATGGTTACCGGCACCGCAGGTAAAGTTGCGATCACCAGGGCAAGCCATGTTGCAGAAACTATCGGCTTTCCAGAGATCGCCACGATCTTCTACAGCTTGAAGGTCACCACAGACACACTGCCGTCCATACTCAACGCCGGCGGCAGAGTAGCCAAACTTTTGGCAGCGCGCGAGACAGAGCTCAATGGTCATGTTACTCGTGCCATAGCTGGGTGCATCTTCCCACATCCACTCGAGGACGTAAGGGTTATTGTTGTCAAAGACGCAGCCCTTGTACTCCCAGTCACCGGGGAGATCTTCTTCCTTGGCCACGGGAATAGGCCAGATTGGAAAATCACCGTCAGAGTAGAGGGAAAGACGATTGCCAGCACCGCACATTTGGCTGCTGTCGCCGGCGCAGGGCATGTTGCAGTCGCTTTCATCAGTCTTTGAAGCAGCATTGTTGAGCGCATTACCGCAGAAGCACTCCTCCGAGTATTGCGTACCGGCAACAGTAAAGCCAGCCTCAATGCAAGTGGCGATACATCGCTGGGGAGTCATGGACCTCGAAGGACCACCAGGGGCACCAGCCATGGCACGTCCAGGGGGATCAATGTAACATCCTCGGTAGGCCCAGCCGTCGGGTAGATCTGTGGCGATGGGAGATGGAGGAGAGGTTGCAGATCTGGTGCTGCTTGGACCTGTCTCCTCGGGAGGGGATGAAGTGACGGAGGTACCTGCAGCAGAAGACTTGCCAAAGACGGTCAATCTATCGCCAGCACCGCAGGGTTGCTCGCTATCACCAGGACAAGGCATGCTGCAGTCGGTCTCATCGACCTTACGAGTTGTTGGCCTCTTACTACCACAGACTAAACATCACAGTCAGTCGCCAAACCGAAGCATCACTGGCGATGATCACTTACAGCACTCAACCGAGTACTCCATACCAGCAAAAGCATAGCCAGCTGCAGCGCAGTGAGCAACGCATGTCTCAGCCGTCATGCCAGCATTGTCATAGTGGACAGGGCCGTCAAGAGCACGCCTGGCAACGCTGTCAACGAAGCAGCCAAGGTAGCTCCAGCCGTCCTGGGGGGTTGTAGGCGGCGTCAAATCCCTGCGGATGATGCTGGCCGTGGCCAAGTGAAGGAACGCTGCGCCGTAGGCAGCATAGCGAAGGAAAATCATGGTTTAAAGAGGCAAAGTGCAGAAACTGTGTAACGAGAGTAAAGAATGAAATGATTGTGACGAGTGCCAGGGATGTTTGACTGGTTGCAGAAAACAAGAGTGCATTGCGGATGGATACCTCGACCATATATCAGTTTATCACGTCCCACTGATAAACTACTTTTCAGCTGTCATGCACCTTGTATCTCGCCCAGAATTTCATTTCTGACCCCCTTTCTCATCGTCTCGTGATCCAAGACTTCATGTCAGCTCATTATTGCCAAGGTCATTCAGCTTTTGGCTATCGCGTATGGGAACACCTATTGTGATTATGCAGTTCAACGAGCGGCTGAGATCACGAGAACCACATAGTTTATCTTTTAAGAAAACTATGTGGTAAACGCCGAGCTGTCTAGAGAAAGGTTGTCATGGTATCAGGTCATTACTATGCATATCGCCTTCACCTTTTCGCAAAGGGTCTAGATTACTGGGGTTATTGGCATTGGTCATCCGTGCTTATGCGGCAATTACAGCCTTGTAAGATGCCGTATCTCTGTCCGGAGTATAGCGCTCTAGCCTCTTGATCTCAGGGCAGGGATCTCAATGGCTGACAATCAGGAACCCGCTCATCTCTCGATCTGTGACCCCCAGACATGGATCAGATGCAGTGTCACTCTGATGTGGCTGGGAAGAGTGAACCCCTGTCAGCTTGGCTGCTCTAAAGCGTTTAATCGACCAGTCGCTTGGTTGGTGGAAGTATGGGCAAAATGGGTCGAAGGGAGGCCCTGGCAATACTACCCAAGAATGCATGGCAAATGAAAAATACGAGCCTGCAATCAAAGGTTCTGCATAAGCATACGGCGTAGAATGCTGAATTGTGTTAGCTGCATCATTATCAACTCGCGAGCGCTTGGTATCTCTGAGTCTCGGTTAGATACCAATCGAGGCCTCTCTTGGCAGACAAGATGCGAATCCTTGCTCCGCACTGGGTAAGAATGATAAATTTTGTCGTGAATTCTCAACTTTCTGGGAGCCATCCGAGTGGGAATGTCTTGTAGCTATGGATGGTGACTTGGCTTATACTGACTCTACAAAATGCATGGCCGTGGTGCAACGTTTCCTATCTAGGCAGTAAAACTGTGGCTCCGTTTTGTTGCTTGTAGACCGAACATCGACTGATCAATATCAAGGGCCAGCTGTCGTGACCACCATAATGGCAGGCTGAAATGTCGTGCAAACTGTTGCATGCAGACATCTTTGGAAACTCTCCGACTGTGCCCTGAAAATCCAGAAACCTGGCGATTGGGAAGTGATAGATAACTGAATCTAGTATCATGCAGCAAATCCTCCGTCTACCGTAACAATTTCATATTATACCGACCCTGACCATAACCCGGAGACCCTGATACCAGTATGAGATAAATTAGATACAAGACCCCAGATGCCAACATTAAAAGATTGGCAATATAGATAACATCATGCTAGTGCTTACTCTCCAAAAGTCAACAACAAATCTTCGAAGACGTTAGACTCATCCTTCAGCACGCACCCTCCTGCCACATCTTGACAGACTTGACGACCATGCCACGCTGCTCTACAGGACCCCATGTTGGAAGCCAAGTCTCATTCGCCTTCCAAAAGTCCCGCATAGGCGTCTCGCTGCTATCAGCCCAAGGCTTGCCGCCGATCGCGTCACTGAAGGTGAAACCGAGTTAGTCAAGCCCTAATGACAAGGGGAGATGCACTAGAATAGAAAACCTCCGAGTGGGTGTGAGAGCCGTTGCGGAGGGGAAATGTTGACTTACGCAAACCAGCCGTTTGTACCGCCAACGGCGACATTGAGAATGAGGTAGAAGGATTGGTCAAATGGCGTGTTGGCACGTCCTGTGCTGCCCCAGGGATCTACTGGTATCGAGCCATTGATCGACTCACCAGCAAACTCACCGTAGGTCCAGAGATTCTTGTTCTTGGTAAAGTCAAAGAAGATGACTTGCTGGAGAAAGGTTAGTACGATGTTCTTGGCCCAGTACTGGCTAACTTACTCGAAGTCGACCATCCAGCCAGGTAAAGAGATACTTCTCACTCCACTCCAATCCATACGTGTGGAAGTCACTGGTGTAAGAGACTCGCTGTCCTCCCCATTCACCGTAGCTCATCCTCCAGCGATCATTCTGAGTGGCAGTTCCCCAATGCAGCGCCGATGAGACAAGATTATCGCCCATGGGGTACGTGCGAGCGTTGTTGCCGCGACTCTCGGCGATATCAATCTCACCAGACTTGGGCCACTCACCGTAGACACTGTCCTCGGGCATCATCCAAATGGCCGGCCATAGCCAGTCACCTTTAGGCATACGTGCTGTCACTTCAACACGGCCATAACGGATGGTCTTCTTGCCCTTGGTGTTGAGTCTTGCTGAGCGCACTGGGTTGATGATCTGGCCCAGGGTGGTGTTGCTGACGGCTGCGCAAGGGTAACGAGCGTTAACCTTTTGCGTCTCGTCTGAGGTACATACACCGTCTGAGCGACCGTCTGTCGTTAGGTTGACAGTATGGCCATGAAGGAGTTGCCTATAAGTGATATCGGTGCTCTCGAGCGTCATTGTGGGCACAATGTGTAGGCCCTCTGCGTCGACATATGAGTTGGCCTTGTCTTTTGTAGTCCAGTCAAAGGCTCCAGTGCTGGAGGAGAGTTAGTGATGAACATGTAAAGAAGAGTAGATAACATACCCAAAGCCGCCCATTTGCACCTCATGATTCCAATTGTCGAGGTTCTCAAAGGTATCGTCCATGACCAAGCAATACTGTCATCTCTGTTAGTCCAAGAAAGATATTAACGGTTTGACATCTACTTACTTCATGGTTGGGAACGGCTCTCGTCTCATTCCAGCAGAGATATCCGCCAAGGCCTGTGATATTGTCAGTATAATATGGGAAACATGCACCAAAGTTAACTTACCAAGGCCGATAAAGATGCATGTGTAAAATATGATGCTATCCCAATTCCACTCTTTCTTAGACTGTTCAAGCCATGGCTTCTCAAACTCGCCCTGGAGTCGGCTGCTCTTGAATCGCCGACGGGGACCTGTGGCTAGATTGTGTTAGGTACAAGCAGTACATAAATGAATGCATTCACTCACCTCCATACGCAGACGCATTCCGAGTATGCGTTGGACGTTGAGATGATACAGACTCTGCAATAGGTGTTGCTGCAACGGGGGTAGCAAAGGGGTTGACGGGTGTCTCAATACCCGGAGTCCCAAAGGGATTCACCTGCTGTGAGGAAGAGTCCTCGGCAGAGGTGGCAGTCTTTGAGCCTCCAATTGCCATAGTGGAGTTGGATACAGACCAGGGGAGCCAAGAGCAGAGCAATGAAAGTTGGATCTGTCTGTTAAATGACCCTTTGAGAAATGTTTCTCAGCGCGGTAGTTTTCTCTTCATCCAAGACAGACCATTGGCACAAAACTTTCAGCTCTCCAAGGCCAAAACAACAACATGCCAGGTCTGGATCCCAGATACCTCAGCCGTAAGATTTGAACCCTCGTGGGGTGATTATGCGGCTCGAGAGACTATGAGATGCAGGCATAACGTGGCAGGGCAGCCAGACTGTTGAGTCCTATCACTTCTGTCGCCACCACCCTCGCGAGACACGGCCGATACGGACTGTAAAAGCCTATGCACAGATAAAAAAGAAAATTGTGATAATGGTGTAATACGGCCCAATTCCAAGACCCCAGCGCCTCCCCGTCATACTACTGGGATAGTAATTCGCGAGGATAAAGTGTGGCTCTGCGGCCCGGCGCATGGTCTCCTCAACGGTCAACTAGGAACCTTCCGCAAGAGTGCAATTGAGCCGGGCTGCTATGCAAGGTATATCTAGGCATGCAACATTGACCAAGGCAAAAGATGGCGCTAGAAGTGAAAAAGGAAGCTAGAATGGAAATATCCTAGCACCGGCATCGAGCCCCGGCCTCGCCAAGAGATTGCCAGGCCGGGGACTTTATCATCTTAAGCTTGTCTGCTAGCGACCCTCCAGCAGTCTTCGCTAGCGGCAACCGGGCCGTTGATAACATATTGGTTTTTTACATACTACGTAGTTATCTCTCTTGGCTAGGGTTGAAGTACCTGCTTGGCGAGTTGAGTTGTGCTTATGGCCTTTTCAGATCCTAGTTGATACTTTCTTTTGCTGCTTTCAATTGGGCCAGTGACGGATGCCTAATATACTAAGATTAGATTCTGGGCAAGTTTCACTAAACGCCGCACAAGTACATGGCGCTGCTGCAGACCATGTCTCGTAAAACTTCGTTGACCTAGTTCGCTTCCTTGTCTCCAGCCAACTGCCGACAACTTCTCGACCACGGAGGACTCTTATCCCACAGGTTTCCCCGTCAGCTTAATCAAAAATAAGAGTCTCGTTATCTGGTGGCGGGTGTTGCTTCGTTGTTTACGCCAAGTTTTCCATCAGCTCGCTAGGCTGTTGACCGGCTCAGCTGGATCCGTGTCAAGGGGGGCAAATCAATATTATTCTGCAGTCAGGGCAGGGTTATTGTTACGTGCTTGATTGGAGGTGCATGCGGTATCCGTATCCCAACGGAAAACAAACACGATGGCGGCTGCAAAACTCTGTCCATTCTAAGCGGCTGAGAATTGTCTGACTCTTGCATAGTAATCGAGACTCTATGCTGGCAGCAATCTAGATGCTGGGATAACACATGTGCAGAACCTTCATAACTTGTTTAAACCTCGGCCCTTCACCTGAAATTTCACTCTTTCTTGGCTTGGTCAGCTCGTCCTTTTTGCCTTTACCCGAGTTCATCCATCCCTTCTCTGAAGGACCTTCAAGTCCGCTTGAAGAAGACCTCTTCACATCACATTCGTTTCCGTGTGCGAGCACACATTCGCTCGTGAACCATGGCATCTGAAAAGACAGGCTCTCGATTCATTGAGTCAGGAGTCCTCCAGCCGCCTAGCCCTACCGCGGACTCACCCACGTTGCGGAGACTCGAGGGAGGTGATCATGCTCCTTCTGTAACCCACAAGTCCCCAGAATGGCCCTTGAAAAGATCGCCGCCATCAAGATCTGCCCACAGTTCATACTCGGGTACGCCTGCAATGCAGTTCTCTGAGTCCAATGAGTTGCCAACAGTGAGTCTTTCTCATTAAATCCACTGCCCATGTTCTCTGTATGCGGGTACCCTTGTGCGGCGTCGTCTGCTGCAGATCCTCTTGCTTCTTTATTTTCATTTCTTTTATCTTCCATTCTTTGTATCACAATGGGACATCCCATCAACATGTTGATGCAACTCATCGTGACACATGAATCTAACAATTTTAGATATCCAAGTATATTGCCCGTCGTGCAACCTTGCTCGGCTGGTTTGATGAGCCTGCCTCAGCTACCATCTCCAGCGGCTGGTCATCCACATGTGTTGCCCTCAAGAAATCCGATGGCTCCTATCTCTTTGCCCCGGATGACCCCAGCCCAGACTTGAAGGCGGCCGTCAGTCGCCTGAACGAAGCAGCCATTGTGTCCATGGCGTCTGAGGTAACCAACTCGGTCCTCGATAGCATAAAGCCTGGCCAGGCGAGCTTGGTGAATGAGAATACTGGGTCCCGCATTCCAATCATTGCTACGCTTGCCGATGTTCATCAGTCACTTGTGCACTACACTAGCTCGTGCATTGTTACCCAAGAGCGATGTGTGCTTATCTGGTCAAATGAGCCGAGAACGGTTCTCAATGTGGCTCACAATGTTGAGAAGCAGATGCTGGGTTTTGTAAGTTGACTTCATCGTGAATCACAATGAGATAACAAGAAGCTGATTCAATCATCAGGTCGTTGGCCCAAACATGCCTCGTGGTATGCTTGCTCAGACAGAAGACCAGTCAGTAGAGGAGCACAACACGCCTGTTCGTGGTGCTATCGACGAAAAGGATGAAGTCTACCAGCGCGCCATCAAAGTTGAAGAGGGCGAAGATGAGGGAGACGAAGATTTGGAGGGCAAGCAGCCTCATCGACCTACCTTGAGGGTGCACTCCTTTAGAATTGGTATTGTTATGATGCTAGTCATTCTGACTCAGAGCGTGGGTGTCTCGAAAGTAAGTTATAATTTCCGCAGATATCCGTTATCTTGCATTGATCGCTGACATTACTTATCACAGCTGGTACGACAATGGTCGTGGGATGGCGACTATATGCGTTTTATTCTTGTCGCTGTTATTCCACCTCTTTGTCTCTTATCACTTGTGAGTTATTTCTGCTACAGTTGACTATCTCGTCTAACCAAATACTAGTTCTTCTTCATCGTCGTTGTTAGCAGCGCTTTTCAGCTTCTCCTTCCAGCTGGAATCTGCTTGAGAAATTCCAAGTTTCATTCAGGTGAGTGATAGCCGTATGAGTGATGGACAACATGCTAACAGCCCATTAGCCATCAAGCCTAACCCCAAGCGCTACCGGGACTATGAGCTTCCACACATCACAGTCCAGATGCCTGTGTACAAGGAGGGTCTTCGAGGGTAAGTCTAGCCACCGATTCTAATGGAACACTCCATCCGCTGACTATGATCGAACAGTGTCATCGTTCCTACTATGGTTTCCGTCATGGCCGCTATCCAACACTATGAGAACCAAGGCGGTACAGCGTCTGTCTACATCAACGACGATGGCATGCAATGTATCCAACCTGAACTAGCCGCTGCTCGCAAACAATACTACCGAGAGAACGGTATCGGATACTGCGCTCGCCTACCCAACATGAAGAGCCCAAAGAAGGGCGGTTTCCTCTCATGGTTCAAGCGAACACCTCCTGTCGACCCTGAAGTCGATAACCAAGACGAGAGCGAGGTCAGTCCTCAAGGACGCGCTAACCAACTCGGCTTTGTGCGAAAGGGCAAGTTCAAGAAGGCCAGTAACATGAACTACTGTCTTGCCTTTTCCAACCGCGTCGAGGATGAGATGCAGCGCTTAACGGAGTTGGAATGCCAGAACCGCAACTGCAGCTACGAAGACCTTACTGCTGAAGACGACGACAGACTCTATGAAGTTGCTCTCCACAACATGGTCGAAGCTGATGAGGGAAAGACCTGGGCTGAGGGTAACATCCGCATGGGTGAACTCATCCTTCTTATCGACTGCGATACGCGTGTACCTGTTGACTGCCTTCTATACGGTGCTCTTGAGATGTACGAGAGTCCCGAAGTGGCTATTCTTCAGCACGGCTCAGGAGTCATGCAAGTCGCCCACAACATCTTTGAGAACGGTATCACCTACTTCACCAACATTGTCTACACGGCCATCAAGTACGGCGTTGGCACAGGTGATGTGGCTCCTTTTGTCGGCCACAACGCTTTCCTCCGTTGGAAGGCTGTTCAGAGCGTTGCTTTTGTCGATCCATCTGACAAGGTTACCAAATGGTGGTCTGATTCGCATGTGTCTGAAGACTTCGATATCAGTCTGAGGGTCCAGATGGCTGGCATGGTTTGTCGGCTGGCCACTTACCACAATGGAGGTTTCCAAGAGGGCGTTTCTCTCACTGTTTACGACGAGTTGAATCGATGGGAGAAATACGCTTATGGCTGCAATGAGCTTGTGTTCCATCCTTTGTAAGTCGTTGAAGAGTCGGATTGGTCTGTTGACAGAATGCTAATTATCGAAACAGTTACAAATGGATCTACCGGGGCCCTGTGACGCGACTCTTCCTTCGATTCCTCTGGAGCAACATGCCAGTTTCCAGCAAGGTCTCCATCATTGCGTATATCTTCACCTGTAAGTAGTTCTGCTATGCAATGTTTGAGAACATTGAACTAACATCTTTAGACTACGCTATCGCTGCTGGCATGCTCCTTACCCTCGTTAACTACATCATCGTCGGTCTCTTCTTTTACGACCTCGATCAGTTCTACACTCCTTCATGGGGTATCTGGGTTTCCCTTTTGGTCATCTTCAACGGTGTCGCTTCCGTCTCTTGCAGTATGACCCGCCACCGTCTCAAGGAAAAGTCATTCTGGATGGCTATCCTTGAAGCCGCCAAGTGGCTTCCATTTTTGCTTCTCTTCTTTGGTGGAATCAGCATCAACTGTGCCAAAGCTCTTCTATGCCACGCTTTCTCCATCAACATCGAGTGGGCATCTACCTCAAAGGAGCTGGGTCCTACCGGTATCTATATCGGCCTCAACAAGATGATGCACCGGTTCAAGTACACCTTTCTCATCTGCATTGTTCTCGCCGCTGGTATGATCTATATGGCTGTTGGTGCACCATGGGGCTGGACTATTGCCCCTGGCAAGTTCTCGGCTGGTACATATGCTATTGTGCCTCTGGCTGTTCAAGTATCTTGCGCTTTTCTTCTGCCATTGTTCCTTGGTCTGACTTAAGTGGCGTTTCCAACAATTCAAACAACGGGGGGAGATGTGGTTTATCAGTATATAGAAAGGGAAAATGGACTTCTCGGGTAGAAGTGTGTTGGACAATAACGGACATATTTACGACTCACTATATACGAATTAATTGGTACAAATCTTATGATATTTCCTCGTATTTTGAGGTCCAGTCAGTTGTTAGTATGTTTCAATGCCAAAGTTGAATGTTTGAAAGCTCAGCAAGCCATTAACTTGTAGTGAATAGTAATGCTGCAACTCTTTGACTGGAAGCTGTCGATGGTCGTCTAAGTGGAGTGCTTGGATCATCCGAACCTTTAATCGTAATAATATCCTGCTGTATTTAGTAATACAAAGATATTGTGAGGGGGGATAACGTGCTGTCAGACTCATTAAAGAACCCATTTCTTAAGTTTGGTGGGTTTAGTGAAGACGGTCGAGCATCTTCACCGCAGCACTCTTAGCTATGTTTGAGAGACATTAAGGTTTTCATTAGATTGTATGTCCATGGTGGCCGAGGATTGGGGCTATGGTGGCAGGATACTGTAAAGGGATTAATGCCTTTACCGTGAAAAAGCCGGGTATTACGTGAAATATATACATATATACCTCCATTAATACTGAAAGCTAGGCGTCCCGCCATCAAAGCTCTGTTATAAGCTTCTATCAAGCTGTCAAGCAATCTGCTGACTCTCACTTCTCCGCCTTCCTGAGTAGAACTAGTATATTGCTAATTTCAAGGAGAAACAACTATTGGCTACAAATTTGCTCAAGGCACATTGCTGCAGTGGAAGTTCATGAGTTATAGAATTTACTGCTTGCAGTAAAAGCGTTCATCAGTAAGAAGAGGACCGAGATAAGACTCAGGCACTGTTGTTTTTTGATTAGCATCGTATCTTTCTTACTTTCCTGGAAGGCTTACCGTTTAGTCCGTCCTGGAAACTTCCGCAAAGGGTTGGCCAGTCCTTGTCGTTGTCACAGTTGGTGAACTGGGCTTCAGCTTTAGATGTCACGGGCGAATCGTGGTAGCTCCACTCGCACCAGTTATGAGAAGCCTGAAATTGTGTCAGCCGCTGAATCCCTTGGTATAATTGACTGAACTTACCAGACAAGTGAACTCAAGTGTCTGAGCATTAAAGGTAGGCTCTTTGCCAGCGCAATCCTCGACCTTGAAGACTTGAGCTAGATCGGCCCATCCGTTCTCTACGATGGCTTGAGTAAGCTCAACCTGCGAGTTTCTCCAGTCGTTGGGGTTATGGAAGGCATAGGTGTTGCCGGCATCACCATCGATCCACCACTGGTTGCAGTTTCCACCGGGACCAGTAGCAGTACAGCTAATGGCGTCGGTGTTCTTGGCGAACTCGAGCGCGTTCACACCGGTGCTTCGCGACGAGACGATACCGTTGGCCTTGAGAGCCTCGGACAGAATGAAAGTCTGGAGGTGTCGGTACAAGGCGCTGGCTTGGATAGTGAGAGAGGTGGTAACTCGCTGAGAGAATCCACCCTCAGCACAAGCTGCAAGGAAGACGGTGTGGTTGCCCTGCACTTCCTTGACGGTCTCGAGTAGGTTGTGCTGGTAATCTTCAACGATGCCGGCCAAGGAAGCGCCGACATCAGCAAGTTGGATGAAGCGGTCGTTGGCAGTCTGCGTGGTTGTGAGAGTCTGGCCAAGCTTTCCAGAGAGATCAAAAGCCAGAGCGAGACCACCACGAATGAAGCCCACTGCAAGGGCCTCGTCGCCAGGAACAAGAGCCGTGAACATGGTGATGACACTGAGCGTCGAACCGAGTGCGTTCATAACGCCGCTTGGCTTGGTAACGGCTTCTACGGGAGGAGCCACGGCGGCGACGATAGCATCAACAGTCTGGCCGGCGAGGGAGGCTCCGTCACTGAGAGCTGCGGAATACTGGTTGAAGAATTGGTAGATGGTGTAGATGTTCCATAGGGCCTGGGATATGTGAGTTATGTTGGACTTTTAGAAATTGGAAAACCTACGTAGAAGTGCTGTTCGGAATGATACGCGTTCGCGTCCCGAGTTGAGAATGGTGGGCAAGTATCGCTAGTAATTAAATTGCAGGTGACACCAGTGTGGCCCTGGAATCATGTCAGAAGTCTTGGTCGGTATGAGTCTTGATTTCTGGACATACATGGAATTGCAGGTAGCACTGAGCAAAGCCGAGCTCGCCGCAGTTAGCCTCGGTACCATTAGCAGCAATCCAATCATTAATGTATTTTTCCATTCCCACTATAATTATTAGTCACTCTGTGCTGTTCGAGGTTTCTGATGTTCCGTCACTTACAAGCCTCCCAGCACTCAGCCTTGAGGCCAGTGGAAGACGATGGAGAACAGTCCGGAGCCGGGGCAGGATCTTGTCTCTGGGCCAAAGACGGCAAGGCCGATGCCAAAGAGGATAAAGAGAGTGAAAGTAGGAACGAGCTAAAGAGCGTCATGATTGCGGATAATGAATGAAGCCTGATGAGTAAGAGAATGGATAGGTGAGACTCCCGGCAGTGAGCGTGAATGTGAAGTGGCTTACTCAGGTTGACGACAGAAGACCAAGCCGAGTCTCACTCGATATATAACTTTCAGAAAGACTCATGTTTCCAGTGATCGACATACACCATAAGCTGATATTACGATCGGTAGTTGAGAACCTTCCACACGTAATCGGATGCTCCAAGTCCTCCAATAACAGCTGTGTGTATTCTAGAAATCACCAGCTAAGCAAGGCGTTCTGAAGCAGTCGAACCTTGAAAATTGGGGATTTGGACTTGTTGGATCTGAAAAGGGAATATGCGCTGCAGACGTTATCTTTCAGAAACCGTAGTTTCGAGAACATCCCTGCAAAGATGCCAAACAGGGCTGTTCGTATTTCTAGACGCGTTCGTAATCTGAGCATCAACCCTGTTGGAGTCCCAGATAAGGGTTTCATAACGACGATCGAAGGTGGGTTCAATAGTTTCAGCGATCCATAGTTGAACTTTATATGTCGGCCCAAAGTCCGACGAACGTCATGACGTTGCTTGATAGCCATGATCAATGCTAGGAAACAGAGTTTAGAACGCTATAATAAAACAGCAACATATTATTGAAAGCATACCTTGAAGCTAAATTAGTCTGATAAGCAAGAGAATACAGACAGGCATCTGTTAGTGCACCTATCATGGTGAAGGTGAAACCAACTACAGCATCACCGGCAAGGTGACCCCTGCACATTTTCCCCATGTGCTCCCCGCGTTAACATCACGTCCAAAGTTCCAGTGACATAGGCCAAGTCCTTACTTTATTAAATAATCTCCATCCCTAAACATGAAGTGAACACTGACTCGGTATAGCCACATCTAATTCTAGTTCTACATGTATAAGGTTTACTGTAATCTTGTCTGCTTACCCAACCTCTCACAAAGTACCCTGCATCTAGGAGTCCACAGTGCCAGATATTGGCTTGCTAAGGGATTGTTCTCTGCGACTGGTCTCAAAAGCCTGGGGAGATTGCTGATCATAACCTTGGCTAGTAACAGGCATAAACCCATCGTATTAAACTTTATGCTAAGCTCTTAGGGTGAATTTTCGCATGGAAACTTTATACAAGCTTTGGTAAACGTGTAGAGGGCTACAGCCATGCCGTCGCAATTGGTTCTTGAACTACCGTGTCCACTACTGCCTCAGAAACACAATCTAGATCCAGTTTGCTAATAGAATTGATAGGACAATGTAACAGGGATACGCAGTCCGAGATTTATAGTCCAAAGCGGTAGGAGCGAACACTCATCACCTTGACAGACTTAACCTATACACATTCATATGTTTAACCCTTGTTGACGGCTTGAAGATGTAAAAAGAAAAGAAGGATGTAGCATCATGTTAAGATAAAAGATAACTCTCAACACTTTGGTCTCGCTTTGACAACAGTTTGCGGCCATTGGAAGATCCCTTCGACCAGATTGCTTTAGCTAGAACATCCCAGAGCGTAGCATCGCTGATCACAACGTTCCTGAATTTCCCGCCAGTTTTATCATGTAATTTTCAACAATGGCATTTCCATACGCTTGGTGCAATCCCGGATACATTTCCTCAATGCGTTCATTGCAGAGTGACAAGAGCTATTCTGAACGCTAATCTTGATAGTCTGGAATATTTCGAACTCCCGGTCCTTGACCCATCTGGCGTATCTTTCTGCAATTTCGCTTATCGGAATTACTGCCTCGTGGTGACGACTCCGCTCAGGGGCTTGTATCGCTTGAACATCAGCTGCTGGATTTCTGTCCCTGATCTCAACGGTAAAGCCTTGAAGCTCTAGATATCGTCTTCTATGGTCTGCCTCAGCCATGATCGCGCAGTTGTTAACGTGGTGAAAGATCTCCAGCTGAATAGTTCGAACGGGTTGTTTTGTTGATAATTTTGGCCCCCAATATTAAGAAGAGTAGTTTGCACCTGTCTCAGTTTCTGATAGATGACAGAATTTCCATAAAGAGTTGTGAGATGAAGCATTCCTTGCTGGCCACTGTCAGTCCGAGCCCTCAAAGCGAGCAAAACTTTCAACGCATCATGGCTGTCCTCTGCCACAGCCTGCAGATAAGTAGAGGGTAGAAGCTGAAAGAGAGAAAAATCCGGGTGCCCAATAAGGCTAATTAAAAAATGAGATGGGTTGTAACCGGAGGAGAGCTCTGCCTTGGGCTGTGTGCAAGGCGGAACTGTTGATGCGACCAGGGATAACATGGGCTCAGATCAACAAAGAGCAGATAACACAGCAAAATTTATCAAAAAGCCGAAGTCATAAATCACATCTTGAACCCAGGGATGCGCAGATAAAGGCATTGGCAATGGCTCATAGAATCATATTAAATAGCTTTATATGTAACGTTATAACCAGCCTCGGTCTTCAGCCCTCTTTCTTTTCCAGCAGATAAAAAATATTATTCCAAGCTAGAGAATCACTCTCATATGAACTAGAAGAGTTAGATAAACACCAAGTTTCTCTCATGCTCGTCGCGGCCCATTCTTCAGCTGAGCCTTTCGCTTATTCCGCCTGCTGCGACGGCACCGCACGCAAACACAGACCAGGACTAAGAAAACAAACACACAAATAATGGGCATGCCAATCAAGTAGAATCATTTCATATCACCCGACACAGGACCATCGTCGTGGGGAAGGTTATCATATTTGCCATCTGGAATATCCTCACCGGGTATCCAGGTTGGCACGACCATATTGGTCGTCAACGTAGGAAGCTGCGGCGTTAATGTTGAAGTGTCGTTTGCGTGCCAGGAGATATGCCAAGCCTGGTGTAATATCAAGGTTTGACCGAATCTTGTCTCTGAAGGTATTTCGATGTTATCGGTCATGGTTTGGTCGGCGGTGTTTCGAACCCAGCGTCCGCATTCAAAACCAGCAAAAGCTTGAGATGTGATGAGCTTGGAGTCATTATGGTGCAACATAGTATAGCCACTGAGAAATTCCAGATTAGCAAATGTATTTAGGCGATGATCAGACTGTATAATAATGGGTAAGCACAAACCTATTGCAGCAAAAAGCTGTGGAGAGCTCGATGGTCCGATACTCCTTGCCCATGGAATAATAGGTCCAACCATCGGGACACACAGCGGGAGAGAAATCAAAGCGGCTCTCAGGCACAACATCCTTCCAGCCAGATGGGTAACATGAAGGCTTCGCTGTTGATAGCAGGACTGGCATTGTCCATGTTAAGGTACTACCTCTGCTGGACAGTGCGCTTGTGTAGACAACGTTTGATTCACATCCGCGTGGTTGTTCGAGGGGAGTAGTTAGGACGGGTAGCTGTGTATTGGTGACGGTATCCGTGAATGTCTTCGTCCGCGGCTTGATCTCTGGTGTAGGGGTGGAAATAGACATATCGAAGTGGTTACTTATCAATTAGGCTTAATTTAATGATTATTTCAGACTCTCTTCTGGCTACCAACGCTTAATTATCCGATGCATTATCTACTGCGCCTCAGAAGAATCTCTAACGTGGTGCTGGACACCCCTGCTGTAAATAGTGGCGAGGCACAAGGCACACAAGGGGCTTTTTGTTAAAGCCTGGCCGAGAACCAACTATCAATACCAGTTTAGGCAGGTCAAACAACCAACAATTCCTGAACAACCAACACCATACCGCTAGCCATCACTCAAGTATAGCCCCGCGGCATCTCAAGGTTAAAGGAACAGAGCATTGCTACGCTAACAAGGACTTTTCGAATCGAACCTTGTTGATAGGAGGGCTGGCAAAGGAGTTCTATCTACGCCACAAAGTTAGAGATATTATGCTAGAAAGAGATTGTGACACTTTTATTGCTGATCTACCAATCTTCATATCTTATGGCTCGTTTCTAAATTCCCCAACTGTGAAACACTTAACAACTTTCCATGTTTATCCATTACACCTGCCAGGAACGTCATTGACAAAATGCTTCATCATCGTCTTGTTACTCAGTCTCTCAGTCTTAAGTCGCATCTTCCTCTCAGCCCGCCGAGCCGTATCCATTTCCTTCTTTCGCTGAAGTAGAAAACTGCGTTGTTGAGAAACTGATAGATGCATCAAGCTTTGCTGATCCCTGACACTTAATCGCGCGAGCTGAGACGCCAGTGCTGCATCTTTTAGATCTCGCTTGGTAAGGACGTGGGAAGGCGTATCGCCAGGTAGTGCAGTTTCATCGTCTTTATTGGGTTTCTGGTTGGTTGTTTGGTGCCGAGGTTTTGTAGACGAAGAAGTGCGATGAGTGAGAAGCTTGCCAGAAGGCAGTCGAAGGCCCTCGTCGTCTATCTGAACAGCATTGTCTGTACCATAGTTGTTCAACCCTTCGAGGTCGTAAAACTCGAGCATTTCATCGTTCAGCTCAATCCGACAGTGACCTTTATCCAGCATGTGTTGCTGTATACCTTCAACAGTACGCCGTCGTGTACCGCAAGAGATACACTCGCGGTAGTTGAATATGATGAAATGCAGATACCAGATGAGGGTTTCCATGTCAACCGTGAGATGTTCTGGGTAAGGGATGCTCAAACCGTGCGCTATCTTGAAATGGCCGAGGTTCTCATCGAAGTCACTTCCATTGTGTGAGCAAAAGATACAGTCCCGAGGATTGAACTCGGCCTGGGGGTCAGCATTGATATGTTCCGGCTCACTGTCAGTTCCGGGATCCTCATGCTCAGATAGATCTGAATCATCACTTGCGTCTGCAGTTTGCGACTCATCTGAGACCGACAGAGTCATCAAACCCATAGCGGCTGCTCGTCTTCTCAAAGCCTGGACACTGGACTAATTTAGTCTTGATTCGAATTCCTTACCTAAGCAACTTACTGTGTGCTGCTCTTTGCGTGCAATCTTTGTTCAGTAGACGTTACAAAAGAAACGTCGCAAGTGAAACACTTAGGAAATGTAGACGACATAGTAGCGGAACCGTAAGGGTAAAGAATAGATATAAAGTTGGATTAAGTAAAAGGATATGTTGGAGCTTATATATGGTATTCTCGCAGTTTTATCATGCTACAACTATTCATGAAGAATTCGCAATCTTTATATGAGTCATTGCCGAGTAGGATCATCTCAAATAGGAAGCTGTTAGAGCGTAAAACGATTCGCGAATTTGGTAGGGATCTGACTCATGGTCATGAATATTTTAATTGGCTGATGTTGATGATCAGGGGATTTACGACAAAATTACTGATAACGAGATACATCATAGCCAGACTTTTTAACAGCGCTCAAAACAATGAGTTGATATGACGAAATGATCAGGAACAATATCGTGTCTTATTTCTGATCCACGTCAGTGAACCTAAGCAGATTGACTGGTTGATACTGGCCAAGAGTAAATCCAATGTACAATCCCCGAATCCGTAATAGGAATCTTTCGAATTCAAAGGTGCAAAAAGAATTAACAATTAAAAAGATTATGTTAGAATCAAGCAGGGTAATCAAGGCACTACCAACCGATGGAAGCCATGCTCCCCAAATGTTTTAGGGGCAATAATAACATCACGTCTTTGATTTGGGCAAGCCAACCCAGGATTTATAATAGTAGAACACAAAAGATGACGCAATCATACTGAAGATATTCTTTATGCTCGAAATATTGTATTGGACTAATAAGAATCTTACTAGCGCTAAATGCCAATACTAATATCAATGTCTATTGCAGCTCCACCTCCACTGCTCTCGTTCTTCTGTTCTGTAATAATTTCATGCGCAATCTTCTCAGCCAGTGCATAAATTGTACCGAGGGGATGACCAGGAATTAGCACAGGGAACGAAGAAGCATCGACAACACGAAGGCCACTGACACCATACACTCGGGCCTTGGAGTCGAGAACAGCCATTTTATCGTCAGACTTGCCCATCTTACAGGTACAAGCAGCATGCCAAACAGTCATCAAAGTATCGCGAAGAACAGCGAGAATTTCTTCATCGGTCTCATGTTCAGGCCCGGGGTACACTTCTCTGAGGACAGTGCCGTTCAAAGGACCGGACTTGGTGACCTCGCGAAGACGTCGGAATAGAGCAATGGCAACTTCCTGATCGCCCTTGTCGCCCAGGAAGTTGGGGTTGATTAAAGGTGCATCAGAGGTTGAGTTGGACTGGAGTGTGACGTTGCCGCGGGACAGGGGAGCAACCAGAGCACCGTTGATGCTGGTGTACTTCTTGCCGTCGGTTGGCTGCTGAAGGATAGGGAACGACCAGTCTTCGGAGTATACATTGAGAGGAATGAACTCGGTTTCAGGCCAATCATCAGGGAAGGCTGCGAGGTCGTTGAGGGTCTTGTTGGAGAATTTTGATCGATACTTCTCAGGAAGCTTTTCCCAACCCAAGAGCTCAACCTGGTTGGATGTCAAGGGTCCAGCTTGTTGTTGAATGTAAGCATCAAGGGCGCCTTGGAACACAGCGGGATCGTTGATGGCAACACTCAAAGTGTCGTCAAGATCCTCGACTTCAAACGAGGGTCCAAAGAGAATGTGGTCCCACATGTTTTGTCCGACACCGGGCAGATTAGCAACGACAGGGATATCAAACTCCTCAAGGTGCTCTTTGGGACCAACGCCAGAGACCATGAGAATCTGGGGAGACTGGAAAACTCCGCCACTAACGATAACCTCATTCCGGGCTGTGAGGGTGTAATCAATCCCCAAAGAGTTCACCTCGACGCCAACCGCCTTCTTCTGAGCATTGAAAAGAACCTTCTTGGCAAGACTCTGGGTATAAACCTTGAGGGTCTCGAGTCTCTCACTCCTAGCAGCCTTGACAAAATCATCAGAAGCGCTTCGAGTAGCCGTGTCAGGGCGGACGGAAGTAGTCGTGTATGAGTATCCGAGCAAACTGCCTGAACTAAAGCCATCAATGCTCTTGAGTCCAAGGGCATTGAGACCCTTTGCTACAAGAGCGGCCCAAGAGGGGACGTAGTTGGCGTAGCTGACTTGGATAGGGCCACCTGTGGAAGAAAAGGCTGTGGCATCGTAGTCGGTGACGATGTGGGAGCCACGCTTGGTATTGTCGGGAGGAGTGAAGCTGGGGGTGCTTTGGAAATGACGGAGCATCTGGTCCCATCTGATAGCGGGTTAGCCTGAGGATATCCAAGTGGGGAGCAAAACTCACCTGTAACTATCATCTCCAACCTCATCAGCCCACATCGCCATAGTACCATTTGTAGGGCGGTGGTAAACCAAGAAGTTGAGCTGAGACGAGCCACCGAGGACCTTTCCGCGAGCATAGTGAATTTCGCGATCATCAGCGTGCGTCTGGGGTGTGGTGGTAAACCTCCAGTCGCGGAGAGGGTTAGAGTCAAGAAGACTAGCACCACTTCCAGCAGTCACACCGCCAGGCGCCGTAGCAAGAATAGGTTTGGAGATCTCAAAGAAAGATCCAGCCTCGACAATAGCAACGCTGTGTCCAGCCTTGGCAAGTCGATATCCGATTGTGTTTCCTGCAGTACCACCACCCACGACAACATAGTCATAGGTAGCATCTACACCAGGAATGCCCCCAAGGGAACCAAGCTGGCCAACCTTGATTCCATCGGCGGCATAGGCAGACTGAACAACATGCTGAAGAGGGTCAAGGAGTGTACTAATGAAAGGAATGCCGGACTGGGCAGTGACAAACGTCGAAAGAGTGACAGCCAAGAACGAGGTGTAACGCATGGCGAGTGACGATCTTGTGGGCGGGATGTAGATGTGACAATCTACTCGAGACACATGGAGAGCATATCTTGTTCTTATAAGAAATCACTTTTTGTCTCCTTGGAAAAACGTGGGAATATCCGTGAATACCGAGTTATTGCATGGAGCTGTGTGTTGCATTGGCACTCCAAGATCCTTGCCAAGAGTTGCGCATCGCCCGACTAGACCGGATGATTTTCCCTACTGGAACTCTCAACTGAACCCTGATACTGCAGAGGTCGCATAAACTAGGGTCCCGAGTCAGAGGTTGTGGTACAGGTAGTGTATAACTGGCTGGCCTGTCAATGCATCCGAGTCATTAATAGATCGGAGTCTAGGACAAGACCGAGGCTAATGCGACTTTTTTGACCCCTTGATACCGGTCCGCTGAGCGGATTTGCCAAGAAGATGCGTTGCTCCATCAGAGAAGCAACATAGTGTAACATCGTTTGTATAGCCAGGCACGCGTCGCATTGATCAACTCCTTGTCGGAACTCACATCATGATTATCCCAATCTATAGCCACCGGGCATAAGTTTCGATCGTCTGATTATAATTCTAACCTATGCTTAATGCAACCATCCTTATAGCTCGGGCGATACTTAATAATATGAGACCTGATAGATACTTAGGGTTCGGCATACTCGGTTCAAATTTAGTAACTTTGCCTACCGAAAATGATATATCACATACTCAGGTAGTTACCGTCGCGGCCCATGGCGTGCTGTCAATGCATTGGCGAGTAGAGCAGGGAACAAGCGGTGGTATACAGGGGTACTAAACTTATATTGTTAAGCGTTGGTTCATGTCCTGAACATGGGACGATTCTCAAGTCGCTTCTCTCAGCCAAGACTCCTTCTATGAATTATTGGTATCCGTAAATCCGACCTCTCTCAGAACTCGTGGAAGCCACTGGAAGAGATATAGGAAAGACAGTGCTTAATCATGCGCTGCAAAGAAGCGGAAGAGTTCGTTGCGAGGTTACAGGCGAGTATACTCGTCACATATCTAGTTATTTCCGCCCTTTGGGCTACCTGGCATACGGATACAACTGTTGGGGGTCTACTTACTTGAGTTGATCTCGAAATAGACTATAATTGAACACTAACCGGTCTCACTAAATACCATCAGAACACACAAGCTCACAAAACCTCTCAATGTCATCCCAATGAACTTCCGGATATTCCATAGTCGCAAAATGTCCTCCGCGGTCATGCGCTTCGAAAAACACCAGGTCGCCATACTTTTTAGCCGACGATTCAGACACTTCAGAGTTGTCGTAGGGAAATCGACTATATCCCATTGGCTTCTCCACACGAGGCGGTATAGTCACGTTGGGGTAAAGGGAAGACGACGTCTCGCGATAAGCATAGGAACTTGGCGATATCGTCCGTGTAAGATAATAGGTGGAAACATGGGTAGCAATTTTGTCCACGGTCAGGTTGCTCGAAGGGTCTGTCCATGATAGAAACCTTTCTCCTATCCAAGCGAGGAAACCCATGGGATTATACTCTAGAGCAAAGCCTAACGTGTCGGGCTTGGTACCCCGTTCGAGAGCATAAGCTTGCTGTGTGTTGACGAATTCTTGAGAGCGAGCCAGGATTCTATGGTCTTGGGCTGTTAAAGATGTGTCAACCCGAGGGTCTGGTACATTCGGAGGTTGAATACTTGGTATACAGTTGACATGTACAGTTGGTATGCGTTAGCTATTATAGTAAACAAAATGTTGATGCAATTTACCTTTGCAGCTTGATGATGTGAGTGCAAGATCTCATGCCACAAAAGAACCAAGATCTCCCCTGAGCCACATAACCTTTTTCAAACCCTGAACCTCTCAGCAAGTCGTCGAACACTGCAAACGTATTAGCTATCTTCCAATCCGTTGTGGCTGGAGGCCCAGATGAAAACGTAAAACCTGGAAGTGATGGGACGATCAAATGGTAAGGACTCGTCGCGGGAGTATAACGTTCTTTGACCAGATCGAGTATATCCATAAACTCGAGGAAATTTCCGGGCCAACCATGAAAAAGGGTGATAGAAATTGCATCACGTCTTTCAGAGAAAATAGCCATAAAGTATATCTTCAAGTCAGTGGTGTCAAGGGTGAGATTTGCCTTGAAATGAGGATGCCTGTTCATCTCTTCTTCAGACCTTCCCCATGCAAATTTCTTACGCCAGTGTGGGACGGTATCATTCATCCAGTCAAAGCCAACTCAGAATCGACCATCTTCCTGCGAGTTCTCCCAAGTTCTTTGGAAATCAAGATCCCTTGAGATATCACGTTCGAGATCTTGAACCAAGGGCTCGAAAATGTGAGGCTTTATTGATTTGACAGGAATCGTGACGTTTGCGGGTAACTGGCTGCATGGCATTTGGCCGAGGACAACGGTAGCGAAAGAAAGGCATAGAAAAGAGGTGACTAGTCTTGCCATGGTATAGAATATATTGAAATTGGTAGTTTAATAGATTGAGAAAGCTGGGAAATGTGTTCCTGGTCATGGCGACTGTCTTGAGCTATTATAGTCAGAAAGCCGACGTTAAATATCCGATAAGTGTCCTGGGTATAGTATAAAGTCAGAGCCACCTACATCACCGCCAAGACATAATTCCCTGTCCCTAGTGTCTAATTTGGTACGTAAAGGAAGAGACGTAAAGCCATCTAAGCTACCGAAGGACTCAAGCTAATAAAAACGTAATAACAATAACACTTGATTGACTTGGTATGATGCTGAATGCGTGCGTCATGTCTGGTTCCTTGGAACTTACACATTTCTTGATTAGACTAGAACGTGCTTAGGTCTCATATTAAAGGACACGCGAAGGATTCAATAGCCACGCAATTATCGACGTCAGAAAAGGAGATTAAAGACTTGACCACTATCATGTGACACTAACAAATCCAAGATAGTGATAAGTCATGCGAGTGCAATTATGATTGGCCGCTACTTATTCTGAGGTAATCACAAATTTTCCGATGATTCGAAAGGGTTAATGTGTATGCTTGATAGAAGAAAATTATGCTAAGATACTACTCTATTCTGCGAATCAGCATTCTGTCAATCTGTTACTATACACATCCAGGCCATCAGCGTATTATCCAACATTGCCAGGTTCCGTGGTCTAGTTGGTTATGGCATCTCGTTAACACCGAGAAGGTCCCCGGTTCGATCCCGGGCGGAACCACACTTTTGCTTCGAATGTAAAAGGAAGTTCAGCTGAATGTTATTTTTTATTACCTCGCTGAATAAATCTATTCATTCGGAGTTGAGAGGGAGAGAAGTTCATTCGCTAACAAAGGCGTGATCTCTATGTATGATTCACTACACATATAACTAGTACTTAAGCAATAGAACCTAAACATTTCAACTTAGCTGGGTAGTAACTCAGCTATAAGGAATGCACTTACTCATCGATAAATCCCATTACATTGATAGAGAAATTCGGTATAGAAAGTACACCGGTTGAAACTATCAAACCCAACAGATGAGACACTACGGAGACACAACTCGCACAGCAAAAAGATCACTGCCTCAACAAGCCAAAAATACATACAACAGCGGGGATTCGCTGGTNNCTATGGGAGAGCGGACGGGATCCCGTATTTTCTAATAGGTATGGTCGTATGTGGAAGTTATGTCAGCGTGGATGGTCTATATCATGGGTGGCTAGAACTCGCCGCGAAGTCAGTGGACCAGACGTGTCCCACTAGACTTCGATACTTGCTGTCATGGTATCAGTCTACCTGAAGCTTGCCTCCAAAGCAATATCCGAGTCATCAACTTTCTCATTATCACACGCCTCGTATACTCCCGCTTCGTACGTAACTTCCGCCTGTAAAGCCAATTAGTTGTGACTGAAAACAAAACAAGTCGATGACATATTTGAAGAGAAAGATGTAAATGTCCAAGAGCTCTCATAATATTTACTTCACTTTTTTACAGAAAGACTTCTCCCAATGCTTAGTTACAAACCCTGTTGATAACCTCGTCGAACTTGGGATTACATGTCCTCTGGATCTGCGACTTCTCAAACTGCAGACTTGCATAGATCTGGCAACCTTCCCCTCCAAGCATCCTTCCAGCATCCAAACTGCCCCCATACTTCAGAACCCGCTGAGCCATTCCTTCGGCAACGACTTCATTCCTGCTGGGGTCATCGAGGGGCTCTTCCTGTCGATGTTTGGCGAACCCAGCAACAGCGGCGTAGCCGAGACGACGAGCGTAGAGAAAGGAAATCTGTTCGTCGATGGCGTCGATGTACCCTCGCGCACAAGATATATCTGCGTCTGGATCTTTTGAGTTGCAGACTGTCGCAACAGGGACGTCGGACAGCTTGTTCAAGTCATATAGAGGGGGCGAGGTGAGATCGGACCCGGGAAACTTATTGCTTGTCGCGTTCACAGACGGCTTGTAATGGCAAGACGATGGAGCTAGAGCAAGTGTCGCAGCAGATAGGAATAAGTAAAGTTTGCATAGTGAAGGCATTTTGAGACTCTTGTATAAAGGTAGTATTGATACGTTTGATGTGCGTTGAGTTGGAGTTAACTTTGTGTTTTTATAGCCTCAGCATAGGTCAAGTTCTGTTTAGCGGAAGAGATTTGTAGGATGAGTTCGAAATAAACTTTATGAGTCGGACTATAGATTCTCCAAACTTTGGGAGCACAGTGACATGGCGCGAACCCTGTTGTCAAGTTGCTGATTCGAGAGAGTTAAGGTATGTTTTGATGAGCTATCTGTGACTAACACGCACTTTATATAGACTTAAGCACGGACACTCGCCTTTAATTTATACCCTAGACCGCTGTTAGCTTGATATGGATGTTGACTCGCTTCTGCAGACTTGTTTGACTTTGCAGATGCCGTCGCTAATTGCTGCTTGTGAAACTCGACAAATGAAGATAGAGATGACTCTTCAGGTACTCGAGACGTTGCAGCTTGATGTGAACTCGGTGTCGTCTCCTCCTTGCTACCCTCTTTTATCCTCACAAGAGCTGATCGGTCGAACTCGGCGGCGAACCTCATGATTCCAGCCACTGAAGACCTAGAAACTGATGGACTGGACCTTTCGACAGCCCAAGTCAAATGGGACATGTCTATAACGACGGGTGAATCCAGAGCCACACCCGAGCCTTCAACATCTCCCAATGCGGCAAAGGCTGCTTGCTGACAGACGAACTCGATATCCGAGCCCGTGTATCCTTCTGTGTCCTGTGCAAGCTCGTTCAAATCGATGTCATCACCGAGATGCTCGTCTTTGAGACAGATTTCGAAGATCCTCTCGCGCGCCGCAAGCGAAGGCAGACCAACAAACATCTTATTTGGCACTCTGCGAATAACAGCCGGATCGAGATTTAGGGGGAAGTTGGTTGCGAGGAGCAACAATGGCGAAGAAGGATTGTTATCGAAGCCGCCGATCTCGCCGAGGAACTGGTTGATCAAACTTAATTGCCACTCGCTCTGATCCCCGCCGCGAATCTGAAAGATAGCATCAGCCTCGTCTATAAAAACAATTGCTGGCGACAGTTTTCGTGCTAGGGAGAAGACGGCCCTGATTTGCTTCTCTGTTTCTCCGACCCATTTGCTCTCAATCTGGGCATTTGATATTCGGAGCATGACAGATGAGGTTTCTTTGGCGATGACCCTGGCGAGGTGTGTTTTGCCTGTTCCTGGAGGCCCGTAGAGAAGTGCGCCACCTGCTGCACTTCTTCTGAGAATACCTTTGAGGTACTGACGGCGATCGAAGAGTGAAATCATGCGTTGAACTTGCGCTTTAAGTTCAGACTCGATCTCTATGTCGGCCCAGGTCGCATCGAGGGATTCTATGTTCTGTTAAATGTGGTTGAGTAGAGGTCAAATAGGAACTCACCTGTGTCAACCAGCGTATCGAGCATTCTACGCTCCATCTCACGCTCTTCTTCATTAGGATACATGTCGTCCAAGTAGTTCGCCGAGTTATAGTCGTCTTCGCCCATGAGCATCCCTACCACAGGCCATATTCGCGGTGGATAGCGAGCCCTCCACCCTGATCCTAGAATCTTTTGACAGACCAGGAGAATGCCTTCCATAGTGATACGTCGCTGGCTAGATATGAGGTGTTGAAAATTATTTCGTACGTCGCTGGTCCAACATTCGGGTTGATCCAAAAATGTTGCCAGTGTGCTGTCCTCGGGAATTGTCCACTCGGCATATGGCTGAAAAAGGGCATGATGAGCATCTGAACAAGCCAATCTTGCAAGACGTTGCAACCTTCGAATGGTGTGATCCTTTAGGCGCTGAGTTTCGTCCTGGATAAATAGACTCTCTTGTGTCGGTGATATAATAGAGGGGACCTCAACGTTGGGCAGACGATCGATACTTGTTACCCAGCTTGGCCGAGATGTCATGGGATTCATCAGCGAATCGCTATTCTTGATGACCATCAAGATTGAGCCTTGATGCCCAAAAACTGCCTCATCCTCAGGAGGATGCCCGGTTGTATCTACAAAGTCGCAAGAGAGACGGCTTTCATCCAACATGCGATGAACGACCACCACAACTAGCTCGAACTCGGGTTTAATATTCCCAGCATCTAACTCTCCTTTCGACCACCACGAAGACCATGGAGGAACGATTGACTTCTCATGAGAAACGAATTCTTCATTCGGAGTGTTCATGTGCTCCATGTTATCCAAGTAGTCGTCCACGTCGTCGTCTGATGAATACTCAGATGTAGTTTCCCATCCGCCTTTATTTGAGTTGTTAATATTGCCGTTGCTGACATGGCGGCTGAACTCTTGTATGTCCAAAATATCATCACTGTTGAGCAAAAGAAGTCTTGCGCCGACTTTGATTGTCATGTCGGCAGCTAATGCTTCCAGCAGGCCATCAGCAACCCTGCTGCCCTTAGGAGGCCGCAAGATCATTGCATCGTAGCCAGGCGTGGATGAATCGTCCATTTCCTGACGTACGAGCTTTGAGAATTCATTCTCAACCCGCTCGTAAGTACAGGAATCAATTTCATAATTGCTTGTCTCTTGGTATGTTGGCTCTTTGCTTGTTTCATGCCGGACTGACAATTTTGCGGCTATTTCGGCGACGCTGGCTTCACTCTTGAAACAGTTGGCGGACCAAGGAGGGAATTCCATTCTTTGTGAATCGGGAATCAAGCGAGTTGGGAATTGGAAGAGCTGGGGTATAGTTTGGCTTGGGTCATTCTATGTTGATGGGTGCGTGTCTTGAGAAATTGTAAGACGAAGAACTTTGGAGTACTCTTCATCATTTTCTTATTCATTATACAGATTGCCTTGTCTGCCTTTCTTCCTACGCATTGTTCATGTTTCAATCTTACGCCTCACTGTCACCAATTGGCCTGTCATTTACGCGTCATGCCAGGCTGACAGGTTCATATCTGGCAGCCAAGTCATTCCCTGTCAAACGCTGCAGGTGCCTAACGGCTGCAGGACTCTCTCCACAAACTGCTGAGCAAACCACGCCTCATTCCCATCATCCCTTCCTGGCAGCTTACACTCCAGCAGCGTCTTGACCACATCTAGATACGTCTTACCCATCCTCCAACCCATGTCCTCAGCAACCACGTCGACCGTGTAATCACGCCAAGCAGCCCGACTCGTCAGCGTCCTCCTTCTTCCTGCAGACACCGTGTCAGCCACTAAGCCCCAGCGGCCAATCTCACAGAGAACAACCCCCAGTCCGTATAGGTCACGCTGCTTAGTGAAGCCACGTTGTGCGTCTGGGTGGTAGTAATGTTCAAGGGCTTTTTGCTGCAGGGGTCCATTGGGCTGAGAAATAGTGTTGATGGGTCGCGAGTACTGGAAGCCAGTGATGAAAGGATCTGTGATAGAAATACCGCCGCAAGTCTGCTGGAAAAAGATTATGTTACCGCTGTGGAACCCTTTGTGCAGCCAACCAGCCCCATGGAAATTGCTGAAAGCTGTCGCTAGCACGTAAGCGAGGCGGAATCGATCGCCTAGCAGGGGAATCGGTACTTTCCTGTCGACCATGATCTCGCTGAGGGTTCTGGGTGGATGGCTCTGTATGTCTGATTCGTATGCCATGTGTCCAGGTTGTCGTGACGGAAGCCCAAACACATAGCCTAGACGTCTTTTGCCGTTCTGCATCTCGTATGTACTATCCTCGTGGACACCATAACAGGGCGGTAGACACAGGGCTGTGTCGCTTACTTGTTCCAGGATGTGGCCCAGGGCGCTGATCATCCTTGCGAACCTGTAATATTCTGGCCCCATGTCCAAGATTGTCCATTCAACCCATACGTGTAATGTCTCTTTGCCAGAGCGTCTGAGAAGCGCCATTGTCGTTGAAGTTGATGGAAATACCAACTCGTCCCTGGCCACAATTGAGGCTGTTCCCGAGGTACCAGATATCAAGCTCTGCTGAAGTATCTTTGCCCTGGCCGACAGGGATAGTGCGGGCACAGCCCTGTTTTCAGCACCATTTCCAAGCAAGGACAGCATGTTGGGACTTTGAATTGAGGCCAACACGCGTGATGGCAGTGCCCTTTCAGGCAGCTCCGGTCCTCCAGCATGAAGACTGAGGCTATGCAGGTCGCCAACCAGCTTGTTCAACTTGGAAACTATGTGCTGGAATTCGGCTTTGCCCTTGATGGTCCACCAGAATGACGACTTGGGTTTGGTAGAGAGCTTGGACAGGGCTCTTGGTAGGGCGCGTTCAACAGCCAGATTGTCGTTAATGTCCAAATCCGGGAGCCTAGGCATTGCAATGTCGTATTTGGTGACTAGACGGTCGGCTTGTTGGTTGAGACTCGTGATTTCGCCAAGAATCCTCACAATCATCTCCTTCAGGTACTCGGGCTTATCCCGAAGCGTACACCTATCGGCATGGGCCTCACTGTCAACTCTGCAAAGCTCGCCCCAGAGCTGAAGTCGCGTTTTCTCGATGTGATAACTCAGCGCAAGATAACCACCTCCCGCCTCACGGTCGCTCGAGAAGGATTCGATGAGCAGGGCTGAATCAACGGCGCCTTTGAAAGCGACGACAACGCCCACAATTCCGAGTACGAGGCCGGGTACCTCGAGACCAGACATGATTCGGCTACAAATGAGAGGTTAACAATTTGTGAATGACGAATGAGTTGTAGTTAGATACCGGCGAGGTCTAGCCATCATATCATTTCTGACCTCGGGGGAGCCTTTTCAATCCTACTATGCCGCTGACGGCTGGATCGCCCGCTATGCATGCCTGATAGGTACAAGGTAGCGTCGGCTAGAAAAACTGTCAGCTTTTGAAGACCACTACGCCACGACAACATTCTGACACTTGGCATTGTTAGGCTGAAACCCATACTACCAAGGCGAGAGGCTTTTGCCTTCATATCCGCTCGTCTGGGAGTATTGCGTGTAATATTGTTTTCCTCCAACATGCAAGGTAGCCAACTATTTCACGATGGCTTTTTCTTGGCTGCGCCTTGTTGAAGAAATGGGTGTAACATTATACTGTACACTATCAATATCGTAATCCCTTTTCCAAGTCGAAGCAAGCTTCCCTCTTCCAACTTGGCGCATCTGCCGTCACCCATCAAATGGAGCGCTCCGGCCGATTATTTGAGACGTCTGAAGCAGAGACCATTGTACAAGTCTCTGATTCAAGAAAATCCCAGGATGGATTCCTATCCGACCTCGGCAAGTCGTCAGATGCTCAGTATCTGTACTATGAAGCTCTTTTAGAAGCCCTTGCCATAGAAGCAAAGTCGAACCCAGATATTGGCGACGTGTTGCATTTATGCGATATCCATGGCATCCCTTCCCTGGCTATCGATGAGATCGGGGTCGGCGATGGTTTGACCAGAGAGCCTGTATCTCTTGGCGATGGGCTGACGGCACGAGTGATGCTTCACGACACGGGTGATCTCCTCGTTACTGGCAATTGGATCGGCAGTAATCTTCCCATCAATACCACTCTCGCTCTGAAGGTCTTCATCGCAGATCGACCACACGCACCGTCAGAGACGCCTACCCCTCGACAGCGCGTTTACAAATCCATCACCAATGAAATAAGAGCGTTGACCTCTCCTGGGATTCGGCACCATCCTAATGTTGTGCAGCTGATGTTTGTTGGATGGAACACTGACATCGAGTTTCCATTCCTAGCGACGGAGCTCGGTCGATATGGCTCATTAGACCACGTTCTTCGTGACCCAACTAGTTCCCCCTCTGTTCTTCAGCGGCGGCACATGACTGTCGATATCGCACAGGGTATGCAGGCGCTTCACGCTGCCGGCATTATTCACGGTGATATCAAACCAGACAATATCATCATAACCCATCACCCACGCTCAGCCCGTCAAGTCATCGCCAAACTCGCCGATTTTGGCGGAGCCTTCTGGCTAAACGACCACTCGTCCAACAGACCTATTCACTTCACCCAGTTGTGGTCGGCTCCCGAGGTTTTGACACCTAGCTCCGACATAGACTGGGCTCGAACAGATGTCTACTCTTACGGTCTAGTAGTAGCTAGTTTGTGGACAAAGAATTACGACGCGCAGCTTTTTGACGGCTACGAACACGCAAGCTCCAGTGTCCTGAGCGACTACCTGCAACAAGAACTAGGAGACAGAGGCGTGCCAAACCTTGTTAGTCATCTGAAAACTCTGCCTGAGAGTAGCCTAGAAAGTCTGATCTCAGTCATCAGAAATCTTCTCATCAAGACATTGCCGTCAGAGGTTGAAAGAGAAAAGCTTTTTGAATTTTTGTTTCCAACGCTTCGAACTGTTTCCCGAGATAGACCGGATTCTACGCAATTGCTGCAGCTCTTAGCTCCATTTGCCGCAGTAGTGAATCGACATGTAGTACCATGTGAGGTTAGTGGCAGTTTGTCTAGAGATCAAGACATCTCAGAAGAAGTAGGTGTTCAACTAATTTGTTTCCATGTGCGAGAGTCTGACATCTATTGGCAGCTCGACACCCGAAAGGTATCCATGAGCGGGTCAAAGCTCGCCGACGTTCTCAGTGAAGGAACCAGCGACTACCAAGAGGTTATCTACACAAAGATCCGCCTGGAATTGGACGGAATCGAAAGCCAGATGAAATACGAGTTCGATCCAACTGATATTCCGGCCGTATTGGACCCAGACCTAACCACCGACCAATTTCTCGAGATGCTGCTACAAGCAACTCATGTCGACAGTGCAAGTATCCGCATGCTTCCTCACTTTCTACGGCTTACCAGAAAGGGCATATACTTGTCACTTGCCGGTTACTGCAACGTGAATGGTTACGGGACGCATGTCAACCGTGAGCAAGGATTCCAGTTCTTCAAGGAGGCGGCTCTTTGCGGTGACGCAGATGGGATCCATAGCAGCACTTTCTTACAGTCTCACTTTTCAGAATCAAGGTTTCCCACAAGGCTTTACCTTGTGCTCCATGCTCTCGCAGGTTCAAGGCCTGGTAGGGAAAGACTTGCCACTGAATGGCCAGACCATTTCTTCATGGTCCGCAAGCTCATCTTTGAGAGAGTCGGCGCTTTCCGTCGAGCACAAGAGATCTGTGGGAATGGGGTAGATATCTGGTCTGGCATGGCGATAATCTGGATATATCAAGCGGAAACTCCAACTCCAAGCCCAGAGCTTAGCCTTGATGATGCTCTAGATGCAGGAGTATTTGAAGCAACCAAAGCGATCCTCAATGTAATTCCGCCGACAAGTGAGATTATCCCTACCTTGCTCTATCGTTTATCACATTTTACCGATCTGGAGGCCGCGGAACTTGCCCTTATCGCCCGTCAAAAGGGAGCCACCCTATCCAACTCCGAGTCCGCCTCAAAATGGGCCCCTATGATTCCGTTAACTATGGAGATTAGCTCTCCTCTGGCATTTGTAATAGCGAGAAGCCAGTCCATACTCGCACTCACTATCCTCCAGTTTCATCTCGATTCTGATGAACCGATTCTGGACTTTTCGTCATGTTTGATGAAAGCAATCATATCGCATCAATGGCAGATCAGTGAATCATTGATCCGTGTCATGAAGGAACGCCCCGAGTTGTGCCTTGACCCAGCAGAAGCTGCTGAACCAACCAAGTATTTTGAACTGGATCCTTTATCTATGTTTACTCGGATTCTTATACACAAGTGTGCCAACACAACACACTATGCTCAGCTGGTACTCCATGGGTCAAACTTCCGCTCCAACTATGAAAAGACGCTAAAGCTTCTTCTTCGTGAAGGAGCTAACCCGGCTCTTGGGTTCGATAATATCCCTGGCAAGACAGCTCTTGGATACGCCATGATTTATAACGATGTTGCCACTCTAAAACTTCTGATCAGATTTCTAGAAGACAATGACTTTGATGTCGTTAGCATCTTGCGTGATCCTTGCAATATGGAAGGACACATTAAACAAGTGGAAGACGAGCGGTTCGCAGGAGGGTTTGTCATCTTCAACTACAGTGCTCTCATGATCTGCATGCGCAACGATTCTCTCGAGTGCTTTAGGTTCCTTATCAAGAGATACCCGGCCCTCGTTACAAACGAATCCAACAGTCTGGGAATGACGCTTCTTCACCTGGCTTGCGCGGGCATTCAACGAGAAATGCGAGACGTCCCCGGCATGCCGTTCAGATTCGAAAAGCACTTGAACCGTCCTGGTCCCAACCCACCAAATTACGACTTCGTCAAACTGCTTCTCGACGCAGGTTCTGATATCTTTTCTCAAGACGTCAACAGCAACACACCATTATTTGGAGCATTATGGAGGGCAGATCTAAGCATGGCTGATCGCTTCATGTCCCGTTGCACCTTGATGCAGCAATGGAAACTCCTATCTCGTGACCCAGACACTGGACGGTCCCTGTTTTCACAGCTTGTAGAGATGGATACGCGAAGGAAATGGCCGTTCGTGACGAGACAGCCGAAACTCGTCGACAGCCTGCGATGGCTTGAAGCACGACACGCCGCCTACTCGAAAGGCCTTGCCGATTGCCCTGTCTGGGATGTATTGGCCGCTCGTGGTCCCAAGCTTCTTCGAAAGGACCAGTCACTAGACGTGATTCTTGTCCAGTACCTCTCGGACATTTTCGTTCAAGAGGTCAGAGAAGGGCATTTGGAACGTGACATAATACTTCACGGTGCAGTTCGTCATGCCAATGTTGAACTGGTCCGCGTTATGATTGACCGTGGGTTTGACGTAAACAGCTCTTTGTATATGTTCTCAACGATCTTGTTTTCGGATCATCCTTCACGCTTTTTCAAAACACCACTTGACTTGGTGCACCTAGCTTTCATGGGTATGTCTTTAGCTAAACATACCAAACAATGGACAAAGCCTGACATTCGGAACTTATGGGCAAGTGGGTTAGAAATCGCAACAATACTCCTCGACAAAGGCGCGAGAGGATTCATGTTTGAATATAGTCTACTTGGGGTGCTGTTTGGGAAAACACCGTCTGAAGCTTGGAGAAACAACCTGTTCGCTTTGGATAGTATTCGGTTGATGGCTGAAAGCCTTAGCCAGCAGAAACATTCCGGCTGTTGGCCTGAACCTCTTCCGCAAAACAAGATGGAGAACGTCGACCCGAATATCATGTTGTCAAGAGTTCTGAAAGAGCTTGCGGCACTGAAGCCGGGAGCTGAGTCATTTCAGATACCCGAATCTCTCACTCTTACAAGAGGCGTGACCATGGGAAATACAAATCTCACAAATATCGGCACTGAACTCGATATCCAAGGGAACAAAAATTTGCATCGTGCCGTTCTTTCAGCTGACATCAAAGCTATACAGCATGCGCTGTCCACCTCAATCGATGTTGAACAGGAAAATTCCTACGGCATGACTGCGCTTGACCTGGCAATAAGACTAGGAATCACTGGTGAAGAGAAGGCTCAGCCATTTCATGTCACCACAGAAGCGGTTGTCGAAATCGTAAAGGAGCTTCTGAACGCCGGCGCTGACCCGAATCGAGTACCGCCGAAACATATCCAGCCACCCTTGCATCATTGTCTGGAGGAGCACGCATCCTCAGAACTGATAGAAGCTCTGATCGCGGGAGGAGCCGATGTGAATCTTCTCGACATCAAGATGAACAGCCCCCTTTACATCGCAATGGGACCCAACCAAGAGAAGACTGTTGGTCTGCTCCTTTCGGCCGGGGCAGATCCAACTCGGATAGTCAACTTTGTGAGTTCGACTACTGTATTCCATGTCGCAGCGGGTGCAGACAATGCAGCCACTCTTTCTGTGTTACTTGGTTCACAGATCGGAGATTTATCGAAAAGTGCTTGTGCTCCCCATGTCGATATCCTTGACTCAGATGGCAATACGCCGCTTCAGACAGCTGTCATACAAGGCGCTGCAAGCGCAGCAAAAGTCCTGATTGAACATGGAGCTGATGTGAATAGGCGAGATGATAATGGGATAACTGCTCTACACGCAGCCACCTCTCTCAATCGTCTCGAGCTCATAAAAGTGCTGAGTGATGCAGGGGCGGAAAGCTTAAGCTATGGACTTAGCTATACTTTCTACGACATGTTAGACTAACTGAAGAGTTTACATCCTATCTCGTGAAAGAAAGTAGTCTACTGTGCATGAATGGCTGAGAAATGAGTGTTACCGTCAAGTTAGTTTGTAACCATACTAGGAGATATGGCACATGAGGACTGCATTTCTGTAAGTATGCCTCGATGATCTGGCCATCAAGCTGATGCTCCGAAAGCTGGGAGGCTACACCTGAGTTTCTAGAGAGATGAGGATGGGCTGCTGCAGGGTGCGACGAGCTTATACGATTGAGCAATCTCTGGAGAGCATTGCGAAGTGAACCGTCTTTAATTTTTCAAAAATGATATTTTTATATACCTGAAGCCTTTCGATAATACTTCAAATTTCTACTGTGCACCCGTTCTTACTTCTTCTCTGCGGCCTTCTTGACTGCGGCGCATGTTGCGCAAGTTGATTTACTGCATGGAATCTTAACCGGTATACTATTCTTTACTTTTTCGGGGCCAAATAGATGGCCGGGTTGGCCAGCGAGCGGGCAGAGCTCAAAACCTGCAGGACCTCTTGTGGCTTCTGTTCCACATGGGTGTATTGTAACTGTGGCCATTGGATTGCACATGTTGAGCTGAGCCGGTTGTGTGGCCGAGTTAATTGTTGATGTTGAATGGGCTTGAAAGTGTTTAAGAGGTGATTTGCGTTAAAGTAGTTTGACTGCGTTGAAGGAGGCTATAAGAGGTCCTAAAGCCGTCAATAAATACTTGATCGGTATGCATCATAGTAAGTATGATTTACTGTGTCTATAACTTCTGAATCATGAGCTCTCAATTTTAATCACGGCCTAGTGAGTTAAACCTCGCTGAGGTGTTTACAATGCATCTCTTCTCTGACTAACTCTTGTGTAACTTTTATTCATGATTGCACCAAGAAATGAGGCTGGGGTAGCACTTAGGCATGCCTTGTATCACTGTCATAAGGCAGGTATTCTCTAACAGCTCGTCAGAGAATTCGGTTGGTAGTGAGTCCCCTGTCTATCCTCGAGTCGCCATCATCAGGTCGATGAGGTAAGAGACGAAATTTGTGTTAGTGCATCATTTAATGAGTATAGTTGTGATAACTCAATACATTTACAAATACTTAAGGCCCGCGGGTATGAAAACCTACGGTAACTATACGATATTAACGGCAAGTTTGGCATTTGAATGTTCCACATCGAGTGACTTTTATCCTCGGACAATTTTGTGTAAAAAATATTCATGGACCGAATCTGACAACAATAGCGAGCAATGGGGGTATCCACGCTTTACACGAATAACATCACAACTAACGCCAACATGCTATCGATATGCCTGGATGTTATGACTAGTCACTTTCAGTTTAGGCTTTCAAGGATATCAATCAGTCAGTACTCGTCATCAACTGGCTATCTCTTTATTCTGGGATGTCAATACTTTTAAAAGCCTTTGATTGATTGAGAAGGTCTCGAGCTAGGTACCCGATGTTACTAATCATAAGCAAGATGTCATCTTCCAAATATGCTTATACCCTACCACAGCCTCGGCGGGAAACCATTTCCAGTGAGCATCAATCCAAGTGTGTTTAGTTTACTGTATAAGGGAAATAACCTTAATAGTCGGGCTGTAGTTGGCTCGCTTCGCCGGCCTGTCCCATCGACGACCAACCCTCTCGAATCATTTAACGCTACTAATTCTTCAGAGTGATCCTTTAGCTGATGATCATTGCTGATTTATGAAGAAAACCCCCAATTTCCCCATGGGGTTCACAATTACCCCGCCTACTATCCGACGTCACCGCCAAGATTGTGGTTGCTCAGGCTGCACCAAGTCACATCGCCATCCTCTGAATTGAAGCGTGCCAATAAGCTCACATAGAATTTGAAGATCTCGGTCGATCATTGTCTTTTAGGCACCATGGAAGAACACCGACATGGTGGGCGGACATTCCGCAGCTGCACTTGGACGTCTCTGCCAGCTGAGGGGAGATATAAATAAATGGTATTCACTGGTTACTTACATATTGACAACTGAATAAAAGTTCTACCTTTTTTCAAATATTCCACTCGTCTTGACTAGCTTTTGTGCAATCTGTATCTATCACGTCGCCATCGATATAACACTTACCATGTCCGACATCAAGCCCGAGGTTGAGCTCGTGAATGATGCTGACTTTCAAGCCGAGAAAGGGACTAGCCCAGTTCGGATAGCAGAGCTTACCGATACTGAGAAACAGGTAGAGAAGAAGCTTGTTCGCAAGATTGACTGGATTATTCTACCACTCATCATCACGGTTTACCTCCTCAACTGGATCGACAGGTATGGACAATCCAATAGCCAAGACGCCAGCAAATCTAACAATTCTGACAGAAACAACTATGCTTCTGCTCGTCTCGCAGGCTTGGAAGAAGATCTCAATCTCTCTTTAACAGAGTATCAAACTGGCCTGTCCATCCTTTTCGTGGGCTATATCCTCGGACAGATACCGTCAAATCTTCTCTTGAACTGGTTCGGTCGGCCATCATTTTATCTCGGCTTTTTCACCATTGCATGGGGTCTTGTATCTGCACTGACAGCTATTGTTCAAAACTTTGCCGGGATAGTTGTTTGCAGGTTCATTCTGGGATTTGTTGGTGCGTCAATCGACTAAAAGGAACTACTAGAATGAGGACTTACGAGCTTATAGAGGCGCCTTTCTTTCCCGGAGTTCTCTTCTATTTATCGGTAAGGTGACTCTGGCAAATTGTTTTATATCTTTAGTTAACGGTATTTAGAAATGGTACACCAAGAAAGAGATGAACCTACGCATGAGCATCTTTTACTCTGGCGCACTGATCGCCGGAGCTTTTGGCAACTTGATTGCTGCTGGCATTCTCGATGGCCTCGGTGGTGCTCGAGGCATGGCAGCTTGGCGTTGGTTGTACATCATCGAAGGCTCGAGTAAGAATCCGTATTCTTTTAGATAATCACAGGCTAATGACCCTGTGTAGTCACTGTCGCCGCCGGAATCATCGTTTGCATTTTCCTCCCTGACTTTCCCCAGAACTGGCGAGCTCTGAGCCCCGAGATGAAACACGTAGGTAAGTTGTCTCCATTACCAACTTACTGTACCCATCACTCACCTTTTGCAGCAAATCGACGCCTCGCTCTCGAAGCTGCGGAGGCTGATACCGACGAAGAAGGCGCAGCATCTCAGCTTAGAGGTCTCAAACTCTGTCTAACTGACTACAAAGTCTGGATATTTACAGGCATCTACATGGGACTCACAGGTGCTCAAGGTTTTGGATACTATTTCCCAACTTTGACTGCGACTTTGGGTCATAGTCGCTTTATATCCCTCCTCCTTGTCGCTCCCCCGCATATCTTCATCACCTTGTGGAGCTACGCGCATGGTATTGTGAGTGATCGCTTCACTCAACGTTACTGGTTCTGTCTGTACCCAGTTGGCTTTGCAATCTCCGGCTTCGCCATTTTTATGGCCACCGACGTCTTTGAGCCAAAATACCTGAGTTTCTTTTTGATGATGTTCCTGATGAACATTAACGGAACGCTCTTCAGCTGGATTGCGGGAGTTATCTCTCGACCTCCAGCTAAGCGAGCCGCTGCTTACGCCCTTATCAACTCTTTGGGAAATTCTGTCAGCATCTGGACTCCATATACGTACCTGGATAAAGAATCACCACGCTTCTACACGGGCATTGGCATTTGTCTTGGTTTGATCATCATAGCGGCGGGGCTCATGACATTGTTGAAGGTCATATTAATGAGGGAGAACAAAAGGTTGGCTAGACTCGAGAATGAGAATGTGTCATTGACGCCGAAGGAACTGGCCAAGTTGGAAAAGACGGCCCAGGTTGAGGGAATCAGTCTAGCGGAGGCTAGAGCGCTTCAGAAGGGTTTTAGGTATACTTTATAAGGTTTTCGTTATAACAAGTACCTTATGGCCCGATAAACTGTCTACACCGTTGACTTCTGCTTCTTAGCATGTCTCATAATCCGACATCAATGCTCTTCTGACTATTGAATGCATGCACGATGCTAAGGATAACTTCATTGACTATCTACGAGCAGTCTGCCCTCTTCGCAAATCCCAGGGCATTGAGCAAGATCTCTGCCTCGACATATCTGCCACGAAGATCGCTGACGCCAGTAAGAAGCTTTGTCAAGGGGTTAGTATACCTCTTAAGGTTGTTCTTCTACAAAGACGTGATCTGCCCCAACATATAGCTTTTGTCATTAGCTCGTTACTTTAAAGGTGGTTTTCATGGTGCGAAGAGAGCTTGCCAAGTCAGACTGAGAATGTTCAGCTGTTTTTACATACCTAACCACACACACTGCCTCATCAATCTCACATCATACTCATCTGGTTGAGACGCCTGACCAAGCTGGCTATCTCCTCGTCGCATGCCTATGCGTTGTTGAAGGCCTCGAATTAGTCTGGCCGGTGAGCCGAAGCTCACGTCAGATGCAGACGTATAAAGGTTGGCCTTTAGTATATACAAGCATATCACCGACATTATCTGTGATCCTAAAAATACCTGTTTAATAGTTCCATTTCGATATCTTAAACGCAGAGATACTTGAGCAGATTATCAACATGGAAGCTCTACCAAATGAGATTACGCACCTTATCATCTTGGTAGTACACGGAGTCTTACCCTTACTCAACTTGGCCCATGCTAACTGCATAAGCATAGCACCTCGGCATACATGGATTGGTCCAATTGGGCAGAACCTGTCATCGTTTTAATGACTTCTGTGTTCCCGAGATTCTAAAATGTGCAGCCCGAAAGATGTCAGACGGCAGCACCAGCAGACTTTACCTCCATCGAGTGGTCGAAAAATGTCTGCACGATGTACTACAGTCCCTTGTCGATATGAAAGCACCTTTGTCCATCGTTGACAGCCAAGGAGAGACTGTCCTTCACTGTGCAGCACGCAAAGGTTGTCAGATGTGCTGCGAAATCCTTCTTGTCACTGGAGCTGCGCCAGATGCTGTTAGTGGAACCGGATGGACGCCGCTAATGCTGGCCGCTAGACTTGGCCATGTTAATGTTGTGAGATTGCTAATCAATGCTGGTGGAAATGTTAACCAGAAAGGCTTCCATGGTTGGACTGCTTTACATCTTGCACGACGATTTGGGCATGATGCTGTTTACGACTTTCTCATTTTAATGGGTGGAGATGGAAACATCGTGAATAATGATGATTTACTACCAGGGGAATCTATTCTAAAGCGGACTTATTGGGGAGTGCTACGATGACTGCTGAACACCACACGATATGTCGTCTATCCACCTAGAGTATCCAGGTGCTTACCTTGATCCTAGTCCTTTCGCGTCAGCGCGTTACTTTGTGAATATATCTCGATCATTGTACAACGATGCTCATCCTATTACTTATCCATCGTTGTCGGATGACGCGTTTTTGAGGACTACAGGGTAATAAGAGGCTAAAGGGGATAAGCAAAGCCTTGACGATCATCAAGATCCACTCAGCTCTCTTGGCTGACGCAACTGGGATCGACATGGCTTGGTACATCTTCCTGGCTTATTATTAGTGCTGAAGAGAATTTAAGTTCATCTGACCATGCTGACAGGACTCAGGACACTCAGGTGTCTGCTATCGCCTCCGAGATAAAAGTAGTTCCAAATTCGACCGAAACCCCTTTCACAGCTAAGATAGAGTGAGTGTCTTGAGCAAGGATCCCCAGGGAACATATCTAGTTGGTTGAAACAAACAAAACTCGCTTTATAATACAACAGTACTGTACAGAGTCTATCTATAGTTACAGGTTTGTCTAGCTCAAGTCTGACCGGTCTCTACGGTCGACATACGGTCTTCATGCCACCTCTCCTCCTCTATCTTTATACATTTTTGGCCCCATTTAATCGTGATATATGCTCCAACAGCACCCCAAAGAGAGGGAACAGACCATCCCAGTGTATATGCCACCTCGACGTTTATTGTCCATGAAAGCACAAGGAGAATGATGCTCATGATCGACCCGGTGATTGCCCAGCCCCAGAGCATCTGGACAAGCATTTTTCGGAAGCGTGGTGAAGCATTGTATCTAGCCAGAGCTGCCTCGCGATATTTCTTTCCACCACCGCCGTCGCAGGCAGTAATATCTTCCATGATTGTAAAAGTGAGTGGTGGGTACTTATCTCCGACTACATGCGAGCTCAGTCGGTGGTATTTGAGGCGCCAACCAAAGTGGTACGCGATACCAGTCCACATCATGTATATAGTGACCATAAGAATACCAACAGGCATAATGATGCTAAGTCCACGCATAATAGGCGGATCAGGTATACTGAAACCGATCATGAGGGCCGTCATAAAAAAGTATGGCGGACCGAGAACAAGATGCACGGTATCAAAGCTCCAGCGACCTGCACCCTTGAGCGGCCGGTATTCGTCTCGTTTCAATGCGAGACGAAGTCCACGAAGTCCGTACTCGCCTCCAGAGATGAAGCCAAACATGGCGGTGATGATGGCAAACATAGCGCCGGCACGCATATTGGTAAGGTTTGAGATAGTGAAGTAGAAAATGACTGGAATAAGAGTAGTCTCGGTCAGGATAAGTAGCCAGAATGCTGTAATGGTGACCTTGTGCTCGCGCAAGTTGTATGGAAGAGGCGGAGGCCTTGAAGGGTGGTCGCCGGGAGGTTCATGTTTGCTCGGCATGGACGAGGTGCTCGGTGCGGACGGTAGAGTGCTGTCCTCGGAAGGCATGGTGTTATCAGTAGCCATAGTTCTCTCCGTAGAGGTGGTATTGTTATCGGTATTCATAATATCGTAAATTGGTCGACACGAGGACTCGCAAAAAGTCGACTCAGGTGGCTTGAATAAGCTTAAAAATAAGCTTTGCAGCGGGTTAACAACAACAAAAAATAGGAATCATTACACCAACTCGACGGGACTACGCTTCTTAAGATAGGACCTGTGGTGACGTTTCCCGTGGCGAATTTCCGTAAAAAGCGGGGGGTCGACGATGATGCTTACGTATCTTGGCATTACCGCTTGATGAAGGATGCCAAGATGGGTTAAACAAGTTTTGACTTAACATGTAAGCGAGCAAGTCATTGTCCACGGTACTAGGCCTATTGTGGGCCAATATGTCATTGTCTTTCGCCTGGTGGTCTAGACTTTAAAATCCTCCGATGAGGCTCTAATGAAAGTCATTGGCTTGCTCACGAGTGAGATGCTGTATTGCGCTTTTGTACGCCAATCACTAGGCTGTTTTTCGACTCTAATGCAACTATGCAACGTCTTTGAGGGTCCTGAATGGACTGGATCGGAAGTTGCAGATTTTCTCCCATCCTCAATTGACGACCCCGGCAGATATCCAGAGCCATCGTTTAGGAGCCAAGGATGAAAATACGGCCAAGAGGCGTCATTATCGTCACTTTCTAATGTCTCCAGCATAGTTAAAGTCATCATTATTATCCGTCATCCATAAGAAACCGGCCAGACGCTAACTCTCTGCATAGCTACTACGTAGTAATAACCATACAAGATAAGACTGAGACGCTGGCAGTCAAGATAAACTTGCAGTAACGAGCTGTCACTAAAGCCGGGGTAAAGGAAAGGTTTATTAGATATAAGAAACCGTTATACTGCAGCATGTTCTGGGATTATTCTAGTGGAGTAGTAGCTGCATATACGTTGACGTCTTGGCATACGTAATTTGTCTGTAGGGGGAGCAGCTTGTGTGATTTCATTGATGCCCAAAGTGCAGGCAGATCATGCGATTATCTATAGGTTAGGTGCTGTTCATTCGATACTGCCTTTAGTATTATAGCTATCAAAACGAGGACATCTCTGTATCATTGTATCTGCTATGGAGATTTACTAAAAGACTAAAACAAAATGCTCACTTGTAATGATAACGATCCGTCAGATGAAAACAAGACAGCTACTGATTTCCCCTTATCATCACTTGATCTTAAGAGTAGTGCTGTCGGGGGAGATACTGGGACCGCTATTCGCATATTAAGTAACTTCTCCATGTCGGAACTCGACAAGATTGTATTGAACGGCACATTTTTTTTATATATCACTATATACTAGCTACCTTGGCTTACCCAGAACGTACCTGCATACGAGTCCTGCATTTATCCAGGTGTTATGCTGACGTGAGCCTGCCTACTGTGTTAGATGCTTCAAGCCTCAGGGCTCACAATAACGAAACATTAATACTAACTCAAGCTATGTATTTGCGTGGCCTGTAATGTATATCAGGACAAAGTGGAATCTCTCTTTACGCTAGACATATGTCGAATGAGCGATTAGCACTGGTTAGAAGAAGGAGGACAGTTAATAACATTAGTAACCAGTCTGAAACTAAGTCGGGTGGGGATGTATTTTAAACTCAAAGCAGGCAAAACAAATAAAGTCCGTATTGTTTCCGCCTTGGAGGTAATGTTTCGCTGAACGAATTACACCCACCTAACGCAAGATAACACAGAGAAAGGCTAAATTTCCCAATTATCAGGATCTGCCATCTATTCTTGGGTGCTGTCAAGGCTCATATGCATTAGGAACCTTTGAGCCGATTATGTTACCTTCTCCTGTACAGTTCAGTTTTATAATATCCCAAGCTCAACAACTCCCAACGAACCACATCGCCACTTGGCGTAGCGAGCAGGCCAGGCTGAGCTGTCATTGAATGATTGAAGCCGAGGTAATTCGGGAAAAGAGTAGCATGAGAGGTAGGAGTCGGTACTGAATTACACACCGTCCACGCGAAATTAATATGTCAGAAGAAAAAGAATTACTGAGCAGTGAGATTTATCTATCACTAGCGTTCTGCTGATATATCCACTCAAATAAGTGGCGCGTCTTAGACCCGCCTATAACATCATCAGCACGTCAATTGCAACTGCGTCATGAACAGACAGTAGCTTTAACAAAGCCGTAGAAAGTGAACTCTATGATTCATACATAACATACCCTTCCCTTAAATGCCGTCCCTGCCGAGAAATGTCCCTGGGAATAACAGCAACTGGCTTGCATTACCTAACTTTGCCATCATCACTTGGCATGTACATAAGCGTTCTACATCACCTTCAAATAATGCAACTCACTTCTCTCGCCGTGTCTTCAACTACGAAAAATAATTACAATGTCATCATACTCGGATAACAAGCATGCGGGCGATGAACGTCGGCCACATGTGTCAATGGAAAAGGTCGACGCTCATTCTCCACCAGAAACTTGCCAGCTCCTAAGTCAATCCGGGGTAGCAAAGGCGGAACTTCCATGGGCAGACCTAATCGTCAAGTCTTTTTTTGGTGGAATCTTCATTTCACTCGGCTCCCTACTCGATATCCTCGTCGCAGGCGGAGCACCCCAACAGCGCGAAGCGAATCCGTCCCTCATCACTTTCGTGTCCTCATTTCTGTTTCCCATTGGCTTTGTTATGATTGTTCTTACGAATGTTGAATTGGCCACTAGCAACATGGCTGTCATGACGTACACGACCCTACAGCGAAAGACGAGTATCTACGATCTCCTGAAGAATTGGGTTGTTTCTTACATCTTCAACCTGGCGGGATGCCTTTTCTTCGCTGGAGTCTTAACTTGGTGGAGTGATACTCTGAATACCACCGGTATGACAGATTATGTTGTTACTCAAGCTCAAGATAGAGTCAACATCGGCTGGGGGTACAACTTTACAAGAGGCATTGGCTGCAACTGGCTGGTAGGACTAGCTATATATCTGGCCACAAGCGGCAAGGACAATCTCTCTAAAATTGTTGGTATCTGGCTACCAATCTGGGCTTTGTAAGTGTTGCTAGCTACCTTTCCGCTGATTCTTGCCAAACTAATGGTCATGTCTAGTGTTGCCCTTGGATATCAGCACTCCGTCGCCAACTTCTTCCTCGTCCCTATCGGAATGTTCTACGGAACCAACTTTGGCGTTGGAAAGTTCATCTACCAATCCATAATACCGGTTACTCTTGGTAACATTGTGGGTGGCGCGGTAATGACAGGCGCATTCCTCTGGTTCTTGTACGGACGAAACGATACATTGGCCACCAAGACTGGGCAGCCATTGAGCGGCGAGGATAAACATAGAAGGAGTTATGCGACCGACGGGGAGACAGTAGCAGCAAATGGTAGAGGAAGAGGGGCCAGAGACGGCGACATGGTCTAGAAAGGGGGTCAAGCAAAAGATTTCCATCATAGGCGGTTATTCAATGATCTACAGCGTCAAGTCGTACATTATAACAGCTAGAATATTTATTTGCCAATTATTTCCGTGTTAATACACAATCGTATAAACGTCTACAGCTGTAAATCTTCAATGCATTCTGAGTTAGGCAAGGGCACAACAAAGTTATATTTATGCTATACAAGATACCAAAACTGGCATCTTCAGCTATACGTTTGGAAACAGGAGAAACTAGTTGAATAACCCAACCATGCATCCAGACCCGTTCTTAGGCTTTGGAAGCTGAGGCATCAAGGTCTGAACCATGCAACGATCTGCGGTGCGCTGATCGAAATCCTGATACACCATGCCAATCTATCGGGTCAAGATTTCTAAACCAGAAGAGACTTACTTGCAACCAGTGGCAGTGGATTCCATCCTAGATTTCGCGCTGGATTTGGATTGCTTGTGAGAGCCCGAGATGGAAAAAGGACCGTAGCCAACGGATAGGTTAGCTTCCGTGCTAAAAGCCGAGACGGCACTCTCAACCTGAGTGGTATCGCCAAAGAACTACAACAAATGAGCCTTCAAGAAAGGAGATGATGAAGTAGAGAGACTTCTTACGCTGAGTTCAACACCGGCGGCCACAATGAAGGCGGTTGGATACGAAGAAAACCGCTGATATTCACCAGTGGTTGTCAGATTACTTTCGTAAAGACGCTTCAACTGGGCCTCACCAAGAGAAATATCGAACCTTGGATAAGAGTTAGCTCAGAATTCGCAAAGAGGTAGTACGGTATTCACTTTACAGAGTCCAACTCAGCGTCGTAGAAAAGATCAACATGGAGCCAAGGACGGTCGATTTCGGCAACCATACAGTCCATCGATATCTCCACGTCAAGGTTCGCCATGGATGCCAGAGCCTTACTAGTTCACATATCAGCAACCGTATCGTCTCTGCCCATGACTGATGAAACCTACGCGCTGCTCTGAGAGTGTGATGCTCCCCCTGAAGCGCTGAAAAGGTTCCAATTGGCTTTGGCGGCAACGGAGCTGACTGACTCAGAGGCAGAGGTTTCCTTGGAGCTCGACAAGCGACGACCACTGCTGGTGACCTAAAAAGACCAAGTTAGTGACTTGCTAGACTATAAGGGTGTGGCAGTACTCACCCTTGTCCATGGGTTTGCTGATGGGGAAGTTGAAGATTCCACCAGTCCTATGAATGTCAGTCACCTACTTGCAAAGGACAGGATCTCTTATACCCGGGTTCACCGCGCGATCCTCGTCGGTGATAGTGATGCCATTCTGGCCGATAACTTGCACAGCAAGTACAATGGAGCCTTGTTTCTTTTCGAGTCGACCTTCCAGGGACGAGATCTCGGTCTTTAGGCCCTCGATCTTTTTGTCGAGCCAGGTTTTGGCAGAGTCCGTATGGTCCTTTGCCTCTGATCGAACGGCCGCTTTGTTTCGGTTGAGACTGTCCTGATTCCACGTCCTTTGTGTGTCGACAAACTTTTGGAATGCATCCTCAACATACCCTGTCTTGTCATTTGGGTTACTTGTCCCTGTATTGCCAACCGTCCAGCTTGAATTACCATTCAAGATCACTGCGACCTTCGGAGAAACTTCAAGCTTTGGGAACCCTTCAACCTTCAGGGCCTCTGAAACCGATGTGGACGCAAGCCAAGCCTTTCGATCCTTTTCGGTGGATTGTCTGCCCAGCTCCTCGGGAAAGAGGTACGTTTTCGCAAGACAGCGACGGCCACATCACATCATATCATACTGAATAATACTGATGACTAGGTATCTGCAAGAAGACCTAACCCTATGTTTTAATTTGTGCAGAATGAAAACAATGTTCTTACGAAGCATGAAGAGATATAGCCATTGCTACTGGTGTCACTTAGACAGCCAACTTGATCTCCCACTGCTGGGTGCATTATATTTAACTGAGATATTTAAATGATTCTTTATGTAGTCTATAACAACTTTTTCTGATCAATTCTATATGTGCTTGGGTAAAACTAGCGTTAGTTACACAAGACAGTAAACATTCAACCTCTGATCCTACATGGGGCGCGACTTGCTTGGCTGTTTTGTAACTAGATGGCCCGGTTATATGCGGTGCTTTAGATGTGGTCCTGATAAGTGTAGATATTGTGTCTCTCTAAATGTCCTATGTAAGAAATACTGCTTTCGTGCATGATGCTATTGACCGGCTGCAGGCGAGGACATAACAGGACGAGGCCGTGTCGGTTGGCTAAATATGGACTTTTACAGGTGGCCAATAGTTGCCAAGGATAGAATGAACTATCTTGTTATTGAGCAGCCTTAAAGAATATCGTAAAGAGAGGGGTTGGGCCAAGTCTTCTCTGTAAGCGCATCCCTTCTCTTTATGTTCACATGCATGCGCCATTCTGATTCCGTATATACCTCTGAGTTCTCAGCTGTCGCAAGCTAGCTGTAGGTGGTCTCGAGCGAAATGTTCAATATATACGGATTTAGAATTTTTATTGTCGATCTATTGTTAAGGCGAAGCTGAAGAATGATTGTTTTGACTCCAGTGCTTCACCGATTTCTGGGGAATCTGCAGGCCTCAAAATACCCCGCTTAATCCCGTGTTGTATTTGGGCATATTATTTTATGAATTGGCATCCAGTTTCCTGAAAGGTATATGTAGGTGGTCAGCAGCATCTCGGTGGCTGACTGAGTATGGAGCTGTGGCCAGCTGAACCATGTACATCTTGCCATTTCACTACACAATAATGTACAACGCCAAACTTCATCTTTCTTAGGTATTTGTTCCACCATAGAACAAGGCCTACATACGAGGCGTGACAAACCGGTGAGGAATTGCATATGCAAAGACCTTGTTGATGTTGCTTCATACCTATAGCCAGACGGCCAAGTATGTGACTTTAAGCATGAAGACTTTGGCCCAGGAGAACTATAGGATTGAGGTTGCAGATGCGTATAAGAAGGCAGCTTGAGCCCACGATAAACCCGTTTCCCAACTTAACCTCAGCAACTCATCTGCCTCTCTACCTACAACAAACTCTTACCAACCTACCTTATCAAACTTGGTCTTTAAACATCATTCAAGTTGGTTGGCTCCCCCTTGTACAGAACTATCCTAACATCAAACGTAGAATGACATACACCATCAAAGTCCGCGTCTACCAGTCCAACACCAACGCTTACTTCCACATCGTCGAAAAGGGCTGTTGGCACTACGCCAATGGCTCCGAGTGGACTGAGCAGAATGGCGTCTTGACCCTTCACATGGGAGGCAGTGGCACATCTGGCATGCTTCGCTTCAAGACGGAGCACGGCAAGGAAGCCTTCTTCATTGCTATGGGTGTTCACAACTATAAGCCTTGGGTCGACACTGTCACTGGTCTTGATGACAACGTCACCTGTGTCAAGGCCTTGCCTGAGTACTATGGCGAGGCTTCTGTCCGTACTCGATCCAGGGAGTCGCAGCGTACTGAGCAGCAGATTCTCAACATTGATCACAGGCTTATTTCTACCCACTACAAGGTTCGTGAGGGCAACAATCTCGAGCTTGATATCATCATTGGCTAGCTTCGAGATACAAGAGCTCTTTTTTCATAGACTGGGCGGGCCTAGGATGAAATTACTCGATCTGATTGAATATGGCTTGCGGATGCACATTCTTTTAAGTATTTTTAACGGAACGTTGGATTTTTTATCGACTCATTCGTTACTTACCAAGTATTTATCAAATAACAACATTCGTTCTTGCACCTTGCTCCTTTAACTTGGCAAGTTTCGTTCTGTCAATCCTCGTGAAGCTAGATAATCGTTCTCTTATCTTGATCCATTCTGGGATGATAATTTTATATTGATAACTGTTATTCGTCAGTCATGCTCTCTTACACTGGGTGCAACTTGATAGGCGAATGTTTAAGATCCTTGTTACAATTAATTTCTGTCGCTAATCTCTAATGCATTTTATTCCATCTCTATAGAATGGGCAACAAGTCTAAACCTTTTTGGTAGTTGTGAGTAATTGTTCATTTAAAGCTTCCTAAGAGCACCTGACACCAAAACCGGGATTTCTAAACCGACAAAGGAAAAAATAACATAATGCGTCGCACTGAGTCAAACACCAATCAGCTCCCATATAAAACAGTTCATCATTTATGCCGAAACCAGGGGTACATCCTCCTTGAGCATCTCCGCCCGTCGAGCCTTCATGATTAAGCGTCCTGGGTGTAGAACAAACATGACGACAATGATAGCAAGCATGAAACAGCCTTCAAAGACATAAATAAAGGCTTCACTTGCAAAGAAATCGCTGTGGCTAGTCCCCGAGTACTCGACAATACGAATTGCATTTCGAATGAGGAACAAGCCACTAACAACGTATAGTCCAACAAGATACCGCGTATAATGAGATACCATGCCTACAATACAATGGACGGGAGGGTTCGAGCGTAGTCTTAGCTGAATTGTAAGAACGCAGATGATGAACAGGGCAAAAGCCAGAATCTGAAGAACAAGGCCGGCCTTGATAGCCGTTCTGCCCTGGGATGCCTCGTTCATATCTTCACTACCAGCCATGATGGCTCCAGCAGTCTGGGTGGCAAAACAGATCAAGTCGACAATGACAAAGAGTTTTGTTATCCATCGCAGCCCGATGAGGGATAGTTCTTCTGCTTTGAGAGCTCGTGTGATCCGGGCAAGAGACATGTAGATAGTCGCGGCGAGGAAGGGCGGAGCAACGAGGATAAGGAGATTTTGAAGAAGGAATGGCAATGTTTTTCGAATATCGTCATGGGATTGGGATCGAAAATAATAGGCAGTGGCCTCCACTGGACGGTATTGTTAACTACAACCAATGGATCAAGCTTTGGTTGTTCTACTCACTTCCGCATCCTATAATCATGGGTATAGGGAAAGCTGCTCGATAAGGAAACATCATTACGATATGAACGATACCAGCCATAGCGAAGAGAGCGACGAAGGCATAGGCTGGAGGTTGAGAGGGGTTGTAGGGGTACAGGTCGAATGGGGCATAACCCTGTGGTGTTTCGGTGTTGTTCGACATTATGATGTTGTGGTGATGCTTTCTTCTCTGGTTCGAGATCGGTCTTCGCAAAGAACAGTGAAAATGGAAGTTAAAACAGAAAGTAGTGTAGCCGAATGCGAGAATGGAAAATTTACGAAAGAAAAAACGAGTGTCCCCTTTATATAGTATCTACGACAAACGGGAGATCCGATTAAAAGTTGGAGCTGACGCATTCAAGATCAAACAAAGGTAGCACTAAAGGACAAAGCGATTGGATGTCATGTTTTTCGCATTCAATACGAAAGTTTTGTGGGCCTTGAGTGTCACTATTTCTTGAAGTGGGACTAGAATCATTTTATTTACCCCTGGTTTGGTTTGAAGTCATGCATTCAACTTCTCGTACCTGGCCCTTGGCTTATTTTGAGCCTGCTCTGTTTATCTTATACTGTCTCTGGTAAGGTGAAGCGACGTTTTTTTCGTCGTTGAAATATTGACCATGTCCACTAACTATCTTAGGTAATAGTAGCTCAAGCAATGTACTTATTGGAGAGCCTGAAGACAATCTGTCACGTGATGCTAAAATTAGGTACACGAGTAAACCACAATCTCATAACATTCTTCTAGCTACTACGTAGTACAGCAGAGGCACTCTTCAGTATATGTTTAATACGTAAAATGAAGAAAAATTGCCACTGTCACTGCCTGTTAATCCCAACCAATTCGTAGGTAAGTTGGTCATCTCGCTTTTATCGATGCGCGTATAGATTTCATCTTACTAGCCCACCAACCAGTTTTACTCTCTTGATTCAGACACAAAAGGTCAAGCGTTCGAATCCCAAACAGGCAAGACTCTTGTTCTCCAATTCCTTTGTTTACCATGCACGAATTATAAAATGGAATCCATACATTGTGTTAAAAGGTGGACGAGTCATGCCATACCTACCTGAGATAGTACTGTTTTCTTTCTGGATTTAACCATATACATATCTCAATGTAGTATTTGCATTCCAGCTCTTAACTACTAGAATTGTTTATAGTGCGGAATAAGCTTTACAGTTCCGCTGATCCAGCTCTGGTCTCTCGAATATAAGTACTGGATTAGATGGTTTGCCTCTGATCTATCCAAACCGCCGCTCCATTCAATTTGAACGGCCCATTCGGCAGGATCCACCGTTGTAACCATATTCTCCTGACTACCTTCATCTATACGCTTGCGGAATATTTTATTAAACCGTCTCATTCGTGTGCAGATACATATATACCATTCCATGGACAAAGCTAAGGTTTTGAGGCGTTGCCTTTTGCTATTTTTTAAACCACTCATGTTTCGTTCATAAGCCTCTTGATTCTTTATGCTTATTGTGCTTATCAGTCACCTGCCTTCCTTTTTCAAGATGGACTGGTCCACATCGGCGTATGCATACATGATGTCAGTAATGCTTTTAGCAACTCTGCTAGGTGAGACTGCTTCGTCTGTTTAGTATAAATGAGCCGGGCATGTTATTTGTAAAGTCGAGCTAATATACTTATTATCTCTGCCCTCGATTTCAAGTCGCAAAAGCCACGAGTCTATGAAATCTTTAATAACTCCGATAAGCTGTTCAACCAGTTGACTAACATGTACTCTGGCTGGATTATCAGTGAACTACATAGATCAAAGCACATGATATGTGTACTGTACTTGCAACCAGCTATCGAAAATTGTCAGTCCCCTATCAAAGTCAAAATACTTGAACTAGTGAATATGCTATAACTTTCCATTACACCCGACAGTGAATACGACTCATTAGCTCCTCTACGAAGTAGTTAGTATGCTAAGAAATATTATATAAGTGATAAGCTATAAGAAGTAGAGAAGTATTAATGCTTTTCCAGTAGTGTTATCCTTGCCCTTTTCACTTTATCCTACCCTACAGACGGCTTACTTCTGTTTTTCAGACTAATTAAATCCACTCTATAGCACGTTTTCGTCACTCTTTCATTTATTGGTTCACTTACGGGCACGTTAAACAAGGTGCGTATAATAAGATTAATAAATCCCGAGTACAAGCTTAGCGGTTTAGTGTACAACCAAAAAGGAAATGTCAGGCGCTCACATGATAGTATTATTAGTAGGTCCGCTGAACTGCCATTAACAGCTATAAAGCGGGATTTCCTATTTCGTCTACATGCTTAAATAAAGGTTTAAGCCGGGATGGTCTCATAGGAGTTAGCAAGATAGAATACAATGGTACCTAGAAAGGTTCAAGAATGCGTCTTTCAAGGCATGGGCTCAGTGGTAAGTCCACCCAAAACCCCAAGTCTGTCGACAGCGTATCCATGATTTTCCCAGGCATCACAAGGACAATGCTACGGTACACGCTTGAAGAGCCGGTAGATAGTGCCGAGACAGCCGAAAAGACCCTGCAACTGCCAAGTTAGTCTTGCGGGCTAGTATCCAAAGCGGTCCGTACCCCGCTCAAGATCCTTGCCTACGCGTATGCAAATTTCAGGCACGTCTGTATTAGATTCTTAATACTGGTGCTTCACCTGCGGCACGTAAATCATACGATGATTTGTTAGGACACGGCTAGCATGGTCCTTGTCATCCATGGCTTGTGGGGAAATGCCAAGAAGAGTCCAGAAAGGATATTCAGGACCAAGCTGTTGGGAAGTAATCCTTACAAATGGAATTCGGGTATTATTCTACAGTGGTATGTAAACTGGATATCTGCAGCACTTCTTCTGCCTCTAAACAAGGGTATTAATGCGGTATTTCCCTTCTAAAGCCTGCGCATGTTCCACGTGTTGGTTTACTTGGCATGAAACTCTCCAATCGTGAGTTGATCATGATGCTGGGGCCCATTCGTCGTCGTATGCTCAATGACAATCTCTGTCTTGCGTACAATGCCCTCCCCGCCGGCTAAAATATCCTCGGCGCTGTTATCGGCTCCGCTGGCAAGGACCTGCACTCCGCTACGACGAGAGAGATTGTTGCGCCAAGTAGAGGCTTGCAGCGCGTAGCCCGAGTTGTTCTGAGACTTGCTGCGGCTTCTACTTCCGACGCGGGACTGCTCGCTAAAATAGCGCACCAGGGGTGCTAGGGTTGGGATGGACGCGACCACGATGCCGAGGTTGTTTTCGACCATGGACCATTTGATAAGGGCGGCTGAGTCGAGGAGGTTGGAGAGGGATTTGATGGTTTGGATGCGGAAGATTTGGATGATGGAGATGAATGTGCCCATGGCGAAGAGGCCAAGGAGAACGACCTTTTTGCGCTTGGGCATTTGCAGTTGGAGCAGAGTTGGGAAAGGAAGAATCATGCTGCGAGACTTGTCAGTAGATGGAGTTTGAAAGGGATGCGTTTACCTACACAATGACATCAAAAACAATCGTTAGGGAGGCCATTGTGGTGTACATGGGTACGCCAGGGAGACAAGAACCATGTGTGATGCTGGCGTCCCATTGCTTTCGAACCTGAAGCAATTAACCGTTAGATGTGGACATGGTTTAGTCTTCTAAGCCTTGATCGAACTTACTGGAGTACACAGATTGATCTGTGCTATCAAGAACGAAACATGGAAGAGTGTACAGGCCACTGATACGCCAACAGTCACTTTATACCAGACGCCAGCCGCCATGAATCGGAGGTAAGATATGAGCAGACTCAGTTTAAAGCCGAGAATGCTGGAGATGTAACTATTCGCAATGTTGGAGTCTCGTTACGACTGGTCAGGGACAGGAGGGCTTACAATGGGGCACCGATAAACTGAAGCTATCGAGTTGGTTAGTCGTGGCAGTTGACGGTAGCGGCGGCACTTACTAGCATGAAGTTATAGTAATTCTGTAGCGGCAGGTCATCAAGACTCCTTAGTCCCAAACCCCATTTTGTTTCTGTGCTGTCAGTGGACGTACTGATGTTCTGGGTAGAAGGTCACTCACGTATAACTGTCACAATGGCAAACCCGCAGCTTGCAATCTGACAAGGTCAATATATCTCCTGGATGTTGGCCAGGTCATCACTTACCCATGTCGCGACAATGATCCAGTCGTCTGTAAGCGGGGAATAAGCCAACGTCAGACAACACAAGACGGGTGATCGTCTGCTTACCAACGCCAAAAGCCTTTACCATGAATCCTCGGACGTAGACTCTTAGCATAACGATGACAAGTGCAACGGCCGTGAAAATGACGGCGATGGAGGTAATTTGTGGGCCATCGGTTGGCGGATCACCAGCGGTATGATACGTCCAGTCTGGCATGGCTGCAATCTGGATCACAAAACGAGAATGACGGAACGTAGCCAGAGACTCTACTGAAGACTGATCAACTCTATGTATAATCTAACGAGAGGAGAAAGCTTGGTCCAGAGGACCCTATCCCTGTAACCTATCTAATCCGTCAACCAGGGCACTGGGACTTGACAAGATGGACCGCTGCAGGATAGTGGCTCAATCTGGCAGGTCCTATCTTGGAACATGCATCTTCATGCAGGGGGAATGCATCGTTCCTCGCGAGTTGTAGAAACTCGTCCAGGTATAACGAGTAAGTTCAATCACCAAATGCGAGAGCGACATACGTAATCTACTATAATAACGCCATGAAAAGAAAAAACACCTTGAGTAAACATCTTTCGTAACTATAAGCGATAAACTACACAGCAGAGTTCAATAAATTCTCGCGATGTCTCGGCTCAGAGACCCCTTGTGTCCTGATCTCCGCTCCACCGTCCGCACCTTGTCAATGACACTACAGAAACTAGACAAGGATGGCATAGCTCACTAAAAGCCATCCCTGTCGGTTACAGCTCTACGAGATAAAACTCGACTTGTTTACCCTAATAATTAAACGGTACACCCAGTTCTCTGCACGCAAGCCTCCAACTCCATCTCGTCACCCTCCGGCACTTGGAAACTTTTACTTTCTGTCCAGCGTTTCACCAAGCAGACACCATGAAAGTGACAGGCTTTTTAGCGGCCTCTGTGGCTTTTGCTACGGTCCAGGCACTTGCTACTTCGTCTAGCTGTAAATGCTTCCCCGGTGACCGTTGCTGGCCCTCAGAAAACGAGTGGAAGAGTCTTAACTCGACAGTCAATGGCCGTTTGATCAAGACTGTGCCGTTGGGTTCGCCTTGCCATGACCCTACGTACGACGCTGAGGAGTGCGAATTCCTCAAGAGTCAATGGCAACAGACAGAGATCCAGTAAGTTGACCGTCCTTTGGTTAATCGCCACAAGCATTGTCTAACAACTCTTAGTATGGAGTCTGCTTCCTCCATCATGGCTCCTTGGTTCGCTAACCAGAGCTGTGATCCCTTCCAGCCTCGCTCACGCCCCTGTGAGTTGGGAAACTATGTCCGCTACTCAGTAGAGGCACGCACCAAAGCTGATGTCGTCAACGCCATCAACTTTGCACGAAACAACAACATCCGCTTCGTCATCCGCAATACAGGACATGATTATAATGGTCGTTCGACTGGTGCTGGCGCTCTCTCTGTCTGGACACATCGGCTAAAGGACATTGAGTTCAAGGACTACAATGCCAACGGGTACAAGGGCAAGGCTGTCACTCTTGGTGCTGGTGTTCAGGGCTTTGATATCCTCCGTGCTGGGCATAACTACGAGAATGGTTATGTCGTTGTTGGAGGCGAGTGTCCTACTGTTGGCATCACTGGTGGATACACACAAGGTGGTGGTCACTCAGCTCTCAGCACAAGCTATGGTCTCTCTGCTCACAACACTCTCGAGTATGAGGTTATTACCGCCAACTCTGGTGTCGTCACTGCTTCACCCACCAAGAACTCTGACCTCTTCTGGGCTCTTAACGGCGGTGGCGGCGGTAACTGGGGTATTGTACTCTCCGTAACCGTCAAGGCCTTCCCTGATGCCAAGGTTGGCGGCGCAACCCTTGCCTTCTTCAACTCGAACAACGATCAGGAGACTTTCTACAAGGGCATCGAAACCTTCCACTCCAAGCTCCCTGGCATGGTTGATGCCGGTTCTATGGTCGTCTACTACTTTACCAACACCTTCTTCCAGATTGCTCCCTTGACAGCCTTCAACAAGACCAAGGAAGAGGTCGAGACCATTCTTGCGCCGTATGTCAAGTCTCTCAACATCCTGGGTATCAACTACACCGTCAGTTACACTGAGGCAGAGTCGTACTACGATCATTACGACACCTTCTTCGGCCCTCTGCCTATTGGCAACATCCAAGTTGGTATCGCTCAATACGGTGGCCGTCTCATTCCCCGTGATACCGTCGTCAAGAACAACGCAGCTCTCACCAAGGCGGCCATCAGCATCGTGGAGCAAGGCGTCACATGGATTGGCGTCGGTACCAACGTCGCCCCCTTCAGCAACTCCAAGACGCAATCTGTTCTCCCCGCCTGGAACAAGGCTCTAGTGCACGCCACTCTCACCACTCCTTGGGACTTTACCGCACCATGGTCTGAGATGCTGGACCTCCAGAACCTCATGACTGAGAAGATCATGCCCGAGATTGAAGCCGTCACTCCTGGAAGTGGTGCGTATATGAACGAGGCTGATTTTCGCCAGCCGAGGTTCCAGTCTGAGTTCTTTGGAAACAACTACAACAGGCTTCTATCTATCAAGAACAAGTGGGATCCTAGTGGATTTTTCTACGCTCGTAACGCAGTTGGTAGTGAGCAGTGGACTGTTGCTGATAACGGCAGGATGTGCAGGGCCAATTAATAAGTTGCTTAATGACTAGACTATAGAGGTAGCTTGATATAATACATCTGTTCCAAACAGTCCTGTTCTTATGGGATGGTTTTTGATCTTCACCTTTATTTGTAATGGCAACAGTGAGTTCCAACGCATGTGAAGGCGCTGTTTTTGAGTACTGGTACTGTAGCAAGGGGTAACATGCTCAATGCTAAGTTGAGCAAAAACAGTTAGCCCCTCTCACTAATGTGTACCGACACTCATGCGGTTAGTCAATGGAGACAGCAAAGATGGTAAGGAAAGCAATCATAATCTGTAATGAAAATAGTTATGCTAGTTTGTGCTATGCCAGATATACGCATGTTTTGTTCTAGCTCAAGAGTCCAGAATAGGCCCAAACGCCGGTATACCACGACTCTCAAGGTCATAGATCACCTTCGCAATAGTTGGCCTATTAGAAATAATACAAACACATTCCGCACCGCTCTCCTTATATGCTTGATATGCCAACTTGGTCATATCTGGCCGTCCCTTTTCATCAGTGTTCCAGATGACTGCTTCCGAGTCACAAGCGAGGATAGTGTCGAGGATACCTTGCCCATACGTCGCTAACGGGTTCTTGGTCGACCATACAACATGGCACGGCACGCGACGCTCCATTATAACAGGCATACAAGGGCCAATACCCGAGCCAGTGGCGACAAGAACAACCTTCTTGAAGAGAGGAGCGATAGCGAGTACTCCAGAGGCTGGAGTTCCTCGTGTCCATATCGATGTTGGAGGTTTCTCGATGATTCGTTTCGTCCAGTCTCCAGCTTTAGACACAATGATAGAGAAGCCTTTGCCGCTTGGTTCGGGGATGGCGGCAAATGCATGCCACTCAATCATAGGTCGATCGGTAATTCGAACTCCTCGTGAGGTACATGGGCCAGGTGTGCAAAAGTCGAAGTGAAGGCGGACAGCATGCTTGGACAGTGGTTCAGGAACCACGTTGACACGACGAAGTCTTGCCCATGGTAACGCAATACTGAGTGTGATCAGTCCAACCAGATATATAACAGGGGACTTTGCCAAGGCGGTTCCCAGCGGCTCAGAGGTTGAAGAAGCTGTGGATGTGATGACATGTGACCAGACAAGAGCCACTGTGAACCATCCAACGAAGCGGTGTGCCCATTCGAACTGGTCATGCATCTTGATACGAATAGTAGGATAGGCCATAGCCAGGATGAACAGTAGAAGGGTTAAGATTACATAGGAAAGGGCAACAACAACGGCCTTGATAGGAGTTCGGTTTGTATCCTCAACGTAGTTCCGGCTTGCTGAGATGGTATACATAGCCCACCAAGCTGTTGCAGACACGCCACAGCCAGAGTGAACTCCACCATTGTGGTAGACACGAGCAAAATGGCGTCGGACCGAGAGTGGAAATGACGTGGGTACTCTGCAACAGAGCCAGAATATCACGTTGACAACATAGTCTTGACGAACAAGTACTGCCACGAGAAGATTGGCTGCGACAGCTGTGGCTAAGTGAGAAGCCTGAGGAGAAAAGTTGTCGTTTCGGCTGATCCAAAGGAGAATGGCTAGAACGACGAGATTCGAAACAAAGATGAAGCCAAAAAGCTTGCGGTAGGCTGACATAGCTCGATATCGTAGCCATCGCCAGCCGTGGAATCCATTCTTGTCTGGTAACTCGTACTCTTTGACGAGCAGTTCTTCATCGTCGATAGACAAGTCTTTGATGCTCTTCTCCAGATCTGCAACAGATCCGGAAGTATCTGAACCGACAATTGTCTCGCCGCTGGAGCTGTCGTACGGAACAGGAGACGGAGAAGGCACCATGATCTGAGGATAAGCATCCTCAGAAATGCCTTCAGTCGCGATATTGTACAGAAGCCGTTTGTCAATCTTTCCATTTGGTGTCAGTTGAAGAACTGGCAAGTGCTTCCATACAGTTGGAACGGCGTAGAATGGTTGGCTCGTGCTGACAGCGGCTCTCAACTCTGTCTCGTCAACTTGGGCATCGGCCGAGTAAAAGCCCCATAACTTATCGTTGATTTTCAAAGCGCATGCTTTGATCACAGACGGAACTTGCTCAATCGAACGAGAGACTCCGTCGAGCTCTACACGGAACCCTTGGATCTTGACTTGGTCGTCTTTACGGCCCAGGGGAAGTAGACTTCCGTCTGGTAGCCACTGTGCAAGGTCGCCGGTGTTGAACATCATACCGCTGAGAATTGGTCAGATATATACGATCAAGAAACTTCCATTACTTACCCGTCTTTTGTGAACTTGTCTGGTTTGTATCGTGCGGCTGTCAGCTCAGGCAGATTGAGGTAACCCCGTGAGACTCCTCTACCTCCAGCCCACATAGTCCCAGGTTGACCAATCGGTACAGGATTCTCATCGTCATCGAGAATATAAACGTTTGTATTCGGATTTGGCTTCCCTATCGTTAATGTTGCACCTGCCTGATGAAGATGTGCAGTGTTCAGAACGCTGATCTCTGTAGGACCACAAACATTCCAGAACTTAATATGAGGAGCCCATTTCTCAGCTAGAGCCAAAGGGCAAGGCTCTCCGCCAACTGCAATGGTATCAACGTTTGGGAAGTCTTCTCGTCTAAGCATGTACTTCAACACAACCGAGGGTGTTGCAATGACCGTGTCGACCCGTTGAAGGCAGTCAGTCCAAAGTTCAAGGCCACTACCTCTGATATGGAGTGTACCGCCATTCATCATCGTAGCCAAGATCTCCCATGCGCCTGATTTCTTAGTTTCATTATCCTCGCATAATATGGAGGCTTACTTACACATATCAAAAGCGACATTGAGTTGCTGCGCAACATGTCGGCCAACACCAATACCTAGTCGAGACGGCTCCGCTAGAAGAGTGTTGGTGACACCTCTATGTCGTACATCCACGCCCTTTGGTCTTCCAGTTGTGCCCGAAGTGTAGATGACATACGCTCCATCATGTGGACCAACTTCGACAGCGGGTTTTGTCGCATCGCCCTCGTACCACAAGCTTGAGTCACTGTCGAGATCGATCACTTTGACATTCCCTCTTCTGTCGGCAGGAACACTTCGTATCACTTTGTCCCGAAACCTGGGAAGACAAAGAACAACTGGAGCACCGGAATCGACAATGTCAAAGCCAAGGGTGTCGTCTGTGACAATACCGCCGTCGAGAGGCACGTATTGCCCACCGGCTTTTAAGACTGCGAGAATAAAGACGACCATTTCAATACAGCGGGAGTAGACCAGAACCACACGATCGCCAACTTTTAAGCCGTATGTGTCTCTTAGCTCGTTGGCAAGCATGTTGGCTCTGCGATCGAGTTCCCAGTAGGTGATTGTGCTTCCATCGTAGTGCCGGATAGCCATGACTTCAGGATGCGCCAGCGCAATCGCTTCAAAGGCATGGTGAACGACATTGTAGGGGATTGGAGTATCAGGACCCTTGCTGAACTGATTGAACAGCACACGATCCGACGGTGAGAGTTTTTCGAGAGAATGAAAAGAGAAAGACATAATGACGGTGGATGCACCTTATTGGGCCATGATATGCTTGAAAGACATGGTAGATTTGGCATACTTAAGTACTATAAGAAACTTCGATTGATCATCCCCCGTTAAACGGACTTTTGTCGAAATGAGAAGCAAACAAGTTTCCGCCGTTGTCCAGATTCGTGTCCTTGCTACCCGGTTTCGAGGATTAAACACCCATGTCCATGGCTAATAGTCTGTTACATCGTCTATCAAGTTTGGATCCTGTGCCTCGTTGATACGTGGGTAAGGAGTGTTGCGTCAGCTTCCTGATTGTTATCAGATGCGCGTGCCTTTGCAGTTCCGTTCCGGAAAAGCCTCAATTGAGGCAATTAACCGACCCTGAAAGAGTCGGCATTGTCGTACAATAGAGTTGCCAAGGGTCTAGTCTGCATAGAAGCTTGTTCCTTGTGGCTGCTGCGTCAAGTACCCAGCGTTTAACGTCGTGACTGCCGATCTCTGCAGCTTCCATGGACATTCTAACCCGACTAGGGGAATTTTCAGTTGTATGCAACATCCGGTATCGGAAGTTTATGAAAAGTTGGCATTGCATTGCTGTATATCGAGATCTGTTGATAGAACATGATGCCTTTGAACGATATTGACGACCAGTTTACAACCTTCCGAATATACTTTAAGCTTCAATAGAAGGTTTGTGTCCAATGTTGGAAGCTATGACATTCACGGAGCATGGACCGAAAAGAAAAACGGAGCTTATTACTCGACGCAGCCAAGACCAAGACAGCTTCCGAAAAAGGGATCCGTTCAAGGGTCTAAAACGTTTCTTGATTCAGGAAACTCTAATTAGTGGAACTATATCACCTCGGTCGTAAAGTGCATGCTTATTGATTCTGAGTAATGTCGTGACGCGGCCATCAATGCAACATCCCTCAAACAAACTTCCGTGTTGGGATATCCCGCACGACGGCTTTGTCATGAGGCAGTCCCTTATTTGGCAAGTAAATACCTCGGCATGTGATAGGTTCAACTAATTCAATCGATTCTTTGTTTCTCTGGCCAGTGTCTGCTCTTTCATCCCGTCACTCACGATCTCAAGTCTTGCGCCAACAATGGATAACCTCCGCGATATCAAACTTTCTGTCGATGCCGAAAAGGGCATTGCAATAATTCAATTCAACCGGCCAGCCAAGCGAAATGCATTTGCACAAAGTACTATTGGTGAAATAGTCTCTTCTCTAGCCTATCTTGACTCTGAGCAGACGGTTCGTGCTGTTGTCATCACCGGCGGCCCCGATGGACACTTTTGTGGTATGTTTGTTGGTCTAAGCGACTGATCTGTCGTAACCTGCTATACGGTGACTAACATGTGTTTTCTATGTAGCTGGAATGGACTTGAATGAACTGGTCACGATATCTACTGCCAAGGCCCATCAAACCTCGTTTCTCAAAGACTTGACAGATGCATTTGCCAAATTCTCTAAGCCTATCATCGCTTCAGTTGTCGGATATGCCGTCAGTGTATCCCTACATCCAGAGCTGACTCCGACTAACACATCTACCTAGCTGGGTGGTGGGTTCGAGATTGCGCTTGCAGTAAGTATTGCCCAACCAAGTCTTCTGCTCTCGACGAGAAACTAACCATGTCCATTAGTGTGACATGATATATGCCGCTGAAGATGCCGTCTTCGGTTTACCCGAGTTAAAGATCGGAACTATTCCGGGAGCTGGTGGCACACAACGACTAGCACGAGCACTAGGGAAGCACAAGGTAAGTGATCAGGCCATTCGAGCCTCCAAGAACATACTCAGGGGGGCGCTTACTTACGCCACTCAATCTCAAGGCAATGGAGTTTATTCTCACTGGCGACTCTGCAAGTGGAACCGAATTTGAACGACTCGGGGTCGTCAACAAAGTATTTCCCCGGTCAGGAGTTCTCCCTGCAGCAACAAAACTCGCAGAAAGGATTGCGTCTCTCTCTGCTCCTGTTATTCGAACTGCGAAACAAGCTGTCTTGGCAGGTATGCGAAACTCTAATACTTTCAGCTCGGGACACGTTTGTCTAATTTCGCTAACCCCTACATAGCGCAGGACACGAATCTCGATGCTGGAATGACTCATGAAAAGGCACTCTACTATTCAACGTTTAGTCTCGACGACTTTCAAGAGGGTATAAACTCGTTCCTCGGCAAGAGAGCGCCTAGTTTCCAGCATTCTTAGTAATTAAGAGTCGGGATGACAGCATGGGCATGGCATTAGTACATATAAAGTTTAGCTGCGGCAGCCATTTTGATCCAGCTAGCCTAGCCACCGTTACATTACGCGTAAAATTGATGTGGGAGGTTGATCGATATACAAGGATTGGTCAGCTCTCGCAAAAGGGTTTGAAACGATTTGACTGAGATTGATCTTGGCGCATGAGAGTTTATTATTGAAAACGGTCTAGAACGGTAAGAGCGGAAGCGAGGTGCGATTTATGTGTCTACAATAGGGTTTCGCCGATTACTAAATTTGTTTGAAGATCCGGCGAGATTGGTGTTACGAAAAGCGGCTGATGTCTAGGTTCTAGACCTTTGATTTGGACATCTGCCGTGAAGCTGCTATAATTACTAACAAGACGATGCAGTATATTTCTGGAAACTATAACGGAGACGCGACTGGTTTCATATAACTTGGGAGGGTATATTACTTTAACGTGATGGAGATATGGGTCTAACACTATGGCTTGTTTTCTCCTTGTAACTCTCCAACAATTTGCAGTAAGACTTTCTTTGTATCTTACCTAGAAAGCTTGTTTTCGTTACACATGAGACAGCTAGCTTGGAAACGGCACATCCTATCTGGGTCATATGTTGACATTGTACTGTCCGAGAGGCCTGCCTGATTTATCCGTAAGAGTGAAATTGAGAAGACACGTGAGTTCTCTAACTATACTAAACCATCCTACAAGTAAGATTACTTTCTTAAAAAATCTTTCAACACCCTAGTGTAAAACTATTTAGTTAAACAATACGAGGATACCCCTATAAGTCCTCTCAACATTTAGCTAGCCTTTTAGTGACTAGAGATTTAGAGAGGTTTTTTTTATTCATATTCATTAAATCTTATATTACTGTTCAAAGTAGTAATAAAAGAATCATGAAAGTAAATCTAGTTATGTCTTATATGTCCTCTCTAGACACTAAAACTATCTCTGCGTAGCATAGGGTAGTGGTGTACTTCTTCAGTTTCACGACTAACTACATTGTCTATATGCCTTCACATAATCCAAGAGTCTGAAGACATATGATAATAATAAGAAACTTCATTTATAATACGTCTGAGCAAGAATACTCTCCTTGAACCTTTATATCAGAGTCTTATAAGTCTGGACTGCTTATAATAACGAGCTTATGATTTCTCTACGTATAGTGATGTAGTGAAGGTCCAATAGCCTTACCTGTGTGACTGGAAGATTAGAAGTCACGGTTCTAATGATACAGCGACAATTTAACACGGCTTCAAGTTGTCATATTTTTCTTATAGATAATAATAAAACAGATCTACTAAGTGAATTAAAAGATAAGCCAGGCTCGGCGAGAAAAAGAAGGAGACCCCAACTATAGTAAAGACAGATGATAAAATTAAATATTTTCAATTTTATCAAACAAAAGCGCAGGGGATACACAGTTGTTGGCCCAGGCAAGCTACAGCAACTATCTATGAGCGAAACATTAATACACAGTCGAGAACATAAATCTGGAGTAATACAATGAGCCGGAATTCAATGTCTGGTCCATGAGGCAAAGCCACACTACATGATGTTCAGAGGTTCTTGATAAAGCAGGAGTAACCAAGCCCTCATTCTTCACAACACACTATCACAGACAAACTGGCCGTAAAATTCTCAGGTCGTGACCTTCGGTGCAGTGGCGAGGTGAAGGTTACATAAGGCTGATCGTGAATAATGGAAGATCTTTCAAAATTGAGACTGACTTGGTCGTTGCGAGAGGTAGCCTGAGCCAAGGACTAGGGGTAGCCGATCAGCTGGTGGATAAATAGAGGCTAGTTTGCTTTAGATTATCTTGTTGATACTTCGCGTCTCTGCCACTCTTGGCTGATCCTCTTCATCATGGTTGCTCCTGGTTTTTCTCGCCCTGGGCGCCGAGGCCCTCGCCGCTGCGAATCCCTCAGTAAACTGTGCTACAGACGTCGGAAACAAGGTCGTCAAACCCGTCCCAACGACCACTTCAACAACAGTCAAGAAAATCACGGTAGTCAAAAAGTTTATCCGCAAGGTCAATGTCTATGTTGTCCCTGGAGCAAGGACTACTACTATCCGAACAACGTCCACTGCGGCTTCTACCTTTACTACCGACCAGGAGACTGAGACAGCTACCAGTACGGTTACTTGTAAGAAGCATCTTGCTCTGTCATAGACCTTCACTAACCTGAGTCAAAAGCCGACTCTACTAGATTCATCACGCGAATAGCCACGGCCACCAAAACCAGCACCAGCACGACCACAACTACTAAGTTCATCACCTTGGCTGTTGTCAAGCCCCCACCTTTACTACTATTCTTGAAGATCCCCTATATGAAGCCAAGAAGCGAGATCTTGAGAGCAAGAATGGCTTCGAGCTTTAGACGCTATATGATTCCAACCATAAGCCCATCCATCTTCGGCGTGTCCGCTGTGTCAAGTAAATCCCCTCTTACTCTACCAAGGTCGTCAGCACGACTATCCAGGGCAAGAGAGTCACTCTCAAGGCTGCCACAAGAACCAAGATGCCCACTGTTACTACTACCGTTACCACAATTGAGTATCCTTCAGATGCATGCACAACTGTCACCACGACCGTCAGCCGCACCTTGACAGTATACACTGATACCATAACGACTACTACTCTCTCTCAGACTGGTCAGTATTCTATTCTTCGTCTTGACTAAGAAACAAGCTGACATGTGAACTCTAGTTACCGCCGAGAGTCAAGTGCCCCAGGCCACCGTCTACCATGCCTGCAGCAGCAACAACGTCCTTTTGACTGCTAACAGGGGCGGTCGTGTTGTTGCCTAGTATGATCTCACCTCTGATAGTACACCTACAATCATTGGAAGCAACTACACTCCGGCTCAACGCTGCGCCGAATGTGCCCAGCGACCCAACTGTCGCATAAGTGTTCGAGGCAGACTGGCTGGCTTTTCTCGAACGACTCCGAATACCTGCTCTATATTCCTCTAACATCTTGCCTAGTGAGCCCCAGTGCATCTACAGCAACGGCCCTTGCGGTCAGCTAATGAATGGTGGTGACCTCCAGGGCTAATGGACTTGCCTCATCATGGAGAACAGACGAGTACAAGAATGATCAGCGCGGCATATCACATGTAATTTAACAGCGAATTGAACATATTAGAGTTTATAAACATATAATGTTCGATATTAATAGCTGAACGCCTTACATTAGAGCGGCTCCATCTTCTTTTACTACTCAAGCTAATTCAGTGGCAGCGTGATTAGTGAGATAAACAGATAACGAAAGCGTAAGCACTAACAGAAGTAGTAAGCTGCAAATGCATCCTCCAGGAACCGCTGAGTAATCAGGTGAAACATCTGATGATGTCGACTATTTGTCTTTGACCTTTAAAATTCTTTCATATCACGCCACCAACCGGCTCGACTCTCAAGAGTCAAAATCTCCCTCAATGGACTCTTTGTATGCCACCCTGAAGGCTCTACCGCCTTCTGTGTCAATTCCCTTGACCATTGGCCTCCTCATTGTCATCACAATAACCCACAATGTGATTGGACAGGTCTGGTATCCTGATCCTCACCGCCCACCTGTGGTATTCCACATCTTTCCCTTCATCGGCAGTACAGTTCAGTACGGTATCGACCCTTACAAGTTCTTTTTCGACTGCCAAGCCAAGTATGGAGATTGCTTCACTTTTATTCTACTCGGGAAACCAACTACCGTCTTCCTAGGCCAAAAGGGGAACGAATTCATTCTCAATGGCAAACATGCTGATTTGAATGCCGAAGAGGTGTACGGTAAACTTACGACACCTGTGTTTGGCCAGGAGGTCATATATGACTGTTCTAACGCTAGATTTATGGATCAAAAGAGGGTATATCAAAGTGACTCACAGAACGGTTGTTGTTTGTACAAATGCTAATAAATGTCTGACTACTAGCTTCTAAAACTCGGCCTCACTACAGAGGCATTGCGATCTTACATCCCCAAGTTCGTCAAAGAGGTCGAGGACTATGTGAACACTTCTCCATACTTCAAAGGAGAGTCTGGAGAGGCCAACATCACCGAAGTCATGGCTGAAATCACCATCTACACGGCTTCCGGATCACTTCTCGGGAATGAAGTCCGCTCCATGTTTGACAGTACATTTGCCACCCTCTACCGCCATTTAGATGATGGTTTCCAGCCCATCAACTTCATCATGCCGTGGCTTCCCCTACCACAGAACCAGCGTCGTGATCACGCTCGTAAAGTCATGGAAGACCTGTTCAACGACATCATCCGAAAGCGCCGTGAACAAGGTAATCAAAACGACGAAACAGACATGATCTGGAACCTGATGGATGCTCAATACAAAGATGGATTCACTCTTCCAGACAAACACGTTGCTCGCTTATTAATCGCCATTCTCATGGGTGGTCAGCACAACACAGCTGCAAGTGGTGCTTGGCTTTTTCTCAATCTCGCTCATAAGCCTCAACTTGTCGAGGAACTGTACCAAGAGCAGCTTCAGGTCCTTGGCTCACCACCGAGTGCACTGACCTGGGATAATTTGCATAAACTGACGCTCAACGAGAAGGTCATCAAGGAGACTTTACGTCTACACAGTCCTATTCACTCAATCCTACGACAAGTCAAGTCTCCTATGCACGTACCTGGTACTGAATGGGTGGTGCCTCCATCTCACACATTACTTGCATCTCCGGGCGCACTCGCACGATCTGAAGAATTCTTCCCTCGGCCTTTGGAATGGGACCCTCATCGCTGGGATGAGGACAAAACTCTCGAGAATCCATCAGATGATTCGCAAAAGGTAGACTATGGGTTTGGAATGATGAACAAGGCTGTGAGCAGCCCTTATCTTCCTTTTGGAGCTGGAAGACATCGCTGTGTTGGCGAACACTATGCGTATGCTCAGATGGGTGCCATTGTCGCTACATTTGTGAGATTACTTCACATGGAACAAGTTGATCCCATGGCGCCTATCCCGGCAACAGACTATTCTGTAAGTGCTTGTGAACTTCTTTGCAGGCTTGAGATACTAACACAAACCATAGTCAATGTTTTCTCGGCCTATGAACCCTGCAATTATCCGATGGCGTCGTCGTAGAAAAGAGTAGATGGTTTTTAAGACTTCTGATGGCTATAGACTGACTCCAGAACACGAATTGTTTCTAAAAACACGCCAAAGATATTCTGGATGTGTTTTTTAGTTAGACTTCAAAAAGACCAAACATCATTCTATTAGAATTAGTATCTCAAGAGTCAAAACCGCTTCTTGTTCAAAACTTGCATGGATGCTGTTTCCCTCTGCATTGTAGTTGACGTTCCCTGCGGTAATGAAAGATCCAATGCTATATCTCGACCTTATCATTGGCCCTGGAAAACTGATGACAAAGACGTAAGAGATTAGTGAAATGAGCTTTGCATATTCTTTTTATTGTACCCGCTCAGCATATTTAATGGAATGAATTTTGTGGCGGGTGAAGAGCGAGTCATAATCCTGGACCTGTCACTGGTAATGGAACGGCACTTTGGTCATCCCACAATCCCCAAGACTCACGTAAGCCGAACCCTGGTAAAATGTCAGGGGAGTGTTGCTTGGCGGCCAGGAACCAGGAGAATAACACGACAGGTCTAGGCATGGATTATTGGCTTGCCCCTGATTTCGTAAGGCCGTGTCAGCTTGCCAAGAAGTGGTATCGCTCCTCCAGCTTATTTCACGATCTTCTATCTCATATCGTCAAGTTATGGCACTTTACGTCTTCATATTCAGCCACAAGAAGGGTCTAGGATGGAACGTGATCTTTACCTATCTAGAGAGGATGAAAACTTTCAAGGGCAACCTTAATACCTTGATTGCGTATTTGCACTTGTGAGAATTGAATATATAAACTCAGCATGTTCTTTGGTCTTTCCCACCTCAGTAGTTCTAAACGCACTACCCAAGTCAAATACCGACCCTTTCTACTAGATGGTTGTAACCGGCCAAGGTCCCCTGGTGTTTTCTGCATCTACTATAGAAACAAGGGCTACGACAGCCCTGTGGACTGCACCGAACAGATCAAGACGCTCAAGGCTTGGCGAGCCGATCGTGGAATGATTTAAATCTGGAGTCATTACGATGATCATAATTCCCAGCACGACCATTCGCATTGTGCCGATAAGATTACGATGAATGATGGGCCCGAGTACGGGGTAGAGGGCCGTTGTCGTAACGCTTGGCGTCACGGAAACAGCGATGATAAAAATTTTTGATTATCCTCTCCAGAGCTTGTTCGCCTGGGATGCTCCCCCCAAATGAGACAAGTGAAAGCTTGTCTGCCGTTGAGGTTGTATTTAGATACCGAGTGGGGAGATTGTTTGTTGAGCCACTTGACAGATAAATATGAAGGGTCGGTTTTTGTGTGCGTTCTTATCCATGCACTATTGCGAGCGTAAAATTGGATTGGATGAAAGCCTATATTCAGCAATAAGTGCCCCTTCATGTCTTATTTGCCTTGAACATTCAACTCAATGCACCGATATATGTTCCCTAATCAACTACGGCCTTCTAGAGTTCTGAGTTTTATTATACAGGTCAAGATCGATTCTCCAGTGTGCTACGACATTCTCTGTTTCATCTCCCCTCTTCCGACGAGCCATAGTACACACAGAGCTATTTTTTACCCTCTTGACTAATCTCTGGACATTTGAAGCCTAGAAAAGCATTCAACTCCAGAATAGCATGGCCATCCCCTTATTTAGTTCCAGCGATATCCTTGTTCACCCGCGTCTGCGTCCATCTGCCTGCAAATTCAATGAGCCAGATATTGCCGTCCGGTTTGATGCAAACGTTAGCCGCCTTACCATTTCCCCAGAGAAGTCCAGCGCTGTACAGAGCATCTATAGTCTCAATGATTTATTTTAATCACTTCTTTCGCAGTTACATCGGTATAGAGCCTAGGTGACGCTCAACGTTCTATAACATGCTTTCATAGCGACTTAAGGGGATCCAGTCACGTAAAAGTCGAATGATGGCGCCTGTTTCAGCATGTGTGACATCGAGGCCTTTCTGATAAGCTTTGCAGAGCATGAACTGGGATCCAACTTGGACTTGTCTAGCACACAGGCCTTACATATACTCCTTTTCGATAAGAATTTCTTTTGGAGAGTATCTGGGGAGCTAAAGGTCGGGTTAGAAGTCAGTCTTGAAATTGGGGTCAGATCCAGTCTCATCGCGAGGCGTTACGGCATCTTTGGAACTGATAGGAAGCATGAAAGCGGTATCGGGAATGGTCTCGAGACGAAAATAATACTTTTCTGGGTAGATATCATAGTCCAAGTCTTTTGTGGATTGAAAGGAAACTTTAAGCGGCGGCGCGACTTGCGATAAGGGTATTCCCCCCACATCCATGATAATTTCGGCAGCCTCAATCATGCGTTTGTACAATTCATTATCCTGAGGATAGTCGTCGCAGAGAAACTCAGTGTCGTCGGCTTCTACCAAGAGACGGATTACTGTGTCTTCGACGCGTTCTGTATTATCTTCATCGTCTGATCGCTAAGTCCTTGCAAACATGGAGAGGATGATGTGTTTGCCGTTCAATTCGAAGAATAACTCTGCCTTTTCATAGTTGTCTTCAGTTGTGTTAATTCTTTCGATGACGAATTGAGGAAACTCGACTTGACCGTTCATGTTTTACCGGCCAGTTGATGGCATTAGAGCTAGCTTATCAGTGATATAGGCATCAGAATTCACCTCAAGTACAAATAGAAAATGAGAAGGTTTCGCCAAGTCACGTGGCGACACATGGGCTGAGCCTTGATAAACAGTCCAATCACAAAAAGCTCCATGCTTGGCAGCTCAGTGTAAACAGTAATGTTTTTCGGCTGAGTCCTGACAATATTTGTATTCATGATGCCTTTCAATATCAACCAGAGGCTGATTGTAAGAGTCTAATCGCTTCTCGCGTAAATGTCGCGTCTAAATAGTTTCTTACATCCTCTAACAAGTCTCAACTAATACGAATCTCGGTTTTGCGTATGATACCCTTGCTGCTTGAGGCATCATCATCTGTCTCAAGATCCCTGACACTGGGTGTAGTTCCTTTGACTGATGCATGATACTCTCCCCTGTGGCGATTGAGTGAATCTAGTCTGATACCTGGACCAGCGCTTCCCAATGCGTTCCCGCTCTGTAGCATGATTAGTATGTCTCTTGGTAGTGGATAGGTGTGGAAACGTAAAATGGCACATACATCACCTGTAGCATCGAAGGTGCTCCTATTGGTCGAGCCATAGTAGTGCTTGAAGAATTTTCGCAAAGGAGGCAGGGAACAAGCAGTAATACCCAGGGTGGTTTCGACGTTAGAAGTGATGCTGATAACACCGAGATGATCTAGATAATAGGAGCATAAGGTCAGCACACAGGCGAAAAGATAGGTACATGCGAATGAAAGCAACCTACACGCCGTCTCGGTTGGGTATTTTTCAAGGTCGTAATATTTCAAGTAAGGCAATCTAACACAAGTCGCAACACTCGCTAAAACACCTATTCCGAGGATGCCGATGACAGAGATCTTGGAGCGTCGGTTCATTTGTAGGTTCGCTACGATAAAGAAGGGGATAATAGCGCATGCCCAGTCGGTCACCATTTGGACAGCGGAAAATACGTAACTGACAGTCATGCGACTGATCACCGTTTGGCACGATCCTCTAAAGCGACAAATTAGCCTCCAGTCTTCTCGTCGAGAAATTCACTTACATTGCTGGGTTCCAGCTTGCAGCAAGTGGTCGACAACCGGCAAATATAAATATAAAAGCACATATAGCCACAACTATGACAAGAAGCATGTTGGCGTACAGGGGAATGATGACTTGTTTTCGAGTGTCTAGTCGCGTACAAGCATAGCAGATCGAAATCTTGACAATAGAGGACGAAAGCAAATAAAATATCTCCCAGTAAGTGTGGTACTCGACAGCGCGGACGAGATAAATTGGTGAAGGCAGCTGAGCATCTCGAGATCCGATGCCATAGTGAGCAGAGAAGGCACTAAAAACGACGGCAGGAACATATAGAGTCTAACAATTGCTTGTCAATCATGATACGTCACCAGTGTCAGAGCTTGGGAAACTTACAACTCCAACCAATACCATATAATCCTCCAAGCCCAAGACTCTTGTGGATGCTCTTGTCATGCCAGAACGCACATAAATCCGAAGACACACAATGGCGAGGCAGAGACCACCCAGGGAGAGTGCGACGCCTTCAACGGCGCCTGCCAATCCTACGGGGTGTATAGGCTTGAGACGGCTAGCAAGTGCCGCAATCTGCTCCCCTGTCATGGATGAGGCCATCTTCAAAGACGTCGTCTGAGGGTAAATGTCCTGTCGAAGCGGTCAGAGCAGGGAATACGAACAAAGATACGAAAAGGCTTTCGTTTAAAAGTAGTCGAGTTGACGACTTTTCAAAACACGTAAGCGAAATTCAGCACGCCGGAAATAGCATCAGTAATAAGAACTGAAGTGAAGAGACAGCTGCCGAGATGCCAGTATGTATATGTACAACTGCCGACGTGATGTCGACAGCTGCCCCTGAACATTTGTTAGATAGGTACCTCGCCGCTGCTGGAAGACTCACTGGTTAGGTGGTACTCTATAACTAGCTGACACTTGATATTAGATATCCTAGAACAAACCTAGTTCTTATTCTCAGAGCAATTTAAATGCCTTGTTTCGATAGGCCTTCAGGGCCCCAATAGCGAGGTATCTCGTTCACAAAAACTCAAGGATGTCTTTGAAACGTCTTGGCATATTTACTTGACTCAGTTCCTTGTCTGATAGAAATCCTGGTCTATCGAGCATCCTTGGACAGAATCTTATTATGTAAGGCAAACCCTTACCATGAACTTTATATAGTGGGTTCTAAGGGTATGTGTATCCGAAGTTTACAGCCCTTTTTTTTTATCGTTGAGTGATTGCGGCGTAGCATGTACCGCCACGCAACACCCCAAAGCATCACAATTTACTTCGTACAAAGGTCTCGGGTAATATATACATTGTCCGTAGTCAAGATACGGAGTCCTGTACATATTGACTGCGTTCCTGGTCATCGTATCGCCACCGTTGGGCATGCTGAGGCGATCGGGAGCGAAACCGTTGGAAGACATTTGAGCGGGAGCGCCTGGGTAGAAAGCCTACTTCTGCCATCCCAGATCATAATGTAGTACTGTTACAATAGAGACAACGTCACTAGCTGATTGTCAGCCAGGGATGGCCCGCTTTTCACACTAACATTCTAAGCTCCCTGTCCCGCGGGTGATAACACGAACCTACGATCTCTGGTGACGGGATTTCAAAGTTTAACGTTTGGAACCCGCAAAGTTAGATATATTCCGAGTGCCCCGTCAGGTCCGTTCACAGCATCCATTCTTCTTCGTGGCACATAAGTATGTTTTAGAGACCCTTAACGTTGGAGAATCCCTGGAAGCCGGCCTCTTCTGAGGACAACTACCCTGAAACTACTATTAATTCATGAAAAGAGAGCCGATTGATGCTGGTTCTTATGAAGCTACTTGCTATTACACAAGTTGGCTCTTGGACTATAGAGACGTTTTCTACGATATCAGAATAGCTATCGTCTATGACGACTTGTCTGTTTTAATATTGAATCTCAACTGGGATCTTATCAACTCTTATTGGGCACGGAGTACGGAGTATAGTGACAGGCCCGAAGAGGCTGCAAAGATCCTATTGAGTAACATTGCGACTGGATAATGATAGATCTGAAGCCGCAATGAAATCATGTTCATCGACTAATCGGAAGTTTTCTAAATGTCAGCCCATCATCTATTAAGCTGCCACTTTCGACTATGATATCGTTAATTCTTCACCTTCTCTTAGTTCTTTTCTCATAAAACCATTAATCCAAGGTTGCCCTTCATGTTAAATATTATCATAGCCTTCGTGGCTTTTCTAGCCGTTTATTATATCAGTAGGGCCATCCACAACATCACGTTTCATCCATTAGCCAATATATTCGGCCCCAAGATCTGCGCTATCACGCGGATCCCTTTCTAGGTTGCTACTTTTAAGGGCGAGGATCATATATTCATGAAAAAGCTCCATGAAAAGTATGGTCCTATTGTCCGCTTTGGTCCTACAGACGTAAGCTACGCGGCTGGTCAAGGCTGGAAAGAAATCTATGGATCCAGGATGACAGAAAAGGCCATAGACACTATTCCGCCGCCTGTCAATGGGGATTAACCACTCGAACATGGTTATGATGGAATTTGACTCACTAACGAATCGCTGCCAGGTGTCAAAAGTATACTCATGGCTGATACTGAGGACCATACCAGGGTACGTCGGCTTTTTTCGCCTGCTTTCTCGGAGCGCGCTTTGAAACAACAGAAGTCGCTCTTCAGAAAGTATGTAGATATGCTCATGTCCAAGGTCTTCAAGGTCAGCGAAGACGAGGCCAAGCCGTTTGAAATGACTCGGCTATTCAACTTTACCACCTTTGATGTCATGGCCGAGCTCTGTTTTGGAGAATCACTTGCTCTACTTGAGAACAATGAGTATAGTCCCTGGGTCAGGTCTATCTTTGAGTCATTCAAGGTGAATCCTGGTTTCAATATGGTCAAGTTCTATCCCGTTCTCGACACTCTGTTCGAGTTCTTTCAGCCAAAGTCTGTTCTCGAACAGCGATTCCTGCACTGCAAACACTCGGAGGATCGTGTCAACAGTCGCCTAGAGAATGGTTCCGATCTGTCTGATGTATGGAACTTGGTATTGTCAGCCGAGGAGGGCAAGGGACTGAGCCTGAAAGAGATGCATTCGAATGCTGAGCTTTTCATGCTTGCTGGAACAGAGACAACAGGTAAGTTTACGAGTAATTATCTACCGAAACCAAGTCACTAATGTGTATTCTCTCAGCTACCCTTCTCAGCGGCTCTGTTTACAATCTCCTTATCCACCCTGATAAGCTGGAAACTGTAGTCAAAGAGGTCCGAATTACATTCAGGAGCACCGACGAAATCACATTAGAAAAGCTCGCCGAAATGAAATACATGAATGCTTGCTTGAGGGAATCGTTGCGCGTTTACCCCCGATACCCACTGGCTCCCCACGGCTGGCATCCCAAGGCGGCCAGCAAGTTCTTGGTAAATGGGTTCCGGCTGGGACGCGACTCTCAATACATCAATGATCAACATACAAGTCCGAGGATAACTTCGCGAACCCTCTGACCTCTGCACCGGAGAGATGGCTCAAGACCGACCCCACATACGCAGGGGATAATCTTGCTGCTCATCAGCCGTTGGGGTATGGACCTCGAAACTGTCTTGGACAGAACATGGCTTGGCACGAAATAAGGCTTATTTTGGCCATGTTGGCTGTTTAAGTATGACCTTGAACTCTGTCAAGAGAGCAAAGGCTGGTCCGACGACCAGAATGCGTTTCAGCTGTGGATCAAGAACCCGTTGTATGTACGTGCGACGCCTAGAGAACTCTAATAGTATCAAGTCATCCTTTTACTAGCCTATAGAGGGGAAAAGGGTATAAAAGAGTCTTCATTTCGGTTTAAAGCTGCTATGTAGCTTAGTTAGTTAAATCGTGCACTGGGTTGTATGCGTCATCTGTGGAGAAAGGAAACAGAAAGTCCTTTTGTTATTGTTGCAGTCAGTATGCTTCTGAGGAATCGGCAAATCACATAGTATTCTTTTTTATTATATATTATAGCCAATTTATTGTAGATCATCTAGTCTACTTTATAATATTGTAATTGCTATTATTGCTTGAACCTGGGTGATAATATCCTGACCCGTACAGCTTTGAACAATACTTATGAACTTCGAACATGTTCTAGCAAGTCTCCCAACTGTATAGAGAATGATGAAGGTACCAAAACCAGACGCATTACCTTGTTAGTCTAACCTTTTGTCTCGCCGCTACATCTATTCATGGGTGAGATGGCCGAGTTGGTTATGGCGTCAGGTTAAGGTTACCTTAACACCTACAATTCCTGGTGGAGCAATCCTCCTGGGTTCGAGTCCCAGTCTCATCAAGTTTTTCTTTTTGTTGACTTGGGCGTCGTTATGTTTCAGGAAAACCGTCTCCTTTGTAATTGAAGAAAACCTACTTCTGCCGCTACATGTTATGGTTTAGTTGCTTTAGTGGATGGACTGAGAAGGATATCTAGAGCCACAAGATATCTAAAACTTATATTCTCTTTTACTCAGTTATACTAGTATTATTAGTCAACGCTTATATGACGTAGATATTATTCTTTATATATATTGTCTTATTTATGTCTTTTGCGTATACATTTACTTTAGAACTTGGTCAATAACATAGTTTGCTGGAAGATCAATAGTGTCCAACAGCTGATGAAAAAAAGCGACGGTCACTGGCCGGCCTTTGATGTGATGGGTGCGGCGTACGTATAACTCGTCGTGGATGATCTTAGCTTCTGACCTGTGTCTAAATTGCCACGCTTGAGTTGCGAGGCGCGAGCTGGGGCGCTGCAAATATGCTCCAAGAATTGTATCGACCCATGTAGAGTCTGTGTTGTTGATTTGCTCGAATTCCATATCGCGACCGTGGAATAGTCTTGCTTCCTCATCCTGGGTCAGAACCAGCGGGCCTTTCTGGTGACGTTCAAGGGGGAAGTGGCTTTGACTAGCTAGTTGATCCAGGTTAATGAACCTCTCAAACTCGTAGTTAAACTCTAGATGTTGCAGTGGTAGGCCGTGATATTCTCCGTAGAAGTGACGGTTCATAATGAGATGAAGCTCTGAGAAAGCGAGATTCGGCCATATGCTACCGGGCATCCACGAAGAAAGATTGACCGAGGGAGTCATTATGCCTTCAGGGTACTGAGGGAGTAAGAATGAAAACCCTCCTAGTACATCACATGGAGTTGTTGGCGTCCACCATTTCACAAGTAGGAGTGCAGCACAGGTCAGATCCTTCTGGCTGAGTGGACCTATTCGTGTGTCGAGTGATCGGAGACGGCCATGCGAGCCGTGCTCGAAGCAAAGGAAGTATCCTGGATTGCCTTTCCCTAAACGAGAGAGAAATCTTTTGGGGCCTTGGGCAGTGAGGTTTGGTCGACCAGTGCGATACAGCGTAGTGAACAAAACTTTGGAGGCCAAAGCAAGACAAAGACGTGGTACTGATCCTAACTCATCGAGTATCGTATCGAAAAGTTCGGGTGGTAGAGATAGTAACCCACAAGGTTGCGTCTGGTCGTCAGGCAGCATTGTGGTTGTGGAAGCTCAGTTGATAGTGAGGAGCAGAAGGATTCTTGAAGGGGAAGGAGTTCGAAATTAGTCAGGAGGTTTTACGCTGAACAAACCTAAAGATGGAGTCATACATAAATTAATTTTCTAGGTCCTTGCGTTGATGTGAGTCAGTAAAGGTTTAAATGGTTCTAGAACAGAACATTGTTCCGCTGGTGGGATGCAGCTTTTTTATAACTATCTGAGGGAACTGAAAAGTTTAAAGAAGAGCCAATATTTGGGTTTATATTTAGGAAGCTGAATAACTACATTATGCATAAGGTTATTGTGTGTCAGTATGCTTCTGTAAGGTACCCATCTGTCGCCATCTGAGAGCAGTTTAAATCTTGCCTCGGGCCGAGCCCATACTATTATGAAGATACTGAGTGGATTTCACCGATCCAAGAGCCGCGCCATGGGAAGCATATCAATGAATCAGGTTCTTGTTCTACATGTTTCACCGATTACACGATCGAAATAACAGGGGCCATCGTGTCGGACGAGTGGACGCTCGATTTGGGCACCTATCACCGCTTTGGCACCTGCTGCACTCCAAACGAGGCAGCCTGGCAGAGAGCCATCGGATCCTCCAAATATCGTCAGTGTTTTGCTATTCTACGATAAGGGCAAAATATCCTTCAAAAGTCTCGCATCAAGTTCCGTGGTATTGGGGCGGTTTGTGACCGATGGCATGGGCGTCAAGGATGCAATGTTCGTGCTTCACACTGCGGATTTAATAAAACGCGGATATGGGCTTCCTAACGATCATTCGTGTTGAGTTGCTAGCTGACTCTCCCGACGTTACCTGGCTGTGTTGGCCCAGAAGCTGCAAACGATGGGGTCCGCCGACAGCCTGGCACGACGACCTTATGAGAGCATGCTCATTTGAGGGGACTGCATCAGATGTAGACATGATCGAGTGGCAAGAGTGTGGATAAACCGTGTCTCTGAGATATGTCAATGCCTAAACTCAATGGGTCGAACACGGAGTTCAATTTGTCCAAACTGCCTAATACAGATTATGACCATCTCTGAACCAACAGTAACATCGTCTCCTTGAGAATATACAGGGGCATCCTGTAAGGCTTCAAACATTAGAGCCGGAATGCCGGGCCGTCGGTAGCAAATTGATCATCCTCAGTGGCCTTGGCTTTAATCCGAATCCGGCTATCACGGCGTCTTCATCTCCGACATTCTGGATTGAACAACATTCTCGCCCCATGGGGATGATTGAATGAGGGGAAATGGTTTTGCAAGAAAGAGGCACTTGGAAAGGAAATAACTATATAAGACGTGATATAGTTGTCCTCGAAATAGAAAGATCAGACAGCTTTGTACTCATCTCCAATTCGCATCATGAAGTTCACTTCGATCGTCTCCCTAGGAGTAGCCCTAGGCACTCCGGCTCTTGCTGTGCCCGCTGGTTTTGTCACTACCAATGGTGAAAAGTTCTCTCTTGACGGCGAGGACTTTTTCTACGCTGGCAGTAATGCCTACTACCTCCCTTTCAACGTTGTACGTATCACCCTCAAAGAAAGCTATCACCTATTCTAACTCTTACAGTGGGGAACGGATCACTACCAGGACGTCAAGACTGGTCTTGAGGCCGCAAAGGAAGCAGGTCTCAAGGTCATGCGCACATGGGCGTTCCATGAGAACAACGAGACTTTTGTGCCGGGTGGATTGCCCAAGTACAACACGGGTGCGGAGGAGACTGCCCTGCAGGTCTTCAACTCTGACGGCACTATCGATATTGATCTGAGTGTCCTTGATGTTGTCGTTGAGGCTGCTGAAGCTACAGGCGTCAAGTTGCTTCTTGCCTTGACCAACAACTGGGCTGACTACGGTGGCATGGACATGTACACCGTCAACCTCGGTGGACGATACCACGACGATGTGAGTTTGAGAAACCTGGTTCCCTTTGGATACAGGTCACTGACACGAAACCAGTTCTACCGTCTTCCTGCCATCAAGAATGCGTACAAGAAGTACGTCTCAACTGTAGTCAACAGATACAAAGACTCCCCTGCAATCTTTGCCTGGGAGCTTGCCAACGAGCCTCGCTGCGGTGCCGACGGTACTCGCAATCTCCCCCGTGGTCCCAACTGCGGCCCCGCGCTGATCACAGCGTGGGTTGACGAGATGAGCACCTATATCAAGTCCATCGACCCCGACCATCTCGTCACCACTGGAAGCGAGGGCGGCTTCAACCGACAGTCAAGCGACTGGACGTACAACGGCGCCGACGGAACCGACTTTGACGCCGAGCTCAAGCTGCCCAACATCGACTTTAACACCTTCCACTCATATCCCCAGTACTGGAGCAAGACTGCTGCGTGGGTCGAGCAGTGGATCAAGGACCACGCCGAGGCTGGAGCTGCTGCTGGAAAGCCTGTTGTGCATGAGGAATACGGCTGGAACATTGAGTCCGAACGTGTCGCTATTCTGAGCAAGTGGCAGTCTGTCTCTCGAGAGTTGGAGGTGAGCGACATGTACTGGCAGTTCGGCACCTCAAAATACTCGTATGGCAAGAACCACGATGATGGTTTCACCATTTACCTCGAGGACGACGAGGCACAGCCCTTGGTCTATGAGCACGCTGCTATTGTCAATGGCGAGGACACACCAGCGCCCCCGCCTAGCTCGACTACCACCGGATCTGCTCCTTCGCCAACTGTGACATCTGGTCCGCGTCAGGTTCGATATGGGCAGTGCGGCGGTTCTGGATGGACGGGACCGACTGTGTGCGAGGCTCCATGGACTTGTCGGGCGCAGAACCAGTGGTACTCTCAGTGTCTGTAGTCGTTCAAGCCAACAGTAGGGCACAGGACGGAAGGGGCAGGGATGTTGATGGATTTGGTGGATATGTAAAATGAATTGAGATGTTTGGGGCGATGAGCAGCCTATTAAAAAGCCTCCTAGGTGTGAACACTCTCCTGTGGATGTATGCTGGGGCAGAAGTTCTTGTGCAGCCTCAAGTACGAATACAGTTCCTTCTTAGTGTTGAATACAACGGATGAATGCCATGTCCGCAGAAACAAAAAGGCTGGCGTACGTCTTGACAAGGCTGGGGATGGAATAAAGCGACCATCATGTTGCTATTTGGGCACACCTAGTGAGCCAGCGCAGCGACAGCCAAAACCTTACCATACAGCTAGATAGAGCCGTACAAGACAGGCTCAAGCAGCCTAGATCAGGAGATACTGATGGTAGTGTCTGGCTCATAAAAGCCTTGACCGGTTTTTGGTGGCTGTGGTATTATGGTCGATCGATGGGCGGACATTGGGCATCAAACCGCGTCGTGACGGACTCGATAAGAAGGGCTTGGCCGGGGGTTCATAGAAGGGCCTTGTCGCTCAATCAAGGGCGTGGTCAACAGGTTTTTCGGTGAGTCGGCCGCGTCGAAGCGAAATGGCTATATCGTCACGGCCATCGAGTCAATGCGCTGACTGACGAGTCTTGGGTAGGTCTGGAAGGAGGATATCGTCCGATCAAGGCTGCTTGCTTTCCAAGGCCGGCAAGAGAAGACGAGGAGAAACACGAGAGTCGAGTATATAAGCTGTCATGGCAGGCAACATGTGTGAAGAATTTCCAGTGGCGAAGAAGCGCGTGTCTGGAAGTGGAGTGACACGTGATCCTTGAATCCCCCAATCAATCATGTCATCAACACTGAGCTATACTGGTACAGGGTAGGTGGTGGGCTTGGGAAGTGACAAACTGTAACTGAGATGTCGATTGATTAACGCACACATGTTGAGCGCAAAAGGTAACTATATGCTCAATGTTATACTCCTCACTTTCATCTCCGCATTAATTACATAATTATCTATGGTTCAGCTTACGTCTCTTACAGAGACAGCCGCTTTTGACACCAACAGTTCAGCTCTTGCCCCGTGACATCTGTTTCACTGCTTATCGTCAAAATGACTGGTCTCAACATCCTCATCGTCAACTACCTTGTGAGGAACCTCATTGTTCTCAACCTCGGGCAATTCATGAGTTGAGTGAGTCACGTAGTCTCGTGCTTGCTAAATTTCCGAGCAGGTAGATTCGCCTCGAAAAGTTGATCAATCGCTTCCAGGTTTCGGCCCTAGGAAATAAGTTAATACAAGGAAGATATAATGATATTTTGGTCCAACGCACCTTGAGCTCAGGCATACAGAACCATGCCCAGACAGAGGGTTGAAAGGCGCAACCGCCCCAGATGTAAGCGAGGGCCGAACCGAATTCGCGTAGAGCATATGGCCTGATGAAAACGACAACAAAGCCAACAACGACATTCAGAGCAGCCTAAGATTGTAAGCATCATTCATAAAGCCCCGGAAGCTCTCACTTACAGAGATCGCCATGGTCTTCTCACGTAATGCCTGAGTACCAACTTCGGCGGCAGTAATGTATGCACCGGGACCGAAGGTCATGTGCAAGATGCATGTATACAGCTGCATACCGGCGACGATGCCGTTGCTCTCGTGGACGGTAGGGTTTTGGATACGACACAAGGCCGCGATGGTGACGAGAAATGCACCCTGGGACCAGCCACCATGGATGATGAGCGTTCTGCGACCAAACATGTCCAAAAAGACCATGGCCATCATGGCTGTGACAACAGACGTGGCATTGTTGACGACCTGTCATTGACATAGTTCGTCAGGGCATCATAATCGGGCAGGGAAGGGGTTGACATACAGCATAGACAAAGGCCATGTCACCAAGTCCGACAGCCCGATAAAAGGTCGGCCTATAAGAGGAACTAAACGTCATACCTGTGAGTTGCTGGAAGGCCATGATAGTGCAGGCAATTCTGTGTAAGCGGTCAGCAAAGGTTATGGCTAACAAGACACCTAAGTGCGTACCCAGTCCTTCTGCGGTTTTTTCTGTTCAAGAGATCTTTCCATTAGCCCTTTTCTCTCTTTCCTTCCTGGCCCTCTTCCCTCATCGAGGCAATCTTGAGCTGGAGAGAGCATAAGCTTCCTTGACAGGATCCCAACTGCCAAAGGTGCGCAAGAAGGGGTCCATGGCTTAGACACCGCCGAAAGAGGCTCCATCGTAGCCAAAGAAGATACTGCCAAGGGCGTAGATGAAGTAGAATACCATCAAACGTGGTGTCGCCTGCGCAAAGGCGGCTTTGCCTGCAAATACGCCACGACCCTTGTTGATATGGCCAAGGAAGCAGGTCTTGGGAGTAAAATGAGGTTGAAGATGGGCCAAAGGGGAAAAGGATGAGTCATCAAGCCTTTTCAACTTAATATCCATCAAGGAAGCTGTTGTGTTTTTAAATATTTGGCTAGGAAAGCAGAAAAGTAAGAAGCAACCAAGATCGGATAAGCTTAGCCATTAACAATGCGGGAATAAGGGGATCAACCATGGGAAACGGTACATATCCCCATGTTCTTCCCTCCAGCCTCTTGGCAGTTGGCTATGCAGGTAATAGACCCTGGTACTATTAATAGAAAGTGTAAGCCAAGGAATGGAAGAATTATATTGCGCGCATTTGTCTAATCTAATATTCCAATCGCTCCTATCATCTGCATGCATCGTTATATCACAGGCGTTCACTCAACTCAACATGAACCCAGTGAAGCGAACACGTACTAACGTCAAACAATCCAAATTCGGCTGTTTTACATGCAAGTCCGTCAATCCCCATACCCTATACAGCCAAGTAAAGCTGACTAGATATCTAGAAAACGACGGGTTAAATGCGATGAAGCAAAGCCATCATGTAAACGCTGCCTATTCTCGGCCATGTCCTGTCTTGGCTATCCCCGTGGAGCACCAGCTGGACCCTGGCTCGAAGCATCTTCATCGGCAGTAGTCCCTTCACGCAGTCCAAGCTATCCTATGAGTCAGCATGCTCACCTTGCCTGTACGATTCTCAACCAAGGGCCTCGAAGGGCGAAAAGCGAGGTCGAGATAGCATTCTGGAGTTACACTGTCCCTCAACTCATTCATTCCGTGCCATCCGTACGAGCTGCTGCCGCCGCATTTGGTGCTACATACCGGGAGCAAACACTCAAAGCCAATCAATCTTTGGCACCTGTACACAAGTACTGTGAAGCCCTTCGGCTACTGAAAGATGAAGTCTGCACCCTCCGGTATGGGTATATACCTTGTATAGTGGCTTGTTTTCTCATGGCGTTTACCGAAGTTCTACAGCAGCGCAGCGACAAAGGTTACGTGCATCTTCAAGGAGCTCTTGCGTTGAATGCAGCTCGAGTGACTGGGGATTCGACCGCGCTCATTGATAGCGAAGAGATCTCAGTGTTGTTTGAGAAGCTTGATCTTCATTCTGCGACATATGTTCAGAGTGATCCTCCCAATCTACTCTCTCCGTCTTCTAGCACGCCACATCAAGTCTCATCACCCGATCAAGAATTATATAAAATTTTACACGACTCGTATCGCTTCGTTTCGGCCGCGTTACCGTACAAGTACGCTCAATCTAAGCTAAACGACCCTGATCTGCTCATTGAGCAAGGAAGACGTGTTCGGAATTTACAGGAGTGGCTGAACTGTCATCAACCCGATCGTTCGCGCCCAATGATACATCCTCATAACGAACAACTCCTGGTTCTTCGCGCACAATGCCTTGCTGGGCTTGTCTCTGCATCCGTCGTTCTTCAACCGTATGAAACAGCGTACGATAAATACGAGCTAGAGTTTCAGGAAATCATTACGTCGGCCGAGGCACTTTTCGAGATCCAACAGACACCCGAGAAAGCACAAATGCAAGCGCATGACTTGCCCTCATTTACTCCAGAGATGGGCATCATCCAGCCCTTGTTTATCACCGCTTTCAAATATAGACATCCTTACTGGCGCCGCAAGGCTTTAGACTTGCTTCGGAGGAGTGGAAGAGAAGGTCCATGGTGTGGCATAGTTGAGGCTAGAGCGCTTGAATTTGTGATCGAAGCCGAGGAAGAAACACCACAAGATTCTTCTCTAACAATGGAGATTGCAGAGAAACCGATGAAGCATAGGCCTGACATTATTGCAGAGCATCAAAGAGTTCATCAATGTCGGGTAGTAGATTATTTGGATCAACAACACGACAGTATTGGCCGAGATCGGAGAAATGCGAATCCGCCCCGTTTTGTCAAGGTTCAACTTTCCAAGCGTCGCGATCTAGAAACGATGCCAAGTGTCGAGGCGAGCGGTCCTTGTGCCAACGTTCGGACAGACCAGGAACATTGGCATACTTGGCTCAAGACTTTTCCATTACCTAGATAAATACGTGGATTTAAGATAAGCAGAATATTTGCCTAATATCACGGTTACTGCAGGCTATAGCTGATGATAGAAGATAAAAAGACTAGCCTTGTAATCTCGGTTTTTGATAAGAGTCTCACACATCGCTAATCGAACATGTACCCCTGCAATATAAGCGCGCTAAATCTTACGGACTGAGTCTGACTGTGGGCCTCTCGGTCTTTTCAGGGGCGATATTTGGGATGGCATCTTATGCTGGGAGAGGAAAGTCATTGGGGAATGAGAATCGGTTGCGATCATGTATATATTAGATGGTCTTCTTCCTGTGTTCAGGTGCATATCACAACCCTCGTGGCATCTTTCACTTCCAATACCAGACTTGGTCACGATGCTTCTCGCACACTTTCTCCCCACTCTTCTCACCCTCCTCGGTATACATCAGGTAGCGGAGGCCACTCCACGATACTGCCCTCCATTTGGACCTGTTCTACCAGCCCCAAAACAGCCCAGCCAACACCCAGCCGTCAAGTCAGCCATCCAAGCCATCACTGCATCACTTGAGGCACAAACAGCCGTATTCAACTTTTCTGCCGTTTCAGTTGGCATCCAATCTATTCATGAGAATGATCCTTTTTTTGACTTTCACCATACTCCAACCCAGATGAGTCCTGAAGGAACACAAACGGTGTCTTCTGATACAGTATATCGTCTTGGAAGTATTTCCAAGGTGTTTACTGTTTTGGCGGCATTGCAGCTTGCCGAAGATGGTTTGCTAAGCATGAGCGATTCCATCGTACAATGGATCCCGGAGCTTGCAGAGCGTTCTAGTAATGAAGATGACCTTGATGTTACCAGTTGGGACGATATAACTGTGGGAGATGCAGCAGCACATCTTTCGGGTCTTGGCGGTGACAGTATGTTCCCTTTCCTTTCCTTTATTGCGTCGCTTCTTATGACTGTGGAAGCTAACGGGAAGTAGTGACCACTGAACTTTCATCCCTTGATGCAGATTGGGAGGCTCTTGGTCTACCGACGATCTCGGTTAACAAGACTTCGGCTTGCGCAGGATCTGGAGAAAATCCTCCTTGTACTCGAAGTGGTAAGACAAACATTCCCACCTTGAGGTATTACAACCCATGACTAACAACTAAGATCTTCTTGAGACGTTCCAGAATCATCGACCACCTGTCTATAACCCTGGTCAATCGCCTGTCTATTCCAATGCTGGAATAAGCATCCTTGGTCTTGTCGTGGAAGCGGCATCAAACAAGACTTTCGATGAGGCGATCCAGAATTTAATTCTGAAGCCTTTGGCACTGGGAAATACAGGTACCAATATTGTGCCTGAGAATGCCAAGAAAATGTTTATTCCCATCGGATCCAGAGATTGGAACACGGATTTGGGAGTTTTTACCTCGTACGTCGTCCTTTACGAAACAACACAACCTACTAATACTCTCATAGCGCCGGTGGAATGGCTTCCAGTACTAGGGACTTGCTCTCTTTCATGGCCAACATTCTCAAGGGGAATACTCTTTCTCCTTCTGGCACCCTTCGTTGGCTCAAGCCCGTCACTTTCACCTCAACCTGGAGTGAGGCAGTTGGCTCTCCTTGGGAGATCTACCGTGCCGACAACTTGACGTCTGATGGTCGAATCATTGACCTGTTCACAAAAGGCGGAGGCTTGGGTAACTACCAGTCTGGGATGGCCATCATTCCAGACTTCGGCATTGCTGTCTCGGTTTTGTCTGCTGGTCCTGAGGTAATGGGTCCATGGGCACAGCTAGCGATTCTAAAAATTATCGAAGCCTTGATTCCTGCCTTGGACTTTGCGGCTAGAGACGAATCAAAAGCGAGGTTCTCCGGGACGTACACTGATAAAGAGAGCGGGTCACGAGTTACATTGTCTGTCGACGATGGCCCTGGTTTAGTCCTGAGCGACTGGATAGCCCGAGACTTTGAGATCCTGCCAAACCTGAATCGGTATCAGCCCGGAAGATTCAACGATACTGCTCCTTCAGGCATAGAGTCTATACGGATGTATCCTACCGGTCTTGAGACACGCTTTCGGTCGGCATGGAGGGCTGTGTTTCCGTCTTTGTCTGCACAAGAGGCTGAGATGATTGAAGCTATCTCCCCAGTACGGGATGTGACTTGTGTTACTTGGCATATGATGGATCGATTCATCTACAACTCTCTTTCGATGGATCATTTTGAGTTTCAGTATGGTGAGGATGGAGAAACTGCTGTTGGCATTAAGTCCAAAGCATTTGATATTGAGATGGCTAGGATTTTGGAATAATCTTGAGGTTATTCAATGGTCCGTATCTGGTCTTTAGATTCTTTTGTATTTACACCCTACTGAGGCTACCGAGCCGAAGGCTTCAGACCTTATCAGAGACTCTTGGTCCAATGTCGGTTACCTTTGTGTCAAAGTCCAAATTACGTTCATCACGCAGTCAAACCCGCCGCCTAGACACCTATGGCTTGTGAGAATTGTTGTAAACTAACAAGAGACAATCTTCTGGGATATTACCTACTGCTTGCGTCTCTATTCCTCATCGATAACATCGACCAGCACTGCAATACCTCGCGGTGTTCTTGCAACATTCCTTCTTGCAGCATTTCTTGGTTCGGCAGCAAAACTTGCCGACGGAGCATTTTCTGGGGAACTTGGCTGGGCAGACCAAGGCAGCAAGTTGCATACCCTCGCCATGGCCTTTGGATGAAAGATCAAAACCTCCTTCTCCCGCAGAAGAAAGATCTGGAAGGCCCTCGGCTGACTGTTTCGCAGGGCCCGCGATGGTCAGGGGAATGAGTAACAAGAGTGCAGCGTTGAGCTTCATGATTGATAAGAAAGTGTTAGAATAATGCACAATTTAAGATTGTGTCAAGATATTGAGGAAATTGATGATGGAAGAGGGGCCTATATAGTAACTGCTCTACTTTGACGGGGTAAAATCACACCGTTATTACTTCGAGCCTCAAGGTAACCATTGCGAGCAACTCATTTTGTTGAACCAATTGGGAGAATATCGACGTTACATACTCTACTTTTCCGTGCCGCACTACTCGCATTGCAAGCCTAGAGTAGTAAGGTACTGTCAACAAGGCTGATTCAAAGCATTATAGTGATCCCTGTACTTGCATGAGCTGAAAACTAGTACCATCTACACCGCCCAGCTACAGTGATTTGTTCACGGATCGTCGGCAAGCAGCGTCTTAACGGTGATCTTCTGATAAATCCTCCGCTGCTCTTTCTATTTTAAGTCTAACAACAAGTCACCTGCCTTTGTAAACAATTAAGAACGCGGAACAAGATTCAAACATTTCGTTGCCTGATACATGAGTTCTGTGTTAGATACTGAATCGGAGTTCCTCTTGCTAATCAATCCAACTCGAGGTACCGATCTGTCCAAGTTTTGCAGATCACAGCAGTCTCTTTTTCGTTGGCCAACCAATGCTTAGCCACAGACTGCACATCCTGGTGCGTATTAGCTACCCTTTTCAATACAGTAAGGGAAAGAGATTTACTGGGATACCCCTAAGTCTGAAAGCCACTACTATATCACTCATGTACGAGCCTGGTGAGAACTCTTTCCAATTGCAGCCTCCATGCATAACACCATGGCAGCCATATACTTGGTGGGTATGCCAATTCTGCAACACGTTTCCATCTCTTTGACGCTTCAAAGTCTTGCCGGATAGGGTCTAGAAGCTGGTTAAGAGCCTTGCTCAGAGCATACTTGACAAGTTGCGGAGTCAGGATCACTCTTCCATTGACAAGTCTAGAATAATTAGTGAAAGCTTTGTGGACTGGAAGATCTTCCAAGAGGGACTTGGTTTCTCAACCGTATTGCGAGCCAATACAAATCTGTTGACAAAACCCTCGCTGAGCCTCCATGTCCGGATTGCTGTCCTCGCGTGGTTGGAGAAGATGCCTACTTCGTATGACAATCATCAACCTAGGAGCGATGGGCCCGAAATAGTGAAAATTAGGACCCATACGAAGGTCTTCTCCAGTCTTTGGGTTCTTAAAGTCGACCGTCGGTCCTTCGGAAGCATTGTAACCCGTATCAGTGAGTACAAACTCCTCGTTCTCGCTGGAAGGGGTGCACAAAGCCATCCAATAGTTTACCATATGTTCCACGAAATGCACAAAAATGGCACGGTACACAGTTGGCGTAACCCCTTTCGCCCATTCTTCTCCCACATTCATTTTATTGTTGATGATGCCACTTAACCCATGCAGCCAGACATCTATCGGCCGTTGGATTGTGTGTCTATCCATAGTCTTTCAGCAGAGGCCGGTCTTCGCCGTCGAAGTCTTTGATGCTTTCTCAATTGTATCTTTGATAAAACCCCGAGCCTAGCTGGATCAGTAGAAATAGAAACTTGCGTGGAATGTCACGTTGGGTTTTTGATAGCTCGAAATAGCCCCGGCCACGCGAGTGCGACTCGACAATCTTGCAAACTATAAGACTAGCTGTAGACTCGGGCCGGCTAAACTTGGTTTCCAGTTGACGAGAAAGTTCTATTGTTGATGTACGGTCGGTGTACGTATCATTGAGACCGCATATGCGTCCTATAGAATGCTCCTGGATCCCAAAACCCTCTGACAACAGTTGCAGGCAATTGACAACTCGATCCCCCGGGTGTTTGCCTATTTCGTGGTGACGCTTTTTGCATTTTGACTTGTTGTTGGGGGTATTGGGGCATACGAATGGGTGATCGAAGTTTCTCAAGATAAATTGCGGAATGAAATGCTGATATTGGGGCTTCCATAACTGCGGTGGCCCTCAAAAAGCCGGTCAGGCGGAGTGAACGCCCCTATTCAACTTGGAAACGTTTGTGGTACTCCAACTTGTTGTAAGATGTGTCTGGTCGTAACAGATTATTAACCTGGAGTCATTATAATCAATAAACATCAGTCGTAGTAGTCAGTCATTAATCAGATCATGCCCAAGCGTGTAGAGTGGGGTAGTGACCTGGCGGTTATTTACAACCTTGATTGGCTTGTATTATAAAACATTTAACGTATATGATAAGCAAGCGTCGCAGACAAGTAAGCGTCACAGTATA